>VZTY01034351.1:11332-33453 GCA_013400935.1 Turnix velox | reverse complement strand
TTCTATGATTCTATGATCTAGAGTAGCTGATTAACAGTACATGTTAAGGCCCTGAAAGTTTCAGCAGAGCTCCATGCTCTTGTCTTTCCAAAGCTTGGGACAAATGTAGGTTAACTCTGAAATACAAATGCTTGCTTCTCCTTTGCCTATCACTCCCAAAGAAGCTGTACCTTTTCTATATCAGTATTTCAGTTGTGTGAATTCACAGTAAGTTTCTGTTATGTGAGTTAAATCCCCTGCTTTATTATACATTAAGACTTCCAGTTCCTCCTGTTTTATTCTTCATAGCTTTTTTATTAGCACACAGGCTTTTAATACATTTGGCAGACTAAGCTGCTGTTTGTTCCTCTCTGTCTTATGACCTTACAGTGAACCCCAGTATCTCTTTTCCTCTCTGTCCTCTTTGGATTTTATGCTCTTTTTTTTCCTCCTCTCCATCACTTCCCTAGGTTTTTACCATCGTCTGCATTGTTTTGGTTGAGAGGGGAGCATTTAGTTCACTTTATAGTTTTCTTTCTGTCTTCGCTATATGGATAACAGCAGGATTGCAGGGAATCTGTTGTGAAGCCATCATCCTGTGATGAAAGAAGGCAAAGCATTCTTAGCCGTATCTTCCGCACAGCCTCTGCATCTAGTCCCAACATCTGCGTGTGCATGTAAGCACACATGCTCATGCAGATGAGGCCTTCTCCTCTGTCTGGTCTTTTGCACTGATGTGGTAGGGCCACGAAGCTCCTGCATCTTCTCTTTTATCCTAGTTAGTGCACACATTTGTTCCACTTTCCTTAGGAAACCACAGGTTTGTTTTGAAGCATTTCCCACTCTGTTTTTTGAATTAAGAGAAGCTTTTTGCCCCCCCTGAAAGAAGCCAAAGATATGGATGTAGGGATGTCATTAAGGTGCCTGAAGACCTGGAGAGGAACAGAAGTAATTTGGTCTGGGAGTGTCTGAGCTGCTTGTAAATTGAAGGGCAAAAAACAGGCGAGAGAATAGTCTCAGGACTCCAACAAAAGGAAACAAACTTCTAAATTTTTAATTTTTTTTAAAATTGACATAAAAATCCTGTAGACCTAAGGGCTTAGATGTCTTGCAAAAGAGCTTGTCATTTCCCTGAAAATTGTGCAGCCACCTCATCCTGTTGATTGCTCCTTTTTCCCCCAAAGACAGTGTGGTTCAGAGTAGTGTATATGTGTTTGAAAGCCCGTATGGTACTTAGCCACCTCACTGCTAAGAGGTTGCATCTCAGCAAGAGTGATTTGCAACCTTTCATTGTTCCTAAAGATGTCTAGGTGTAGATGCAAACTATTGTGGTGAATTTTAAGCTATTAAAAACAAAAAAAAAAAATCTTCTTAATTACTTTGTAAGGTCTTCATTAAGATACTTAGTAAGGCCTGAGAAGTCTATAAACTACAAACTGAAAACCACAGCTTCAGAACCAATATATTAGGAACTGATCATGAATTAACAGTGGTTTTTACCCATATTGCTGCTAGTAAGTAAGAGAAAGGCATCTCCTACTTAATTAAGTAGTGAAGATTAGCAATAGACGTTTCAAAAGCATTTAGTTTATTCCACTAATTATTATATTCCACTAATTCTATTATTCTATTCCACTAATTATTATTCCATTATGGAATTGATATTCCATACCAATGTGGAAAGGTTTTCAGGATCCAGATTTCTCTTTCTTCCCTTTCACCATATTGGCATGAAATTTTCAATGTAAAGAGGTAAGAGGAAATTGATAAAGATGTGAGAGCCTGAAATGAAGAGGGATACAACTCTATCACTGTGATTGTTATGAACCTAGATTTGGTGAGGGTGTAGTTAAATAATCCGTGATTCTTCATCTTCAATACTGTGTCAGCAAATGATGGTCATGGGTCACTATGATACAGTGTCTGCTCTTTCTATTATTATTATGAATATAACTTACATAGAAAAGACAATTGAAATTGTCATAGTGACTACCTGTCACTGTGCTACCTTCCAGAAAGACTGCAATGCTGATAAAGTTCTCTAGCTGACTGTAATTCTTTTAGATCTAGGATACTAGGTTTTCTTGTAGAAAGACTATTTTATAAATATTTGATAATTCAGGTTTTTTTAAAGCTCTGCATTTTACATGCACTTGGTAGTATGGAAGTATTACTTTCCAGCAAACATTCCCACGTCTTCACATCATATGGGATTTTATTATTGAGCATTTCCCCTTCTCAGTTATGAGAGTGCCTGCTTACATCTGTGGATTTTGTGTGGCTGTTGCTGAAATCTTTGTAATAGGTTTATTTCTGCTGTGCTTCATTGTATAAAAGGTGTCCAGAAAAACATATCCTTTCCTAAGATAGTTTTGCTTTCCTAGAACCATGGAACATGGGATGTGCAGCCTGGACTGGTGTGTGGTTATTTACAGGCACAAGAGGTACAGCGTGGACCATTCCGCACTGCCCTGAACCGCAACTCAGGAAAACTCTGGTTTCCTTCTTGGCTGTATTACTTATTTGCTGTGTTTCCCATTGCAAGTAGCTTCATCTTTGTACATCTTTCCTCCCTCCAGACATGTGCCATGAAGCTCTTTGACATTTATAGAGCAAATGGGATTCCATTTTAGTGTTATATCTAATTGACAGAACCTTACTAATTCTCTCCATGCATCCTGCCTTGGAAAGTGTGGGCTGTGGCATCTTTGAGAGCAATTTTTCCTCATCAGCAATTTGCTTAACTCACTGCCTGGTGAAGTGTGAGGGTGATAACTAACTAACTGGCCTGTGAAGCCTCTTGAGAGTTCATAACCTTGAGAAATTATTTCTTGCTGCTGGATTTGCCATTTAAGCTAGTTGTGTGCTCTTGACTTGGCATGCATTGTATTATGTATATCGGCAGCCACAGAAATTATTGTGTGCATATGTGTTAATATAAACAGTCATGTTGTCTGTTGATTCAATCACATACATATGTAATTGAATGTACATAGAATACATGAAGATGTCTGTGAAATACTGTCTCTGGAGATCCTTGAAAGCACCATCTCTCCATGCCTCCTCCCACTCAGGCTCCAAAGGAGGAGTTTTGTCCAGTTTTAGAATTCCAGACTTCCAAAACAATGGTCCCTGTGAAGGTCTCAAAGAAGAATGTATCTGTCCCAATCTTTTCTGCTAATCCTGGCATGCCAGTGTCATGCCCAGTTCTTGCTCATATGTGTGTGTCAGATGAAAAACACAGAATAACTGGTTTTAAGTGCAACATCTACAGAAGGCTATACACCCCTTGGCAGATGTGATTTACACAAGAAAGCCACATTTGCAATGTGCTTCCCGCATTTTAATCCCAATTGACATTGTGCTTCTCCAGAAGTTGCTTTTTTTAAAAAAAGCAGGCAATAATTTCACTTTTGGAAAGGTAGTTTGACTGTATTGTATGGTGATTGCCATTGGATAGGACCAAGATTAATAGGAATACTCAAACAAATATTTAATGCATTTCAGTTGGGGTATAAATGAACTAACAAACCTCTTGCCCATGAGCAGCTGTAATTTTGGGGATTATTCTTAAGCATATTGAGTTTGAGATTCTTGGCTTCCTTGTGCAGCAGCCTGTCCCTCTGGCAACTGCCATCCTCAGCCATATCAATTACATGGTGCCACAGCCACTCAAACATCTTGTGCAAATGTTAATATTAAAAGCAGGCCAGGTGGTAGCAAACTCAGACCTTCAGGTCACTATCAAAACCACAGGGCTTACAAATTACCTGTGTAAAACTTCTCCATGTCAGCAATTGATTCTGTGGCACTGGCATACAAAGCAAATTCAGTGCCTTTTGTGGCATCCTTGATATTGCAAGCTCTAACTCCTAATTTGTGGGTTTGTATGTTGGCCTTTTGTCATGAATGCCATTTGGATACCCTTTTGAGTAAATGCTGGCTTCTGTCCATAGAGCTTTCACAGTCTGGTTTTAAAGAATTAAAACACAAAAAAAGGCATTCAAAACAATTTGAAAGAATCTTAAGAGCCAATCCCAAGTCCCAGAGCAGAGTCAGTTTTACCAAAATAAATGGGATGCTGGGAGACTCTCAAGAATGGGATAGACAGTTATGCAGGCATCACACTGACCCCAGGCAATCTATTCCACCACCTTTACAAACCTTTCAGTTAGAAAGCTTTTTCCACTGTTTAACCCACTATCGCCACTTATGTAATAAAACCTGATATTTTTTTGCCCTATCCCTGGTAGAGATGTTTGTTTTTCTTAGTGAAGCAAAGCTTTTACATAATTGAAAGAATCCTATTCTCTGATATCTTCTTTTGTCTTAGGTAAAGCATCCTCATTCTTTCAATCTCTCTTTATAAATATCTCATTCATGAAATTGTCTTCTACATTTTTTCCCATTAGTCCATGTCTGTCTTGAGGTCTAGGACACATTGGATCAAAACATAACCCAGTACTCCAGCTGAAGGATTCATAACTAGTAGTTAATTTCAAGCTCTCTGAGCTTTCTGTCATCTGCAGATTTAGTGAGCATATTCTCTATTCTACCAGCCAAGCTGCTAATTAAAATATTGAAGAACAGATCCCTGTAAAACCCCACTCAATATATTCTTTTACTTTGTCTGCCAACTACTGAAAACTAATCTTTGAAAGTGTTTTTTTTTTTCTACTGGTTGTGTACCACTTTGTAATGGTATCAGCTGAATGCATTGAATAAGGTAGAAACCTTATTAAATTCAGTATGTATTCCATCTGCTGCTGCTTCTTGTCCAGTACCAATTATCCTCTAAGGAAGGAAATTAGATTGACTTGACACAATTAATTTTTGACAAATCCATTTGGCTGTTTTAAACTCATACAGGATAAATAGGGTGGGAAAAGAAATGTTATATATCTCATTTGTGCCCTCCTTTTGCCTTTCTGAACTCTCCTCTTCAGGAGGCTTCATTTGTAATTACCATGGAGCAGGAGTGAGAATGAGAGATGGAGGCAGCAGTCATTATCACTGCCAAAATCTTTGTGTCTTAGAGCCAAGCCTGGGCATTCTTGGATGAACTTAAACAGATTAAGCTTATTTGAAACCACCAGGTACACTAAGCAGCCTCTAATATAGTTCAGCCCTTTAACAAGGACAGGAATCTTCTGTTTGATGTGGAGCCTGTTACAGTCCCTTCTCATACATCCGTGTAAAAACAATTCATCCATTTAACCTCTGTGACCTGTTACGCACTTCTTGGGAAATAGTAAGTGCTATTTAAAACTGGGGTTTTTTCCCTCGCCAAAATCTTTAGATGCATTTGAATCTATTAGAGATAATAATATTGTGCATATTTTGGGGTGCTGTGAATAACTTGTTCCTTTGAATTCTTTTCTGGTGGCAGGCAAACACAAACAATAGTTGGGCAAGTACAAGCAATAGAAGGCATAAGTTTAAATTGTGTTTGATAATTGAAAACTGCTTTAGATACCTAAGAGATCAATTGTATCTTTTTTCCAACAGAAATACTCCATGTCTGCTAGTATAATGGTACCGGAAAACTGCTGGGAGGTAAAAAGTTACCACAATATTTGGAGAATACTTTTAGGAGATAAGGAATTTGCCTCTTTGACAAGTGAAAATACAGTCTTTTCTTAGCTCTAACTGCTCATTCAGTTTACATATACAAATATAATAAGTAATTTTTAATAAATAAGTAATTTATAATAACTAATAAGTATAATAATTATTTTTATCTTCAGGAGTTTTAAATTCCTCTATAAAAACATGGAAACTGGTGAGTAATGAAAATCATTTGAATGAGGACCAATACCTTGCTAGCATCTTGACACATGCTTATATATTCCCTAAAAGCCACATGTGTGGCCGGGATCCTAAGGGCCACAGAGCCTTTTCAGAACTCTTAGGCAATTGTCCAGGTAGTGTAATCCTTAGAATTATCCATTAAAACCCCCCAAAATAATTTACATGGCTGCGAATGAAATTAAGCCATTGATTGTATCTAGTCCAGAGCCACAGGGGCTGACAGCTTGCCCCTGCTTCTGCTTCCTCAGCAGTGGAGATGGCACATAATAAAAAGTGACTCCAGGAGGTCACCTGGCTTGCCCCAGGATAGGGTTACTGCTGCTATTTCTTAAATTTCCCTTAACAATGGAGTAAATTTCCTTCATTCTTTTTAGTCTAGTTTAACATATTTTCTCCTCAGTGACAAATAGTTGTGACTTCTGAAATGACCAACCAAACTTCTATATACAAATAATGTCATCATATGTATAAAGACACAGATTTATCTCATCGCCCTGAGTTACACCCTCTTGAGCTTTCTTTAGGAATTGGAGTTTTCCCTCGGTGTTTACACACCCTTTTTGTTTCTGGATAATCACTGCATCCTTTTCAGTCTTTTTAACCTTCATCTAGCCAAATAACAGTTGTTTGTTTAAAATTATTCTCATAAATCATATCTTCCCACAAAAGTCAAAAGGAACATGTGATGGACTTCAGGGATCAAGTGTATTAGTAACTTTCAAAAACACAGATCTCAATTACTTTTTGTTGGGCTTATGCTACCACAGGATACACACTGTACTGAAGAAGTGTATGGCCATCTTTAAGCAGAGTTACCTAATAACTAAATCCTTGCAAATGAAGATTAATTTTTCTGAGAACTAGAGATATTAGCCTATCCTACATATACTTCAACAGAATTACTTCCTTGTAAAAATTCATCAATTAGTGCAATTAGCTTATTGCCCTTGAGGCCTGTTGTATCATCACCAATGCAGCTAGTTCTGTTGCAGAGTGTAAATTCCTCCCACTCACTCCACCACAGTCACAGCAATCCTTCTGTTCAAAAACTTCCAAAAATATTTATTGAGAGAATAGCTTAGAGGTATGTTTTCAGCAGTGCTTAAGCCTGTTTTCACTTGCCCTTCTTGCTTGCCTTTTTTTTTAATATATATTTTGGGAGTGGGTTGTCCAGTGCTTAAAAGGTGTAGTTTCAGATAGAGGGTTTCTTCTTGCTTTAATTATTTTGACAGGCACTTCTGCTTTCCAGATGAGTTGCCTTAACTGGAAGCAGCTGCTCATTGGAATTACTTCCTGTCCTCACTGTGTTACAGAAGTAATAATTATACGGCTTTATTGAATTTAAGGAGTAAAATGCACCATTCCGTGGCTTCAGGTGTGCCTGGCTGCAAAAAGATGTTTCTCTCCTTTCTCAATTATTTAATAAAATTTTATTAAGTGAAACATGTCATTAACAGTACAGGGAAAATGAAAGGTACAGATCATATATGATTTTCATGTTAACTCTTGTTTGTGAGTGTAGAACAGATTTTAATATATATTTCCTTGACAATTTGAACCTTTGATTTGATAAAGACTTGAATAATTTCACAGCTTTCAAGGTATTGAAGAGTAAAGCTTCTCCAGAAGAGCATGGGCTCTCTGAATCAATCTCATGCCTGTGTTTACAGCCACAGCTGAAATGAATGCTTCGCATTTTGACTGCATTGTCAGAGGCTTGTGAATTTTCCTGATTTCATCACTGGCTTGATGATTTACCTAACACAACTTAACACCTAGAGCCAAGTGGTGTAAAAATCTCAATTTTTCTGCTGTTTTTTTTTAATAATGGGAGGAGTGTAAAATCTGGCTTTTACTTTCAAATAAAAATAAGAAAATGTAACCTCGGTGCATCCTGGTGATTCAGACAGGCAATTGAAGATGAAGCACTTCAAAAATCTTACTTTAAAAATTCCACTATATTTAAACACAAGTGTAATTTTCAGGTGCCAGACATTTGTGAGTTTTGAACACATCATTACAACAGCAATTGCAACACCATGTGGAACACAACAGCCTACTGCTTGTTAGTCAGCTGCTGTTTGTTTTTCCATAAATTATCCCTTAATGTACATGGTGGTGCACAGATCACCTAACCCAAGGGTACAACTCTGGGATGAGGAGGACACCAATGTTTTTGACAGGAAATAAAGCATCAAAGCTGGCCTTGCCATGCAGCTAGAGAAGAGAGAGAGGATGCTGAGTTTGGTTGGAGAAGGCAGAAGTAACACAAAGAAGCAAGAGTCCTAGTAAATTTCAGAAGATGTCCAGACAGTGTCTGACATTGTAGGGGGCAGACACGAGTCCTTGATCTGTGGGTGGTTTTGGAATGGTGTCCTGTCCACCTAAGCAGGCTGTGGTGTCCCTGGGATAACGTGTTCCTCACTGGTCACACTCCTGGTTGCCCTTGGCTTGCTGAGTGTTCTGCTGTCTTACAGTTGCTGTGCTCCATGGCAGAGAGGGAAACTTGGCTGGATAGGAGAAGTTTTTGTGGAGCACATCTGGGAACAGCCTGTCTGGATTGCTTCCCCATCCTGCCCCCCATGAGAGATTTTCTGGAGCGGCAGCTGGCACATCTGCTTCCTTCTGGAGAGGAACTGCTGGCTTCTTTGGCTGATGCAAGTGATGCAGAGAACTGTAATCCAAGGGATCTCACTACCAGAAATAATGGTACTTAAATAATTCTTAAGGAAAATGCTTTAAAAATTAAGTAACAAATGAAATTAAAAGCAATTATGTTTCTGGAAGACTTTGGGGAAAAAAAAACCAAAAACCAAACATTTCAAGGACAACGGACAAAATTGTTCCAAGATGGATTGTGGCAAATGAATGGGATGGAGCCTGCAGCCATTGAGGGCTGCAGTTCCTAAGAAAGGCAGTGATGTGAAACTCTGCATGTTTCAATTTGATGGCCTCCACCAAGGGGAAGGAGGGAAAGAACTCAGAGGAGATACAGTCACTGCTAATGACCTGTTGCATTGTAATTTGCTTGTGTTAAGAGTTTTAGTGCTTTTGCAGGTCACCTGTGGGGAGTAGCTGGAATTTTTCTCCCTCCCTTTCCTTACACCCTCTGTGCATACAATGCCTTGCTTAGTTATTTCTCTGAAGCTTTGATGTTCTGATTCAAACTTGATATACTGGACAGGGTGTTAGTGATGTTGAGAAACCTCGTGTGTTTTGTTCATGCATGCCTTAATTGCCAGGAAGCCATTTCCCTCAGGTCATCTATCAGAAACCCATGAAGTGTTCATTACACTGTGGAGCACCATTTGCTTTCCGAGGCAACTTGGTCTCTACCAGCTCAGTGTATGAAATCTAAAATTGATATCAAAGTGCTCAAGGTTGTAGTATAGTTCTCTTGGGTGGTTGCCAGCAGTTGTGATAGCCTGGTTCTGGTAGTACAAATTGGCTTTTCCAGCTAATTTTTATGAATATTTTAGTTTTTCACTATTAAATGCTCTAATGATACCATTGTGTGACTTTTGTGTGCCACTGTGGTGAGATGATACTCAAAAATTTGTGACAGGAAGATCGTCATCTTTTATCTTAATGATCAGAGATCTGTGTTTGAGGTTTGTGCTTTGCACAGTGAAAGTGTTTTGCTGGTGAAGTTGATGTTCCTAAACCCTCAGTAAAGAAAGGAGAAAGATGAGCTTCTCTACAGCTGCCTTAACCTGGAGCTAAGATTGTGCTCTGAATATCTCTCTAGAACAAAATCCATCTCTATTGAATTCAGAAGAGTGCTCTCTGAGTTGGTTAAGCCTGCCTAGTGTGTCGATGTTAGAAGCTCTTATTAACTGCATGCCCACACGTAGCTGATAATGTCGCAGGAAGATACACTCACATACATGCACAGTGCATCTGACATAACTGGGTGAGACTAGATGCACCACTCCTTTTTCCCTCTGTGGAGAGATTTGCAAAACAACTGTAGGGGGCTTTGTAGCTGGTCAGTGGAGGGACTTTCTGTCCAGAGTGCACTGGAGTGTATGTGAGAATGACCATCATCTCATGTACTACAACATGTTGGGGAACAGGATCACTGCCTGGTGCTGCCCTGCAAGTCCACAGCAACCATTTTCCAAGACTTCTAGATGTTAAGTGTCTGGTCAGAGCTCCTGTGAGATCCTGTCTCAAAAATCTTAGAAAAAATACCAGATTCATGTCAGTAGTGTGCACTGGTTCAGCTCAACATGCTTCTTGAACAGAGTCTTTTGTGGATGCTTGAGTTATTGTCTAGACAACTGAAAAGAAAGAAAAACTGTGTTCTAGTGTGCTAAATTTCAATAAAATAATTTGTAATTATTTAGTAGCAGGTGTAACACAAACCAAATGCTGCAGGCATGTCTGGGCTTCAGAACCCCTCTAAAACCCGAGTTTCTGCTTGTTCTAAAACTCCCATTCTACTGTTGCAGCTGGTTTTGGCAAAACACCCCTTGGGTTTATTATGCTGGACATTTGCACTGTTAAAATAGAGGAAGCTTATGTTATATAGAAGGAAGGAGTAAGGGGGTGGGTGTTTACCTGGAGGAAAGAGAACAGGAAGTATTTTAGAATGTCATAGCCATTGAATGTCATTGGAAAATGGCGTCTTGTGAATGCCTGAAGATGATGCTATAATTGCAAGTCTAGAAGATGGTAGCTATTATAAATTGTCATGGATTTCTTGCAATTCTCTCATATCAATTTGCTTCTTAAAGCAACTGCTCCTGGAGTTAAATGATGTTGTAAGATCTCTTTTTCCTGTTCTCCCTGTTAAAAAAAAAATTAAAAGGCTTTGTACCTCAGATAAATTTAAGTCAGCTGTTGGAGGGGGAAGGCTTCCCTAGCCATGTGTCATGTTCCTCTGAAGAAAGTTGGTGTCTCCACCAGAAGACATAATGGCTCCGAAGGTAGCTCTTGGACCGCCACAATTTGCAAGCTAGTTACTGTTACCTGCACTGCACAGCTGAAAAGCAGAGATATTCAGGATCTGCTTCTGTAAGTAGTCATCAAAATGTAGTCATCGCTGCTAGGGAGCAATGACCTCCAGAGGCAGTGAGGGGCAAGGCAAGTGGGAGTGCTGCCCCTTGCACCTATTTGATCTTCATCTATTGCTGCGTGAGTCACAATAAGGGCTTTTTAGACTTTGTTCTGCAGAGTCGTTGGGTTTTGTTGCTTCCAAACTATAAAGAAGACAAGGTACAGAAGACTCTGCACAAGAGGAGCCCAGAATATTTAAATCCCGAGATTAACAGTGTGCCTTATTCACATGTTTTGAAAGCAGGTTGACTTTTTTTTGCAGGTGGTTCAACATGTATTTTAGAGGGTCACTACATAAATTACCCCTGACCACCTGACTAATTAAACCAATTTTGTGTTATGCAAGCCATCTCAGAGCGATGAGACTTCACTGGCACACCTTTATCCTCATACTTTGTAGGGTATAGTTGCATATAATTTAAAGGCTCAATTAGTAGAGATTTGATACCCTATTTGGCCCTTTCACTATTTCTCATTACTATTCAATGATAAGTTACAGTTTGTAATCTGCATGGGCACCCTAAAGAAGTGTCAATAAAAAGGGGTTCAAGTCCCTGTCCAGGTATGAGGCTTGTCAGAGTTGGGCTGATGGTTGGACTAGATGATCTGAAAGGTCCCTTCCAACCTTGATTATGAAACTATGAAACTATGTCTATTTCTACATCATCAGTGGTTTCTTTACCACTTTCAGTGTAGTTCTCTTTCAATTTTTCTACATGTGCTCAACCCATTCCCCCCTCTGTTCAGTGTGTGTTGTTTGCTACTGCAGCAAAATCTGCATTAGTACAGAGTTCAGAAATGCCTTGTCCCTTTCTTTGTATACCTGTTGCTGAGAAAGACAGTGTTTTGAGCTGCTTTTCTCTCTGGTGCTAACTTACAAAGTAAAATAAGCATTCACAGACAGAAGAGTGCTACTGGATATGTGGATAGAAGATGAGGAGCATGTAGTCACCCCGCTTCTGCTTTATGCCTTCTCCAGAAACTATTTTTAGCACTGCTGGCAAATGGTATCATTTGTTGCTTGCACTGCTGGTGCTGCTCAATGGATGTAAGCCTTGTCAGCTGTGGGGCCTGCCACAGGGCAGAGGGGGAGTCTGGTGGTGGGAGACCCCATGGATGAGCTGGGGAAGGGGGTGGGGAAGGACAAGGCTAGACCTTGGGCTGTGTTTAGGTAATGCAGGGCATGTAACATCCAGCCTGGCAGCCAGCTGGAGAGTCTACTGACTGTTAGAATATGTGAGGTCTACAAATGCTTGACCAGTGCATAGTAGCTGCACATCCAAAGAGCACATCACTTTCTTACCTGCCCTGCTTCCAATGAGCAACAGCTTGAAACGGTAACTTTGCAAGACCCATTTCAAAGCCTAGGCACGAGCACCCAGAGAAAATTATTTTCTAGCTGCTGGTCTCAGCAGAGGCGGGGAGTGAGGTGCAGGGTAGTGGGCAGCCCTGGGGTTACAGACCTCTTGTGTGTGGGCAGTGAGTGGGGTTTGCTCACTGCCATTCAACAAGTGCAGTCCTGTGTGCAATCTGCTGTTTCTTAAGAAGGATGCAGGAGCATCTCTACTGCTGCCTGTAATCAGGGATTATTTAATTTCATTATAAGAGGGGGTAAAGGGGTACTAATCAGAAGCAGGAGGCATAGATCGAGCCCATTTCCCCAGTCCTTCCCCAAGGAGAGCTTTGCCTTCTGCGAAGAGACTGGTGGCAGGTTGATCCCTCCTGGCCTCAGGAGGGTGGCGTGGTCCCGGTACTTCAGCTAAAACTGGGCATTAACTGGGCTCTTCTTTGTGTGTTGCCCGCTTCCAAGTCGGCCTTGCCGCGCGCGGCCTTAAGGGAACATCGTTGACTTCTGTCGACGGAGCTCAGGGTGGTCCAGCTGAGCCGCCGGCAGGGGAGGAAAAGCCCGGTCAGTTACGAGCCCTCCCCTGGCGGCGACCTCCCGGCACCGGTGATCAGCCCCACCCCGCGAGCCAGAGCCTTGGCTGAGACCCCGCCGGGGCGGTGCTGGGACGGCCACGTGCGCCCGACGAGCCCGCGGGAGGGGAGTGTCGGACCAGGCGGTGGTGGTGGCAAGGGGAGGAGAGGGTCTGACGAGGGGCTTTGTCGCCGGCTGGGCGCCTCTGTCGCGCCGGAGAAGCACCACCGGCCGGCCTGTGACTGTGCTGAAAGTTTGAGCAGGGGCCGGGCCGGGAGCGGTGTCCCGGAGAGGGGTGGGCCGGGCCGGGAGCGGGGGAGGTATGGCGGGGCGGGGCGGAACAGCGGCGGTGGGGAGCCGGCGGTGATCCGGCGGCTGAGCCGGGGCGTGGAGGGAGAGCAGGAGGGCGGCCCTGCCGCCGCTGCCCCGGCGGAGAGCGGCACGTCGGAGGCGTTCGCCCAGCTGTGGGCCGACGTGATGGGCATCCTGGTGAGTGGGGCCGGGACGGCGCCGAGTTTAAGGGGTGCCGGACGCGGGGAGCCCTGGCTGGGACAGCGAGTCCTCCCGGCTGGCACCTGCCGCAGGGTGCGGCCGAGGTGGAGCGGGATGCGTGGGCCGGGGCGTCCCGGGAAAACTTCATCAGTGCGTTGTGTCGCTGTCAGCTCCGCAGCGAGCTCTTCGTAACTTCTCGACTGTCACGGCGGGCGAGCCGGGCTGTTCACCGGAGCCGAGCGGCCCCCGCGCTTGTTTATACGCCCGGCGGCGCGGCTGCGGGCTGGCCCGTGGGCGCTTTGTTTCCTGTTGCTCCGGCGTGACGACGAATTCGGCTTAATTTTGGGCAAAATTCCGATGTTGTTGCGCCTCCTTTGCATTCCTCGCACGTGTTCTGGGCGCCCCGCGGCGGGCGCGTGTGAGGTCGCTACCGCTGGGCTCAGCCGGACCCCGAGCATCCGTGGGGTGGCCCTGCTGTGGGAGCCCTCATTCCCGGTGGTTGTTTTGGTTTTTTTGGGAAGCAAGTTGCTCGGTGAAGAGCTGTGGAGTTTCTGGACTGGTGACTCTGAGGAGGGGCTAATGCTTGTAATTCGCTGCTCGCAAACAAAAGCCACGGCTCCGGTAACAAGGCAAGGGCTCAAGGGATTGTACTTTAGCGGGCACGCAGCATCCCCAAGGGACAGGATGGATGGATGGTAACCCAGCAAAAGTACAGGAAGAGTCAATTCTTTATTTTTATTTGGAGCCAGAGAATAATGTTTACTTTAGGTGCAAGACATTAATTAGTGCAGAGGACTGCCTCTAAGCAAAAAAAACATACTGATGTTATGTACATATTGGAGCTGGCACTTTTCCAGGAATACAGGAATGTGGTGGTAATCGACTGTGGAGAGCCTATTTATTCTCTTTAAAGGCTAATTAATAGGCTTTATGCTTATTAATTTTTAGTGTTAGCACTTAACCAACAAACGTTAAAGAATATTATGAGAAATACCTTTTGGGAAACTACTGTGGAATGTCACAAATAGCAAATAGATAGGATCTAATTCCAAAGTGTCATAGGACAGAACTGAGAATTGGATTAACATCACGGACTTTATTGTTAATATTCAAAATAAGATTTAAAAACTCCATTCCTTTTCATCATAGAAATTCGCCACTGACATGGCATTCGCTTTAATAGCACCCGGCTGTGTACACTCTTTCACTGTGAACCATTTAAATCTAAGAATGCAAGAGTCAGTTCTGCCAGTTTGTAGGGAACACACAGTTGGTACTTTATGAACAGCCTCTTTCTCTCTTTTTCTGGCAGGTTTCAGTACTGCATTTAGTACGAGCAAAGTCCTATTGGGTGCCTGGGAGGGAGTGTTAGGAGGAGGCCAAACCAACAGTCCAGCATGCTGGATCTCAGTGCAGAAAAAGATCTGATTCTCACACAAGTAATAACTTGAATAGGTTTCTTCTGGCTGTACAGGCTAGTTTTCCTCCTGTGAAAACAGAGCTATTTAATTAATATTTGTCTTCTAATAAAACTAAGCTGAAGTAACTTGTCCTAGAGTTGCTCTACTTTACAGGAAGGAATCATCTTGTAATTGTGAAGCTGCTGGTTTATATCAACTGCAAACATCACCAGTATTACTTTTCCATACTGTGGCGTTTTGTGTTGAGACGTAGTTACAAATATGAAAAGATATCCTTCTGATAACATGTTAAATTATAGTATCTGTGAGGGAAAACTGAAGCTCTTCTCAGTGCAAGGTGTTAGCTTTTTTCAGATTTAAGTTTTTTAAAGAGTTTCTGGAGTTTGTATTCTTTGTGGCTACAGTATGTATCTTACTGTGAACAGAATATACACTTGCTCCATCCTTGTATTAAGACAAGAAAGAGGCAACTCCAGTGCCTTTTTGTTCTTTTCACTGCTTGTGTTTTCAATACATGGAGCTTTGTCCTTTTGAAACCTTTGCTACAAAGGCAAACGGTGAACCAAATCAGTGGTTTTCAAATGGGAGTCTGTAAATAGCTGTGATCCATGAGGCCACAGCAGGGGCCTGCAGAGCCAGTTTAGTAAAATATGAGTTTTCCTGAGATCTATAGTAATTCAAGATGTAAAATGTTTTGTGAGCACGCAATTGGATCCTGGAGTGACTCAGTGGGAACAGCTCTGTGAACCAAGAGGGTGATGAAGTGGTACACTGGTAAGTTGGCTGTGCAACAGCTTGAAAGCTACTAGAGGAATGTACTAGTAGGAAAGAAGAGCAAGACCTTTGGAGAGGAAAACTAGAATGAAAATAAGAAGGTGATCATTAGAATTTTGTTGATTGAATGAGAGAAAATTACATTCTAAGGAATGATCGTGGGATAATGCACTTTAGAAAGGACCTCAGATGGCATGTAGCCTGACTTTTATCTGAAGCGGCAAGAGCTGTGAGGCCAGGTGAGGTTGCTTGGGGCTTTATTCTTGAAAACTTCTAGGACAGAAACTGCACAGCCTCTCTGTGCAGCCTGTTCCACTGCTTTGCTGTCCTTATAGTGAAAAGTTGCTCTTTGTAAAAGTGAGATGTCTGATTCTGTCCTGCTCATACTGATGAGTTTATTCCAGTGAGGGGGAGGGGGCGGAAGGCGTTGCCTTCCTCCTGCTGGCCCTGCTGGAAGTCTCATAGTGGCTGTGGTGGTGTCTCCTCTAGATGCAGGTTTAGGAAGAGAGGCCATGCAAGTCAGCCTAGGTGATAGATTGAGTACTGAAGTCACTTAAAATATGAATTGAGCCCCTCTCACGCAGTTTATGTTTCATTGTTTGTGTATACATTTATGTTCCCGGAAACAGGACCTGATTAACAGGAGCCTGTGATGGCAGATCCCAGGTCTGGAGGGGAAGCAAATACTTTTCAGGTGCTGCTTGTAAGCAGCATATTTTACGAACTTTGAAGCTCCATAATAATTCTCTCTATACTTGACAAACACTGAGTGTACTTGGAGCTGTACTGAGATTTTGCTTACTTCCCTTTTATACTCTAATGAAATATTCCATAGCTGCAGCTGTGGTATAAGCACCTCAAAGCTATTTCTGCTGTTAATGGGGCTTGCTAGATAACATAATTATACTTAAAAGATTTTCCTTAGTCTGCAACAAGAATATGTTGGAATATTCAGATTAATTATAATTTGCAGTGTCTCAAAGCAGCAATGGATGGTGGAAATGTAATTGGGTTTTGGAGAGAGATTGCAGTAGTAGTGACAATAGCCAGTTCTCTGTTGCTTAGAGTCTATAGGCTTGTATATGGTCAGATCTGAAGAACTAATCCTTTTATGAGGTGAAAGTCATGAATTTTATTTTTTAAAAGCTGTGCTTTCAAAAGATAGGCTCTTAGTATGGGGAAGACACTCTAATGTCTTTTTTATTAATGGGATGATCTTCCTTCTTCCATACTGTAGCCAGAACAGGTGTGTTGATCGAATCCTGATATAAATTAAATCACTCAGATCAGTTTTGACAGTGCTGGGATTTCACTGAAGAAATATATTGAGTTGTGTGAGGAGCTTTTGTCTTCAAGGACCAAAATGTGAAAGATACAGAGAAACTTGAAAGAGATGCAGTGAAATAATTCTTTCCAGCTTTTTATTTCAAGGTGACATCTAGTTTTTTGTTTTAAGTTACTGAATCAATTATAAGAGCTGAAAAAAAAAAAAGATTTCTCAAAAATATTTTGCACTTATGCTAGGAGAAACCAGTGCTTTCTTTCCCACCATGTGCTGTTAGACGGAGAAAATGCTGCTAGGACAGTAAGGCTCCCTTGAGAGCCTTAGTATTTACATATATAATCTATCTCGCCATATTTCGATGACTATTTGAATTTCTTATCAAAGTCATAAAGAAACAAACCAAAAGAGAGAATGATGCCAGCTGATAATATTACTATGATAACGTTTAATTACGTATTGGCTAACATACTTTAGGGAGAGGAATTTGATATTTAGCCAGGGAGCCTGGATATCTGGAGAAGTTGGGAAAGTAGATCTCTGACTGATAGAAGCAGTCAGAGGGCTTCGAAAAGGAGTTGTGTCTGCTCACACCGGCTGCAGATTTCTCCTAGGGTTGCTCTTAATTAAATAGTCATCAGCTCTCTGTGACCTCCTGTGAAAATGTATGTTCGATCACCCTCCCAGCGTCTCAATTGGGTCACTGTTTTTCTGATGTCCCTCAGCACTGAGAGGCCCCTCCAGCTAAAGCCCTTGGTGCTTGACTCTACAGAAAAGTACAGGAAATCAAGTAGCTGATATAGGTAGGGTGTGCTTTTGCAAATTGAACATACTATTGGCTTTTTCCCCCCAGTATTCATTGAGGTTTTTGCAAAAAATCCAAATAGCTCCAAAAGTACATTGTAACATTCTGATTTTTATACTTTGGAGTGCTGCTTTAAAGTGTTTCTTTAAAGTGTAACAGTAAGAGTAAACACAGGTCTAGCCTCTGCTTTTCGAACTACTAGGTATTGGTACAAAACTGGAGTGGAGTGTATTTTGCTTTCAAAGGGAGGGATTGACTGGTGTTGGATTCAATTTTGTATTTTAAACTTAACATGTTGCATCTCCTTCTCCTCCCATCTCCATGCAGTTTTATGCCCAGCAATGCTAATCCCTTTATGAGGAAAGACAGCCCATAGCGATAACCTTTGGTCTAGGCTTTTTCTTGCACATCAGGTCACATAACACAGATGTCTCCATCAGACAGTGCAGTCTCTACAAGACCCTACAGGGTCAAGAATGATAAGGGGGTTTGGTCCTGGTACTCTTTTTTTTTTTTTAAAGCAAACTGTTGAATTTCTGTGGTCTTCCAGTTGCAGAGGAAAAAGCAGGGAAGAATTTTTGTATCACTGTTGTCTGGTGTGGCCTGTTGTTTAATGGAGAATGACTGTAGACTAAAGGTAAACTGGAATCTTGGTGATAAATTCTGTTTTCCAGAGTGCTGCTGGTTTGTTGTGAGTATTAGCTACACTATCAATATTTGAAAATACTTCTTCCTCTTTATCATTTTCTGGTATTTTGAAAGTCAGTCACCCAGGCTCTCTCACTGGCTGTTGAGAGCAGTGGAATTTGACAGGATTTTGATTGTCAGAGCTTTCCTAAAGTGAAGTCCACTTCCTTTTGTGGATATGAAGAAATGGCACTGCCTAAGCAGAAGTCAAACAGGAAAATTGATATAGAAAACATGTACATGACAACTTAGAGGTATGTAATGCAACATATTATGCTATTTATGCTCTTTACAGTTTTCTGCAGTCAGATGAAAAATTGCTCATTTTTAGTATATCTCAGCAAATGATGCTTTATGGAACTGAATAATGATGATTCTAGCTTAGCCTGATGCTGTCTGTAAATCTATGTAACTTAGTCCCAAATGCTTGAGGTGCTGTGTGAACAGGAGCAGAGGAGTTAAGTGTGAGATGGGAAGAGGGACTGGAGCGTGGTGGAGGAAGGTCAATGCTGGAAATGGCATGGGGCCAAGGGAGCATGAAACAGGCAGTGCCTGAGGTAGAAGAGTGTGTGTCAGAGAGGAGAAAGTACCTCCTTCTCCCTGTGGACCCTGGGTGAACCACTCCAGCTTTGTCATTGGGCTCAACTCCTTCAGAGCTTGTCTTCCTCCAAGCATGTGGTGTGGTGGATGAGTGGATGCCAGTGTACCCAGCCCTTCTGATGGTGCCTTTTGGATCATGCTTGGTCACTTGGAGTCTATGGTTGTAGCTTTTCCTTCATGCAGTAGCACAAGCTTTTTCCTCTTCCACTTACACCATTATCGCTGTATTAATGCTTTTAGAGTGCACCATGTGCTCAGGCTTCAGGAATTTCAGTAACTCAGGATGAATAAAAATTACTCCATGTTGACCTAGCAAAGTAATTTGTTACAATACCTATTTTAACATAAAGCACTGTTAATAATTTTTCTCTTTTCAATTATGTGATGCAGGCAATGACTAATGAACCTGTGGCTTTGTATGTTGCCAATATTGGCAGTAGAAGAAGGGAGGAGGAAGGTGTTTGTTGTGACTGCAGGAATGCTGGGGTGGCTTTGCAAGAGTTTGGATTTCTAGGTGTTCTGTTAGGAAATGAGCAAAAGGAAGGAACTAGTTTTATTATGTGCAAATCTGTAAAAATTCAGCTTCTACTATAAAGGCATACCTTAACATGTGTCCACTTACTTTAATGTGTCTGACTAGATAAAGAGATATGGAAGGCTTTTATTTCTCGCTGTTATCAAGAGACTCAGCTTTCCCATTGGCTGAAGAAAATTAGAACACAGTTCACTGAAACCCATTCAGACCCAGGAGTTCACAACACAGATTCCCATTATGGAAAAAATAAAATGAGCTGCCTCCACTGCAGTGCCAGAGCTGTGGGGTTGATCAGGTGTGAGCATTGCAGACCTGCTTTCATCTTGTTGAGGTGAGGGAAACCTTTTTCCTGGCTTATTGTAATAGCAGTCCTTTCTTCTCTGCTGTCATGTTTTGAAGCACAAAGTTAGAATGTGCCATTTTTATTTGAACTATGGTTCATATAAAAAATACTAAAAACTTAATGGTTTCATGTCATCTGGATAAGCATTTTTGAGCTATGTACTACTTTGAGGCACACTTCCTATGAAGGGTTTGAAATAGTGAGGATTGTACAGCCTGTCTGAAATGTGGTTTTAAGCAGGGTATGATTAGAAAATTAGATGGGCAAGCTTAAAAGCATAGTACAACAATGATTTATGAGTAACACTCTCAGGCTTTTATGTGGAAAGTCATATGATGAGAACATATTCCTGATACCTTGTGACAACTCAAGTACTATCAGATTGGAGTACTGTTACAGGTCCCTTTGCTACAAGCCCATTAGATTTTGCTAATTTTAGTACCTTGTGGCCCTATGTGTGAGCACAGGGATACACTCTTGAGATTAGTTTTCATAATCAGGCCTCCAGATGGGAAAAGTATCGTTGTTCTTATGTCCATGAGTAAACACACACATTGAAGCTTACAGGTGTAGTAATATAATTATCTCAAATATATAAACATACTTTCTGTTTTATTATTGCCCCTTTATTTATGATTAAATACAGTATTTTTGGCTCTTCAGTGACTGCATACTAAAATTTCATATGACAGTGTTGTCCACCTTTAGTACATTCTTAGTACGTGGGAGTGTGTTTGTGTAAATGAGATTAGGTAACTAAAAATAATAAAAGTAATAAAAGCAATCCTTTGAAAGCTTTGCAGCAAGCATGATGAGCGTCAGTAGATGGTAGTGAAAACAGTACTATGCTTGTTGCAATATTAAATTGAGAGTATGTGAGCAATGTCTTGGTTATGGAACACTCCTAACTCACTTGCAACTGAAGATGCTCTTTGTGGTGTTGTGGGGTATGATGGAAACAAAAGATGAAAAGCCTGATTTCTGCTTTGTTTACATAAAAGCTTCATGGGACTAAGGCACGAAGTTTACTTACACTAGAGCAGCATGTGACACATAGGTTAACCAAGAAGAAAAAAGCAACTTTCTACACAAGTCATTCCTACATGAGTTCAAATTAGTTGACCCTCCTGGTCCTTTCTATGCCAGCACCAAGCTGACCCTGCTCTGTGGAGCTTGCTCTCTGTTCCACTCTAGCCCTAGTCAAACTTGATGGAGAAAAAATGGATTTGAGTACACTTATTGTGAGGAGTCATTGCACCATGGTGGCACTTTTAAGGGTTCTTTTAATGAGTGTTACATCCACATTTGGAGACTGGGAGAAAACACGTGCTGGAGCTGTTTGCACAGCATTAGATTGTGCTGCAGGAAAAAGTAATTTTAGGGTTTTTAAGGTATTTTGCTTGCCAGAATATCTTACAGTTATAGTATAAAGCTCTAGAAGGATATGTCATGTAGATTTTGTGCATTTACAGTTGTGGATATGTTTGTGTTACGTTTATTATCTCTGTTTATCTGTATCTGTTACAGTTTGAAAATACGTTCATCCTCTTCCAGTTTTGCACTTGTAGTCTTCTAGCAAGAGCTTCCTATGTATTCTGACTCAAATGAAAGGGGTTTTTGCGCCAGAAATTCCTAGTGCCATCATTGGATGTAATTCAATATTGATATTTAATACTGATATGTTCATACTTTTGTACTGTTATCAATATGACTGCATAGGCTAAAATATATTCTTCAGTTATACTGATTAATTTTTGATACTTGTGAGTTTTGAAGCTTGAAGCTTTGTCCAGCTTTGTGCAGTAGCTCTGAAAGCTGAAGATAAATGCTTTGCATTTAAACTGAAATGTATGCTCTGTGAGGATAAAACCCAGAAAAAATTTTTATACTTAAATATATTTGTATTCAAAGATAATATGCACCTCAACTTGTACATTCGGATTTCCACTCCATTATTTGGCTTCTTTTCCACTTTGAAGTTTATAAATAATCATTGTAAAATGGACATTGTAAAAAAGGCAGGGGCAGATTGCATTTTGTATGTCAGTTGTGGCTTCTTCAAGTTTCCATCTTCAAGATAGGTTTCTGCTTCAAAACTAAATGCTTCAGAGTGGTGGGAATATGTCATGTTTTACAAAAACCGTTTAGGCGGAGGTTGTTTTTCCATGCACAGAATTTGAGATGCAGGAAGTGACTGCATTTCAAAACCAAAAAATCCTGATAAGGTGAGGGACCTTCTGCTTGAGCAAGGTCAACTGTCACATTGGGAATACCATGGAGTTGATGGGCAATGAAACAGGAGTTGATAGGCAGTAGAACAGAGATACTGTGGTGCTAAGCCAGATAATAGAATCATAGAATAGTTTGGGTTGGAAGGGACCTTAAAGATCATCGAGTTCCAACCCCCCTGCCA
>VZTY01034351.1:0-11308 GCA_013400935.1 Turnix velox | reverse complement strand
ACCCCCCTGCCATAGGCAGGGACACCTCCCACTAGACCAGGCTGCCCAGTGCCTTGTCCAGCCTAGTCTTGAAAACTTCCAGAGAGGGGGCATCCACAACCTCTCTGGGCAACCTGTTCCAGTATTTCACCACCCTCACTGGTTTCAGACCTGTTCTTTGTTGTATTTGCATGATGCTTTGTATCAGACTGGGGACCGATAAGGCTCAGGGAAGCTATTTGCTTTTCTCTGGTTCAAATGAAGAGTTTTTTTCAGCATAGCAAGCACAGTGGAGGATCTCTGCCACAGAAGCTTGTGCTTCTACTTTATCTGGGGTCTCTTGAAATTTGCCACTGATTTTGGTGGAAGTATGAGCAGGCCTCTTATCCCTTGAAAAATATTTGCAACAGGGTGGTTCTGTGTACTTCATTGTAGGTGTGCAGGTGCTGATGTCCCTGCCTGGAACACTGATGTGACTCCTGGAGCACTGATGTGACTCTCTTCACCCACTGGACTTGTTTCCTTCCTTAGGTCTGTCTGTTTGCATTTCTCTGGAGAAAAAGGGCTGAGTAAAGGCAGATTTCCTGCTGGCAGGGCATATTGTGAATCCCCCTACACAGCAAATTTTTCGGATATTTTTCTCTGCGTTTTTATGTACCATAGTTCTCTAAAGTTTCTCTGAGGTTTTCCTTATAAAGAAAGAGGGCAATTTCTGGTGTTTCTTCTTAATTATCCAAAGTTCTGTCAGTGTTCCAACTTGTATGTGGAAGTTCCCACCTTGCCCACTCTGTGCTATACAAGTCAACATTAAGGATACATATTTTCCATTTCATTTTATGATGATATGCCTTATTTATTGTTTGGAGGAAAGGACTGTCTTATTTCTTTTTTCCGTCACTGGAGTCTACTCAGCTGTGCATAGTACAAACCAGTTGTCAGTACTGAATACTACTTTATTTGTTAACTATTGCCGTCTTTATTCTGAGTGTTTTGCAGTGAGGCATGAGATGAGATCTAATCCCATGTCATCCCTCTCTACTGTGGTGGTGTGTTCTGTTGTATAGCAAATTGAACTGCAACTGAGACATGTTGGCTTGGTGAGGTATATTGTTTTTTGCTCAGCCTAAGCCCAGCAATGTATTGTTTAGATTTTGAATGCAGATGGATCAAATTTATAAAATCTAAGCTTTGCATGATAGCTATCTAAACTCGGGAAGTTAGCAGAGAACAAAAGGTCAAGGACATGATCAAAATACTGGTGTGATGATGAAGTGTTGCCTCATATTGCTTATGGTGCGTGCTCATGCATAAACAGGAATTGAAAGGGATGCTTCTGCATACCCTTGTTACAAACCTATTCATGATTGGGTTTGGTCAGTGTGGAGGTTGAGTTCCTTATTACTAAAGTTGAGAAAAGAGAAAGAGGTTGCTTTTTCTGTCTGATATTACTTTATTCAAGTAATCTTTGCCAAGATAGTTGGACCTTTTAATCCTCATGTCAAATGTGCTTTGAATATAAAATATTCTGAATTTTTTTTTCATCTGTAAAAGCTAATCCTAACTACCACAGAGTACTTACAGATAGTTCTTTATTTGGTAAACTGCCATGAAAAAGAGAGGAGTGAGGTCACAAAGTATGTTAGCTCCTCTCTGGCCCTTCTGCCTCAGGTAGATCTGCTGCTCTGTATCCTTGAATATTTAAGAAAATATCAACAAAACATAAGGTGTTTTTCTGCAGACTCATGCCGATCTTGGAAAAATACCTTTTGTGAAAAGAGGAAACAGAGGATGACAAGGGATAGAGTTACAGTGAGTCAGTATTCAGAATTGTTTGTCTGTGACTAGAAAACCAAAGAGTCCCATCTGAGAAGAATAACAGGCCTCTGTTAGGAAGAGAGATTTAAGAGGATCATGTGAAAGGAAGAACTGCTGCCTTCGTGGCAGGAAATGGCTGAAGCACGCACCAGGACCTTGGCAGGGGAAGGTCAGCACACAGGCTGGCTTCAGGGAAGCCCAAAGGAGGTGACTGAATAGGGAGCACGTGGAAAGTAAATAATAGAGATTTAAGTCCGGTTCAGAAATGACAGGGCTCATTTCTGTTGCTGAGTAGAGATATCAGAGAGCAGAGTAGGCCTTCACGTCTTGTTGGTTGAACTTTGGTTTGTTTTTGCTTAAAGACAAATGCAGGCTATAGGTGGGTAACTGTTGATGTGTGTATGAGTCATGTAAAATTATACCATTTAGTTATTGCCAGTAGTTTTTTCAAATGGGTAATTTGCAGCAGAGGGCTGGTTAACTAAAACAGGCTGAAGATGAGAGCGTGATTTGCCATGCTAATCTACAGAGCCTGATACCCAGAGTCCCTGTCCACACATAACTCAATCTGAACCGGACTTTGCATTTTGAATTGTACCTCTCGAGCTTTGACAAGATCTCCATATCTGAAAACATGTGATTCTCCTTGAGGGAGAAAGACAGCAAAAATCTGTTTCCCTACAAGGCCTGATTCTCTATGCACAAGTCTGCTTATTTATGATATGTTTTTGATTTGAAATTGATAATGGTGCATACTGGTGTAACATCCTCCTTTTGGTCAGGGAGCTTCCTGCTGTTTTTGTGGTGCTTCAAGTGTGTCCTGGTACCTGTTCTTGGTTTGCCAAGACTCCAGTCTCTTCTTTCATCTTGGAAGCAGAGTCTGTGAAGAGACTCCTTCCATTTGTGACTTTCTTCTTGTGTCACAGCTGCTTTTACAGCTAGGTGAGATATTTTCCTTTGGCATGACAGCTCTCCTGACAAATGGTTGATTGGCATGATGCTCTCCTTTTGATGGTCAAGTGGCTATGCATACAGAGGCTGATCAAATAAGAGCTTAGCTTTCCCTCCAAGTCCAAGTGTCTTTATCTATGCATGTGTGCTCATGTGGTTCAAAGCCTTGAGTTGGTCAGAACCAGCTGCTGCATTTTGTAGAGAGACGCTGGTTTTGGTGAGCTTTCTTGACACTCGGGTTTTATAAACTAGCCCTCTGGGACTCTTCAGATTGTTTTATGCTTCAGTTCAAGGTTAATCTCTGATATGGAATGCTTGAGTAATGCATTCAGTCTCCAGTGGAAGTGACATCTGTTATCAGTGGGCAGAGACACTGGACTGACAGCTCTCGGAGACCTAAGCACTCCCTTGAAACACAGAGCATCCTCTTTGATGGGGGGGGGGCCTGTAGATAGTAAGTTGTGCGTTGCTCCTTCTGAGAAACTCATTTGAAACACATGGGAGATACGGCAATGACAGTTTTTCAAGCCCAGACTCTTTAGAGTTTGCTCTGTAGGAAAGCAGAAATATTTCTCTTTTGCTTGTGTGAAAGGCCTATTTAGCCTAATTAAGAAGCACTTTGGCAATGATGAAGCAATATGAGCACATAGTAACACAAAAAGCCCATCTCCACTGTAAACAGATAAAGAGAAATGAGCAAATAAAATATGAGATCCCAGAGTGGAAAGGATTATAAGCTGGCAAGAGATAGAGTTCTTATTGCCAGGTTGATATCCCTAATTGATATAAACATGAAGCCCTATGCAGTCTGTGATAGTTAAAAGATATGCATCTAGATATTATTTAAATAGATTCTTGCATTTTTAAGACCCACTGGAGTGTAATTATATTCAGCTTAATTAAATGAAGTGAAACCCCCTGGTAGCTGTGTACTACTGCTCCTAAATAAAGCACTCTCCAAAGAGACTTCAAGATGCTTAGTTAAGATGATAAAAAATCTGAGCCCAGTGCCATGAAGTTTTGCATGAGCAGCTTTATTTTTAGTTCATCTGTGTGCTACCTGCAGTGGCTGAGTCTTACATTAACAGTGTTGTCTCTCTGCTAGGGTTGAAAACTGGAGATGTCACTGAGGTGTTTCAGGGTAGAGTCAGTCTTTCTTGTTTTGTATTATTTAAGTCATGGAATGACAGAATGTGTTGATTTGGAGGAGACCTTCAAAAGTCATCTAGTCTAGCAATTGGCAGGGATGTCTTGCACTGGATCAGGTTGTTCAGAGCCTCATCAAGCCTGGCCTTGAATGTCTCCAGGGACGGGGCCTCCACCATCTCTCTGGACAATCTGCTCCAATGCTTCACCACTCTCACTGTGAAGAACTTCTTCCTAATGGCCAATCTCTAAATCTGCCCTACTCTAGTTTAAATTAATGTAGGATCTCTATTTAAGCTTGCTCATGAATGCCACCAAAGACTGTGAAACCTCCTGTGCCCATGCTGATGTTGGGCACCCAATCCCTCAGAAGCAAGAGGTTGTGGGGGGAGCACAGGCAAGCAGGATGAGGGGGCCTGGGTGCAGCTTGCTTACAGGAGCTACAGGAAACCATTTCATCTGCTGCTAAGATTACATAGGGAAACATGGACTGCTGCCATCTTCAGTTACAGTTGTTTCCTTTCCTTTCCTGGTAGCAAACAGCCCAGCAGGAAGCAGGAGGAGTGAAGGCAAGGTTAGTCCTTGGGTACACAGACGTGTTGGGTGTATCCTCTTGGCTGCAAGCTGCTGAATTTCTATCATGAAAAAAAAAAAGAGGAAAGCAGTTGAAACATCAATGTTCTGGTTTTCCACAGCTGACAGTTATACTGCCCTCCCTGCTCACAGCCTTAAATCAAGGGTTGTATTTCTGGGGTACACAGTATCCTGCCTGTACTCTTGGCATAGCAACCAGGGCAACTAATTATCTACTCCCAAAACAGAGGGGAGACCTTACTGCGCCATGATGTGCAGAACAGTATTCTTCTCATGCTTTGTAAAACTGGATTTTGGGGTGAAGGCAGTTACTCTAAGTTAGGCTTTCCAAAAACCTCATACAGATGGCAAAACAGTGCCCGTCTCGTGGAAGTGAACCTCTGAAATAGCACGTAAATTATAAGAAATTACGTTCCAGCTTCACAGTAGCCACTTCTAGACATTGAGATGCTCACAGCTGGGCTCGGTGCTGCATGAATAAAGGTGCAATGCTGCCATGTAGTTCTTTCCATGTAAGTGCAAAGGAGACAACAGGCTCAAAATAAACCTGGGGTGACTGCACCCCCACCTGGCTTTCTTGGGTGCTGACTTCCTTGCAGAACTGAAAGATTTGTGATCTCTCTTATACCTGCTCTGAAGGGAACCCAAACTTATTCCTACTTACGAATCTCTAGCATGGGAGAACCACTGCTCTCTTCTGGTCACATGGTTGTGTCACATGAAGATGAGGTGGGTAAAGGACTAAACATGCTGGAACTGTGTTGGTTATAGGACAAATGTTCTAAACTATAGCAGGAGAGGTTTAGGTTAGGCATTAGGAAAATGTTCTGCCTGATGAGGGTGGTGAGACACTGGCCCAGGTTGCCCAGAGTGGTGGTGGAGGCCCTGTCCATGCAGACATTGAAGGCCAGGTTTGCTGAGGCTCTGAGCAACCTGACCTAGTCCAGGATGTCCCTGCTCACAGTAGGGAGGTTGGATTAGATGGCCTCTGAAGGTCCCTTCCAACCCTATAATTCTATGATTCTCTCCTCTGTTCTCTGGTAATTGTAGCTGGGGGAGAAGGTCCCAATGGATTTACAGTTTGTCTGCTGAGGTGCTGAGAAAGTAGGAAAAGCACAGAGGGCTTTCCTCCATTATTATTGTATCCCTGAAGCCAATATTGCCAAAGTTCAGTGGACTGGGAGAAACTGTGGTCCTTAAGGATGGCTAGGCAGGAGACCTGTTTCGGATCTCAGGCCTGGCAAGGGGAAGGGGCTCAGGGAGCAGAACAAGGGATAAGGAATGTCTTTGAGTGGATGTTCCTTTTTCCGAGCAAGGTATGTCATGGTGATGAAGATGCCTTTTCCAGCTACTGTGATGCTTGGAAAAAATCTATGAGTATAGAGAGATAAAGGTCAGAGTAGCTACTTGTCATTGTCACAGGTTTTTACACAGCACCTAGAACAAGGCAGAATGAAATGCCATTTCCTCAACAAAGAAATTATGGATTGTAAGAGCTTATTGGTGTCTGGGGGTGGAGGGAAGAATAAACAATTCATTGACTGAAACAAATTTTACCTGAAGAAACTATTTAGGGACCACCAAATTGGATAAAGAATTTCTTCAGTAAACAATTATTTTTCCTTGAATAGTATGGTGACAATTATGATTATGCCCCTTATGCATATAAGTCTTAGGAGCCTATATTATACTGTCTCTTGGGTAGGAATTAACTTTTGTAACAAATATGTAGGGTATAGGATTCTGTAAATGTGTTGATACAATGGGGATTCAAAAATCTGAAGTTAGGAGGTGCTTTCCTTAATGTTTTATGATGTTGATAAGATACTTAATTTAAGGAATAAAAGAAATAAGCTAGAAAAAAATCACATACAGGACTGTAATATCAGTGTACCATTTAGATAGTACTAATTCTCTGGGAGGTTGACGTACAGACAAATAGAGTTGTAAAAACAGTAGAAAATTGATGACCTATTCTTAAAATTAAATTGTCCTTTGAGCACTTCTCAGTATGATCCTAAGAGTTCATTCATAGTGTAACTCTCATTTTATGGTAGTTCCTAACTTTGTTTTCCTCAGTTGAAAATGAAAACAGAATTTCATATAGTGGAATGATTGATTTCAATGCCTTTTGGTTCATGACTTGTATTTTATTGTGTTTCACCAATACATCCATCCATGTACATTCTATTTTTTATTAGTATTCACTAAGGAGCATTCACTTGTGTATTTGACTATGCTCTTTGTAGTAGAACTTGGATGTGAGCATGACCAAAGTTTTGCTTTCTCTGAGTCTCCTGTGCAACTTTAACACCTTGGGAAATACTGTAAACCACACCTGCCAATCTTACATTGTTGTCATGAGATACTGTTCTCTTCTCCGTTTTGTCTTTAAATAGTCAAACTGTTGGATTTTTTCTTTATGTATTTTCTGTCTATTTCTTTCAGGGTACTATTTTAATAAGTTGCTCACATCTCACTTATGTAGACTGAAACTACCACAGATTTATTTTTGTCATATTGTGCTACTGTTATATGTAAAGAGAACACATGAATTCTAGAGCAACCTTCACTGTAGCAGTTGATACGGCCGGCTCTCCGTGATAAAGATTTGTTTCATCTGCTTGAGAAGCTTAGCTTTTGCCTGTTTCATTAGACTGTAACTTAAACAGGAAACCACTCAATAACATATGCTAGAATTCATGATTCAAGAAGTCAATCTCCATCTTTGTAATGGTGCTTTCATCAAATATATGTTGATTCTTGTCATTCCTCTGTTTACTACTTGTTTCTGCACCAAGTGTAAGGATAGAAGCCCACTGCAGCTGGTGAGCATGAAGTGATTAATTTCCACTCAATTTAAGCAAATACGGTGTCCTAAAGGAAGCAGTGAGAGCAAGGGAAGCAGAACTAGTGTGAGGTGATGTCAGGTGCCCCTGTCATATGGCTTGAGAAGCTGTTCATTTACTGTGATTTACAAGTGAGCAATAACCTGTGCTTGACTGTTGACTAGCTTGAGTATTGGTGGCCTGGCAGGAATCAGAGCAGGCAAGAGCTGAGAGTTACAATTTGATGAGCTTAGTACAGATCACCTGGGGGAAAGGAGGATAGAAGATAATAAACTGTTACTAGAGCAAATGGACATTAAGGGTGCTTTGAACTAACATCTTGTGAATAAAATTTGCATTTAATCTGGTCTGCCAAGAAAATGAGTCTGTGAAAGAGCTGGATTTACTTGTGATAAATACTCACTTTTAAAGTATGTTGGAATGTACATTTGCATAGACACAACTTTTTTGTTAGCATGCATATATTCATATGTACCTATTTTTATTATTTTACATAGAGGACTTCCTTGGTTACATGCCAGAGAGGGATCCCAGTAGTGTGCTTTCAACTGGATTTCAACTTACAAAGAGAACAACATTAATCCCATTCAGGGATTCCTGAGATGCTTTGTTACACCTTCCTGATGAAACTTCAGGACTTTATAGTGAACAGCAAGGAAGGAAAAAGCTTACAGTATTGATGGTGTAGGGCAAACACTTTATTTGCAGAATTTTGAGAACAGGAAGAGTTTGGTTTGATGTAAAGTTAGGGCAAGGTTCATATCTATTAGAAAAAGCTTACATTGTGTGTGGTTTAATATAAAAGATTTTGGGTCTAGATTGACTGCTCTGAACTCAGTGGGCTCTATCATTTATTTTAGGTACACTACTGCAAAAGCTTTTATATCATACTATACCATTGTGTGTTCTGCTTGTTGTACAGAATCTAGAACTATTTTAACCATCCTACAGAAAGCTTGACACAGTTTTATTTCTATTTTCGTAAATGTCTGTAAAGCTGCATTGCTTAACAATTCAATCCTCAGATGCCATAAAAATTAATGGAAAGTTTTCTATTGAATCGGTCTGATCTGTATGTTCTCTGTTCTCATAGTGTCCCGCTATAGAGAGGTCAATGGAACCATGACAACCCTTTAGCATCCTCTAAAATAGCTGTTCTCAATATAAAAATGTCATGACTCCTACACTGGGTGTTTTATGCCTCCCTCTGAATATCGAGGCAAGCATTGGACTGCTATGCTTCACACTGCTCTCATTCACATTTCTGACCCTGCTGACTGTCAAGGGAGACTTTGAACCTGTCACTTTATGGATAGTAGAATTCTTGCTTCTGCTGAATGGAATACTGTCCTTTATGAGCTCTAGGGAAAGAAGGGAAAGTTTCTCTACCAGTCTGTTTGGTTTATTTTTAATGGCAAACGTATTGAAGCTAAGCCAGAAGGCAAAACATCAGCCTGGTTCCTGAGAAATACATCATTAGCAAGGGACAGGTAAGAGGGTCAGAAACATGTAACAGATACAATTGTTGTGAAGCTTTGCAGGTTTTCCTGTCCTCACTGTGCCAGTCTTTATTACTGTAGCAAGGTAAGATGCAGGTCCTAGCCAGAGGAGTGCATACAGGCTTAATTCTTCTGTTTTGAAAAGGCCTGGATGCAATTTAAATATTCCTCTTTAGAAACAATTGTGGAGGGATATAAAATGCAATGCATTCTCTCAGGATTAATATATTGTGTATTTTGCAGATGATCTTTTGAGGTCACTTCCAAGCAATCTCTGATATTCTGTGTAAAGGTAGGCTGCCAGTTTGAGATTGCATAGGGAGAAATGCACAAGTTTTTTGAACTTCTATGTGCTCACATTAGAAAAAATACCTAAATAGGATGATTATCTTTTCCAAAAGAAAATCAGAGCATACCTTGATTTCTAGGTATTCTAGCTCTGCTTAACTTTAAACACATCTCATAGGATGTGTGTCATGTAGATGAAGTTCTGTTGAAAATAGCATGTTTAGGGACAAACAAGTTTCCCTTCAGCAGATGTTCTCATTTTGCTGCTTTTTAGGTCCCTCCTCCCTATTACCTTTCTGCTCCTCAAACAAGCCTATTTGCTCTGGCCCACGCTCTGGCTTTCATTTATGTACCTCTTACAGCTATCCAAACCCAAAGGTATTACTGAAATGCAGGGTTGTGTTCCACACATTTTTGGTAGGCATCTCTGTTAAGATTCAACTGCCAGAAATACTCTGCTAATGTTTACAGTGAGTTTCCACACAGTAGTCCTGTGTTTCAGGAATAGAAATGGATTTTTTTCATCTTGGGCTCTAAAGGTTGAAAATATGCCTTTGCAAAGCATTGTGAGAGACTGCCTTGCCCTGGTCTGTGTCCTTTGCACTTACATTTATACTTAAATAGAAAATATTCAGGTTTTGGTTTGTTTCCTCCTTGTTTCTGACCTGTTCCTAACTTCCCAGTTTATATACATGCTATAGCCAGAGCTGGAGTGGTTTTCAGTTTAAGTACTTGTGTAGCTGCAGTATGTGCTGTAATCAGCATTGCCACACACATTGGAGGCACCAAATCAGCTCGTAGCATGCCTCTATTGTATTTTTGAGATTTATGCAGTTACATGAATTTCACACAGTAGCTCAGAGCAAGCACATCTCTGATAAACAAGACCTCTTTTCCTGATGTCTGCTGGAATAGGAGGAGGATATGCTGGAATACGCAGCTTTTAAATATGTTTTCTTAAATCAGAGATGGAAAAGTACAAGCTCAAATAGTTGGGTTTTTTGGGGCAGCTTTTTCTGAACCTGCATAGAAATTTGTGCAGAATGTATGGATACTGCGCCAGTGCCCAGTATTTAGGTTCATGAAATGTAGACTTTACTTAGCAAAGTCCATTATTCTTCCTTAGCTCATGCTGTTGATATTTTATTATTATTATTAAAATATAAATGTATTTTAATGTAATTTTATTGCCAGCACAGCACTCTGACAAACCATTTTTCTCCTTTATGCTTTCAGATGTCAAATCAAAAGGATTCTGCCAGCAAGTTAAGCTAACTGATGTGCAGTGACTGATAAATTCTAACTTTGTGTCAAATTGTTCCAACTTTTCTTTGTAGTCACTCCATTAACAGGTGTCCTAATGGATTCCTTTGGTATTCACATGCACATCGGAACTAATTCTCTGGAAATTCCAGGGCAATTCATCATTTGCTCTGTTTTATGATGCCAAAAATGTTGCATGCATACATTATAAGATGGAAATTTAACAAAATATTTGACAACCAAAAATAGAAATCTGAGAACTTCTCTTTTCATTAGAATTTTGTGTCAAATCTTCATTTTAGGTTTAACCAATTACAACTATTGGTTGTTTTCCTTTCCCAGCTGTCAGACTTGTATGGAAAGGTCTGAGCCAGTAGTGAGGTCTTAGGAGTAGTTAAGTCTTAAGAGAAATACGTTGTGACATTTTGACTAAATTAAAGCATTTAAGGAATGGTATTTCTTCCCAGTATTTGTCTTGCTTATGAATTTTTCCACCAGAAAAGATCTGTGGGATTACATAGTTGGAGCATTGCAGTTTGTATGGCAATAAACACAACTGGTGCAAAGCAGCCGTCATGAGAGGGCTTTGCTTTCCTGTTAGTTTCTAACTTTACTTTTACTTTGCTCATTGTAAAATGAGAAGGTGTTTATTACTAGTGCTTGTTTTTAAAAACATTACTGACCTAAAACTGACTATGAGTGTGTCAGTGGCTACTGTTATTCAGTATATATACTGTAATTCAGAAAGAATAAACTTGAAAGCTATCTCTTTTTTTTGCCATTATTCTCATAAGCTGTTTCAAATATGGGACCCATGTACATCAAAATGGAGCATAGTAGGATTTAACCAAAGGCTTACTATAAATTGGATTGGCTTATTATTCTTGGTATTCTTGTTAGAAGTCAAAAATCATAGAATCATAG
>VZTY01034350.1:14306-61812 GCA_013400935.1 Turnix velox | reverse complement strand
TCCCTTCCAATCCAAACCATTCTACGATTCTATGATTCTATGATCCTCCTCTCATTCACAGAAGTTATTAATAACAGCATCATCATATTTTATACAAAAAATACTAAGCTTTAATACACTAGACTCATTCACAAGTTAATAACGAGTTTACACTAAAATAGGAAGGTGTGCTGGTACAGATGTATCATCAGTGTATAATCACCTCTATCTCCAGAAGTATTAAAGCGCACCTGGACAAACCATGGTGATTTTTTCCCCCTCCCAGCATCACTGAGAAGCAACAACTACTTTCTGAACCTCGCAGAGGGAGATTTTAGGCACACAAAGGCATGGCAGAGCTCTCTTTTCTCACTGAACTCGAGGTGAAGTACAAGATGATCCGATGTACATGAGGAGGAGAAAGGAAATAAAAGGCAACCCTACCACAGGGGGGTGAAGAGAGTCAGAAATACCCATGTTAGAGTGGCACCTGATGCTCAAGATCACTGGAGAGGTGGCTGACTTTGCTGTCATCAGCTGATAGCTTCCACTTGGACCTTTCCTTCTTAAAATAAAAACTTGACAATCAGCCACAGGCATCCTTGGTAGCATTACTTCACATGCCAGCAACAGAAATTATTAGGCACATTTGCCCAAAACATTATGAAACATACTGCTGGGACTCATTTAAACAACCTGTCTATTGCCAGTGCTCTCCATCTTACATGACTAGAAGCAGAGACATTGTAAATAAAGGCAGGAGCCAGCTCCCAACAGCCACTTCCCAAGGCTCTTACTGCTTCCGATTTCCTTCCTGTTTTTCCCCACCCCTCTCATTTTGACGACCCATTGCTGGTTTTGTTTGCTTTGAGATTTTGTTTCCTAGCAGCAGCTTTGTTCCAGTAGGTTTTTCCAGTTTCTTTTCCCCAATTGAAGGGGTTGGGGTTTTCTTCCAGTGCCATTCCTTTGTTTGCTGAATTGAAATGCCCATCCAGCAAGGATGGTGCAGGGTCCATACTGTATCTCTGAGACCCACTTGCATTTAACCCAGAATAAGTGTCCTCTAACAAGGAAGAATCACAGTGGAAGGGGAAAAAAAAATGGGGGAAAGCTTTGTGGGGTTTGGTTAGGACCTTGGGGATGGCTCCAGCTACCTGCCACCTAGCAGCTCCCACTATCCAGCTTCTGCATATATCAATTTTTCTCCCCTTTTCCATACTGAGTAACAATAGAAATATGTAACTTTCAAGAGGAATTCTCTACTGCTTGTAAAAACAATCTCAGTATCAACATGTTGTTCATATACTCCTTATCCTCCACAGGCCAGAAGTTTTCCTTCTTCCTCCCACAGTCTCAGAAGACCAGTGCCAACCATACTGCCAAATATTCCCTAAGCAACCATGGGGAAAAGCAGATTGTGCCAAATTCTTGGTATAAGCTTGGTCTCTGTTTTTCCCTTGCATCAAATGGGCACATTGTAGCCAAAGACTGCAAACAGTAATTATTCAAAGAGAAACATTTCCTGTTATCAATTTTAACATTGTTGCTTTTAACTGGATTTAATGGCTCCTTCTCCTTATGTAACAAGGAAAAAATATTTTATATTTTTGTTCTACCATCTTCAGCATACTCTTTAATATGTTGCTAAATCTCAAATATTCAGATGAATCCATGGAGTGTAATCTCTTCCTTCAGAGACAACTTTTGATTACACCTGTCATTTTTATTATACCCTTTTCTTTTCCTGCATCTCCTCTTCCTCTTTTGGGGGCACTAAGTGTTAGAAGAAAAGGATTAATGACAAAAAAGCTGGTCACAGCTCACCATCTGACTGATAAAACAGGTATTTCTAGCATTTTATCCTCCATTAAGTACCTCCTAATTATAGTCCTTGGGATTACTTTTAAATTTGCTTTTGTTTCCCCCTCACTACAACATTCCCCACTTACTCCCTAAATTCATAACAATATTTAGAGCTGAGTTATTTTTCAGATGCTTAAACAGGTGTCTGTAAGTGCTATTTCAAATGCCACTGAAAGCCTAGAGAAATGATTCTGCAATTCTGCTTCACCCACTGTCTTGTCAGGGAGCCAGAAAAACCACAAGTGAGAACTGCTGCAAGAGACTGAAAACATTACAAAAGTGCACAATATTACTAAACAGGCAAACAAACCCAAAATTAATTACATACTGGAAATGGAATATATTGTCTTTCTGCACTAAGTAATCCTTCCCTGCATGCACAGAAGTGTTCAATGTTCACTGAAGCACCCTAAAATGCCCCCCTCCCTGCCAACACTTTTACAAAGCATCCTCAAATCCAGCAAGATAGATGATAATAATGCACCTGAGCACAAGAGCACTGCTATTACAACTTCTATAAATCTAGTAATCAGTGTGCTCAATTTCCTTATCCAATTAAAGTGGGGAACGTTGGGTTGGTTTGCATGCCATCCATCTTCATAATGTGTGATTTAGTCAATGTGTTTTCACCTACAACTAAATGCCAACCAACATTTACAGCCATCACAGCTGAGGAGACTAACATGCATTAGAGGCTGTTAGGAAGATGTTCTTCACTTGTATGCATCATAATGCAGGTTCAAACTAGAAGAAACTGCAGATCCCTCACTGTAAAATAACTATTGATTCTGGCTGTTCTGTCATAGGGCATTCACCCTTATCTCTACCTGCCTGGCACAGGCATTGAACCCTAACACATGAGACACTGCACAAGTTACAAGAGAAGAAAAAAGGGGTGACAACAAAGAGATAAAAGAGCAAGGGGAAAAGGGACTGGGATTTTCTTTCCGTGCTCTCCTGATAGCTTTTTGCTACACCCGCCTCTTGCCCCTCACAACAGCAAGTTAAACCATTCCTCCCTGGGGGGAAAAATGAAAAATATCTGGAAAATCTCTCTGGGAAGGCAAACCAACTGCATTAACTTCAACAGATAGCACTCACTACCCCAGATTTTTCTCCTCACTGTGTCTAGAGCCAAACAGGAATCATCACCACTGAGAGTGGAATTATATTAGGAAAAAAGGAAACCCATGCTTCCTTATTTGCAATGACTTATTTCAGTACCTTATCTGGAGAAGCAGTAGCTTTATGAAAAGCATCAACAGCCACAGAGATAAGAAAATATCTTCCAAATAAAACCACTCTCTGCTCGAAGTTACCAGTTCCTCCTGGAGCATTCTAAAGACAGCACAAGTTATACAGCATGTGATATTTAAAAGATAAGGGACAGGGGTCAGGATGCCCCTTGGATTAGCAACACCTTCAAGAGTTGTGCCTCTTTTGTAGAGAAAGCAAGTTTGAAATGGAAAGCTGACCTAGGTGGGCCTGATGTCCACCCAGGTTGTTTCTGGTGTGATCTCACACCTTAACAAGTGAGACTGCATTGGGCACATACATCACAATATTAAGTAAAACTGCTTTTTCTCCCTGCAGCTATGTCTTACTGCATATGGTAAATAACCTGAGCTTAAAGATGATAGGGCACCAGAAAAAGCCTAATCTCAGTCTGATTCTGCATGGGTTAATTACCCTGGGGAAATCAGCATTAGAAGAATTATTTTTAGTACTAACAAGCAGAGGGAGTGCATTGCTGGAATGGAGCTAACATCTTCATCACACAGGCTACACACTGCAAGAGCAGGGTCAAGTCCTGGCCAGCGTCCAAACCTCCCCATTGTATCTGAGCTTCAGTTTCCCTGTAAGGCTTCAAATGATGCCAGTCCAATGATATGGATCCTGTTCTGCTATTGCTCTAATGCTGCAAACTTATTTGCACAGCACAGTGAGATGCTAAACTGAAAGATAAAACAAAAACTTGACCTGTTGCTGCCAACCAAATTAGTACAAGTCCTTCACAAAAGAAAATTTTTATATGCTTCAGTACTTGGATGGAAGTAAGGTGGCCAACAGAAACCAGCCTTATTGTCTTTATTTAAGCTGAAATAAATCTACAGTCCTTGCAGCAGCTCACAAATACTACCTAGGATAAAAAGAAAGCTTAAAAAAAGTATGTTTACTGCATGCAGTTAATGCAGGCATCATAAGACTTATTTTTTTAGGTTTTGGATTTATTGGGTTTTGAGGGTTTCTCTTGCAGATGGCTGTCTTAGGGGATGGATGTTCAGACTTCATGCTTGGGTTTCAGTCTTTGATTGTCTTAAACAAGAGGAGCTCTATCTGCCACAAGCACATGAAACAGGCACACATCTTCCTTATCACAGAAGAGAAGGACAGGGATGCTCTGACTCCTTAGAGGCTCTTTTGCACAATCTGGAGAGCTTTTGTTCCTCAATGTTTATGAGCAGACAGTAACTATGAGAAGTAACAGATTGAACAGCTGCTACTTAAAATAGCATCTGATAGTGAAAGTTACTGGAAAAAAAGAACTCCTGCACCTGCCTCCAGCTTATAAAAGTCTTGCTTTCAGTTTGCTTCTAAAACAGCAACAAAATTATGAGTATGTACAGGGGAAATGAAGAGGGAAGTGTTTGTGGGTGCTTTTATAAAGATATTTCACAATTTCCTTCCACTTTTTCAGCTTCCCTCAAAATATCACAGCTCATAAATAATTGTACCTGTGCAAACCAAAAAGGGCCACTTCAATCTTCTCAGTCTAATTCATGGGACTGAACCAAGATGGTACAATCAAACATGGTCTTGAAATTCCAATCACATCTACTGAGCATCAGATTCCTCCAGGGACACCTATGCATGAGGACTTACTTCCTGCAGCTCTGCACCACAGGGGATGATGTGGATTTCAGTCCAGAGCCCAAGAAATATTCCAGGGTGATAGATACTGCCTTTGGAAGACATGTGCTGAGATCACACCAACAATTGGGGCTTCTTTACCATTGAGTATATCTATTTAATAATTTGCCTTGTTGCTCCAAATCACAATGGGTGATCCCCTGGGAAAGGTGGGACCTAGAGCAGGTAACCTCCAGAAACAGAGGGGAAAGCTGGTGAGCGGCAAAGGGAAGGAAAGATGTAGGCACAATCAGAGAAAAACTGAGATAAGGAGAGCTTTAATATAAATAGAAAATGAAGAGGTTTATCAAAGTTCACATGAGGAGCCGAACAAGATGAGGAGAGAGGCAGGGACCCATGTGTTGAAGGAGCTGGTGCCCTTAAGGAGCTCCAGTGGGAATCCAGCCATGCAGCCTCCTTTCTCCTCACTCTCTCCTTCAAGCCCGTCTTCACCTCTCTCATAACAAAGGTATATTTTTATAACAAGAAGGGCCCAAAAATAGATCACCCCTTTTTCAGAACTCTCAGGGAAAACAAACCTAGGAAGGAAATTAGAGACTCATTTCCACTGGAGACTAAGTTGGCCAGTCCCTTTTACTAGCACTTAAATCACACTTAAAGAAAATTTTGTGTTTATATGCAAATTACTTGCTCCTGTGCCAGCACTGCTCCCTAAATAACTATTACTGTCACACTATTAATTGAACCTCTGTGACTATAAAAGAAAGATCTATTAAAAGCTTCAGGCAATCCCTTATTTAACCACAATTTACCAAAGTGATGCAAACAGAACACTTTTCATCCATAGAAATGAATGAAGTAAGGACAAAAGGCTGCACTAAGTAGCCTGTTAACNCAAACAGAACACTTTTCATCCATAAGTAGCCTTAAGTAGCACTAAGTAGCCTGTTAAGTTTCCTCTCTTTTTCTCCTTACTACAGCATCTTCCCAACAGCAAGGTGCTCACAAAGAAAGTCACATACACAGGAGAGTTCAGATTACCTTGAATCAGTATTGACCCACGCAATTAAATGTCCTTTTACATTTAATATCTCCACACAGTTTGGGTTTATCTGGTGATAAAAAGATCCAGTGCTTTTACAGTCTCTTAATTGACAAAGGCAAGAGGCTAAAAGAAACTGGCCCTAAAAGAAATAGAGGTTGGTGTGTTGTAGTAGATCACTGAATGAGGGAATTGCACCAGTAATAGCCCTCATTTTCTGCAAGAAGCACAAGTCTCCTTACAGAAAATCACTGCATTTAGATACCTGCCACCACAATCATAGAATAGTTTGGGTTGGAAGGGACCTTAAAGATCATCGAGTTCCAACCCTCCTGCCATAGGCAGGGACACCTCCCACTAGACCAGGCTGCCCAGTGCCCTGTCCAGCCTAGTCTCGAACACCTCCAGAGATGGGGCATCCACAACCTCCCTGGGCAACCTGTTCCAGTATTTCACCAATGGGAAATCTGAAAGGGAGACCAGAAAACTCACATCTAAATAAGATCTTAAGGGAAGTCTTGGCAAAGCCAAACATTTGCAGGAGATGGCACTGAAACTCTCACTGTCACACCATTATGCATAAAACTAACTTGAACCTAGTTCACAGGACAGAAAGTGATGATGGACAGGGATCCAAAACAATAGGAATGGAGGTCATAGGAGAAGCACAGAGGAGTTTAAATGAAGAATAAAACTAGTATTTAGCATTCAAAACAGTCATTAGATCCTCAGTCTCTGAATTAATGAATCAACCAACCTGTGTCTGACCAACAGTCACCACAGCTGTTTTTCCAGAACTGGAGCTAACTCAGGTATCACCCACTAGTGCTCAATCCCAATGCCCGACTCACTTCAGCAGCCACAGCACAACACATGCACACCTCCCCTAAATGCATTTTGGAAAGAGGGAAACACCCTGCACTTTGAGGAACACTGTTATGGACCTATGACTCATGGCAGAACTTGCATGCACCTTGAAATCCTTTATTCATTCCCACTGTACACCATCAAACAACGGAACAATTACCTTATCTGTTGGTATAAGACACCCAAACCTCAACATAAAATTATTTTAAATAGAATGTAAGAGACATTCCACATTGAGAGACAGAGTCTGCTGAGATTTGTTCTATTTCCACCGCATCAGATTGAAAACCACAAAACCTAGGTCCAAGACATTAACTCCTGTCCAAATCAAACCACTCTTATTGTGAAAAAATTGAAGACTTACTCCACGGTCTTTAAAAATACTTCAGTCCTGATTCATCTGAAGTAAATTTGCCATAGGCAGGGTGGGGTAGTCTGCTAAACTTTAAATACCTTCTCCCAAGCATATCTACAGGGCCTTTCTTGTGCTGCCAACCGCATTTCTACACTCTTCCCTCAGTGGGTTTTTTTTTTGTTTCTAGTTCTCCTTTCACAAACACACAGCTCCAGGCAGTGTAGTTTAGAACAGACCAAACTGACCACTACACTTACCATTATCATGCCCCATTCACATATTCTAAAACCAAGTGTGAAGTGCATAAATGATGACCACTTGGCCCACATCTAACAAAAAGCTGTCTAGTTTATTAATCATGGATGTTTAGTTCTAGTGCCAAAAGGCACTTTAATTCAGCTATCATAATTATACAATCTCCTGTATTTGTTCATGGATTCAAACCACTTAGAGCTCCTACCCCCAAAACATTTACAAGTGTCAACCAACCACATTCATGATGTAGCAATAGTTTTCAGTGGATTTAAGAGCTACCCACATAACGGTTACCTGCATCTAGCAGCTATGGGCAAGAATCACCAATATGACAAATGCCCTGAATCATAGAATCATAGAATAGTTTGGGTTGGAAGGGACCTCAAAGATCATCGAGTTCCAACCCCCCTGCCATAGGCAGGGACACCTCCCACTAGACCAGGCTGCCCAGTGCCCTGTCCAGCCTAGTCTTGAACACCTCCAGAGAGGGGGCATCCACAACCTCCCTGAGCAACCTGTTCCAGTATTTCACCACCCTCACTGTAAAGAATTTCTTTCTTATGTCTAGTCTAAATCTATCCCCCTCTAATTTATATCCATTGTTTCTAGTCCTCCCATTCTGATTCAAACAACTTTTGTACCCAAGTAGAAACAGAGTTGGAAGGTACTTTCACAGGTCATCTAGTCCTATCGCCCTGCAGTGAGCAGGGTCATCTTGCACTAGATTGACCAGAGCCTCATTCAAGCCTACCTTGAATGCCTCCATNCTCTAATTTATATCCATTGTTTCTAGTCCTCCCATTCTGATTCAAACAACTTTTGTACCCAAGTAGAAACAGAGTTGGAAGGGACTTTCACAGGTCATCTAGTCCTTTCTCCCTGCAGTGAGCAGGGTCATCTTGCACTAGATTGGGTTGACCAGAGCCTCATTCAAGCCTACCTTGAATGCCTCCATCACCTCCTCTGGACAACCTGTTCCAGTGCCTCAGCACACTCATGGAGAAGTAGATGAATGCTTGATCTCCCTCAGCATTCATTTGCTTAATGCCAAAGAATGGATAATTTTTTTTTTTTTTTGGTAATAAAAGTTTCTATGAGGCATCAAAGGTTTTTTGGGGGATGTTGCAAACCTTTTTGCCTCCTGAATGTGAGGATGTGAGGAAACAAGTTGCATTTCAAAAATCAAATGTCTTTTCCAGGTTTATAATGAGCACTGCATCCTAAATTAGAGTTTTACAAAGTTAACCAGAATTTAGCCACTCATACCTCTTATTTTTTTTTTAAATAACACATTCCAACTACAAAGATATGATTACAAATATCACTGTCTGAATTTGGGTGGGCAGGGTGTGTACCAAAATAACAACAAGCAACACCAAATAGCAGGACCTCTACAAAATCCTCGAGAACATATAAGTGGAATTAGATGTTTGCATTCAAAGTGAAAATATGAGAGAAAACAAAACTCCATGGTTAATTGTTTCCAAGTACAAGAAGCTGGGAACAAAGCCTGCTATTGAATGAGCAATTATCATTTGCCATTTGGTTCTGCAGATGTTTCCCATGAGGGAAGACAGCAAAAAACATTCCACTTGAAACCCAGGGAAACAAGCGACAAGGAGCTGAGTTATGTTACTTCATTCATTTGGGTATTTTTAATTGAAATTGTCAAAACCATTAGGTTCAATAGGATTTTACTTTAAGGGGAACTTGTATCCAATAAAATTCCACAGAACAGAGCTTCATAATCCCTTCCCACTTAAACTCAAGTGAGCCAGGCTTTAAAAGAAATATCTCACAGCCGTGATAACATGAGCTGAGAGAGTCTGTCCCATCCTCGCTGACAGCTCCAGATCATCACCACCTCCCCATCCATGGCAACAAAGACAAATGCCTGCCCAAATAAATGAGTATGGCCATTGCTTTTCTATTCATGTCTACCAAGAGATAATCAGACCATAGAAATTATGTATTGTATTCTGGTTACAACCAACTTCTAGAGCAGAGCTTATTTGTTTAGGAAAAAAGAATGAAGAAATTCCAAAAAACTGGAGCTGGTTCAGTTTACAATGTTACTCAGAACTGGAAATACTTTATTTTCAAATTATTTCCCATCTCTGATCTTTAGGCAGCAAAGCTTATTTTGGAAATTGTTTGAATTATATATTGAAGTCTGAGTAAACCTAAAGTTTCCAGTAAAGCAAAATGCACTTTGCAGACTACAAATGCAACAGGAATGGGCAACAGGAAGAATTGTCAAGGGTACAAGTACTTCCCAGAAAGGAAGGATATGAATAAGATGCCTTTTTTTTTTTAACCCCATCTCAAAAAGTCAAGAAGCCCAAACAAAGATCTCAAAACCTACATTACTATTTTGCTTGTATTTTAGCTCATTGTTTTTCTGGGAAAGTGAAAACAAGCCAAAGGAGCATCTGTGTAAATACACATGAAAGAGGCCCCCACCATGACCAGGAGAAAAGTCACCTTCTGGGTCACTTTGCTCTGGCTCTCACCATACACTAAACAAGAAATCAGCAAACTAAATAGTTTTAATTGAAATTGTTACCAAGATGCTCTTCTGTAAGACCAACAGTAGTCCCACTACATATTCCACTTACAAACACAAGGATCCCAATTTGTCACTGTCAGCCCTGCTTCAGGCTTTAAAAGTAGGTGGTGTCAACACTAAAAACAAAGGTTAAAAAATACCTAAAGGCCAGGAGACTGCTCATGCAAAGATAACAAAGACATAATGCAGCAATATATACTTAGAAATCAATAGAAATCAAAACCAAAATAATAGCATCCTCCAGATTTTCACCAATCTAATTATTTCAGAAGTGATAAAACAAAGAAGCCTTGCAGCAGTAGCATAGCCTTGCAAAATGTCAGATCACTCTGTGCTACTAAAAGAACATTACAAAGAGCCAGTTAATCAAATCTTAAGGAAATTAAGCATTAGGCACACTATTTCCTGCAGGTTTTTCCTCCCAAAGTGAAAACTGAAGTTACATCTAAACAGTCATTATCTTGGACCCATTTTGGATGAAGTGATCAAAGAAAACACCTTACCCAAATTTTCATCCTATCTAGCAGGTAAGTGGATGCAGCTCTCCAAATATTGACTGGGCCCAATGAGCTGCCTCCAGCTCTGACCAAAAGCAGATGCTCAGGAGAAGAACATGAGGTCAGGAAATTATATAGTGATTCTGCCTGCAAATCTCCTTGTTTCCAGGAACCTCTGATTTAGGGATTGCTTCAGCTAGAAATTGTATCTGTATCTTTGTAATTGACAATCTTCATATACTTTCTCCTCTGTTAATTTGCCTAACAATTTTTTTAATTAATTTATATCTTAAGTAACAGGAAGACACTGTGGATTTTAAGAGTTCCAGAGCTAGATTATGTTTGAAGAAGCACAATCTCCTTTTATTGAAATATATCTCAGAAAAAACACACTGAATTTCGAGCATCTCTTTTCACTTCTAAAATCTTGACTTACCTGAAATTATGAGTAATTATTTGTTCAATTTGCTCTGTGTCATTCAGATTTTCCCCATTTCTGCATTATTCTCTCTAATTATCTCTCTTAATTGAAAAGCACAGATCAATCAAGGAGAGCATGGTTGGATATTATACCTACTAAACATGCACACATGACAGGCAATCAAATTCTTCTTTTCCTGAAATAATTAAACTTCTCTGAATATATAATATAAAACAAATTTCAAAACCATGGGGTCCTACAGAAAGGCAGGGGAAGGAATTTTTAACATAATATCGGATGGGANGCACACATGACAGGCAATCAAATTCTTCTTTTCCTGAAATAATTAAACTTCTCTGAATATATAAAACAAATTTCAAAACCATCTAGGCATGTTTAAGAAGAGTTTACTAATTTACTTTCTGTATTCTTACCATTAGGTGCAACTAGTCACAGCGTTTTTAAGTTGAAAGAATAGGTTAAAGGGTTTTGAAATGACCTATGATTAGCTGTGCAGCTTCTTTTAAAGGTCTTCATTTTTTTATTTAAAAAAAAACAAAACTAGAAGTTTCTAAGTGTTTTTCAAAACCACAGCAGAAGTCTCCTTTACTCAAAAAGTTAGTGCAAATCAGGGCACACAAATTGCAGGTATTTCCCTCAGCAGAGCAGGTTGCGCTATGAGGCAGGAGCCAAAAACAGAGTTGGCTTTAGAAGGTGGCATCTTCAGGACAGACAGACTGCATATCTCGAGTGTCCTACTATTCACAAGGTCCCCAAAATCCAGAGAAGATGGAGAACATCTAACAGAAATGAAATCTCCATAAAACAATACCTCCTTCTTACTGATCCCTAAATTGGAGCAATACTACCTGCCCACGCAGCAATCACCCCACTCCATGGCAATGCTGGTAAACCTGTCGTTACACCCTGAGCTAATTTCTACAAGTGAGAAGTTGCCAGGTGCATAATAAGGTGAACAATCATTTCAAACACAGGAGACTTGGCCCAGTTTCTCTTACTCTTCATTAGGATCCTAACAAAGAAGGCAAAGGGGATTGAATCCTTCAGTAGAATACAAAAATTCAGTGACACAAATCACCTAAATATTAACATAACTCCTCTGCTTCTGTGATTTGATTTTATAGCATCAGTAGCTTAAAAAACAGAGGTGCACTCAAGTAGTACTGTTATACTGAAACTCGTTTTGAAATCAGAGTTTGAGGCATTGGTGCTTTTGAACATCCTAATAATCCTGTAAAGACCAATTTAGTCTTGAGAAACAGCCCATCAGGAGCCAGGGAACATTTAACTGCTCTACTTTGGTAAAAACAGGTTTGGGGAAAAAAAAAAGTTCCTTTTGCTTAGAACAGGCTTCTATGCAAGTCTCTTATCTAATAAACTCAACTGGAAGTAAGATGGGAATGTGGGAAGGGTGCCAATGTAAATCCTCCAAATCTGAGGAAATCGGGAGCAATTTTCCACTCAAGGATGGAAACAGCATGGAGGAAATGCAGAGCATATTTAGCATGTTCTGCTCTCCTCTGCTAAGATAGAACTTCCCTCTCTCTCATGCCAGGAGGCTGAAGCCCAGGCAGAGGAACCACAACCAATACCTTGGGAGACTGAAATGCAAAGCCCTGTACTAAAATTAGTTCATGGTATATAGGAGTGAGTCATCAAAAAGGATAAAGCCTGAGCTTCTCATAGCTGAGACAGCACAAGGTGTCACACTTGTTCTGTATGAATTTCATCATTGGTGATGGAGGCCTCATGGCAAGCTTCAGTTAGAAGAAATTGATTTGGCAAAACAGCACAAAAGCAGCAGCAGAAGATGACATCTGGAAATCTCACCTCTGCATTGAGGTTTACCCCCTCCTCCCCAGCCCATCCTGGCCAGGCAGATAGTCTGACCCCAGCTCTATCATGGGCAGGCCCAAATCCTTCAATATTCAAATTACAATCACTGTACTTCTCAAGAAGCATTTCCTGCCTGAGCAGGTACATTTTGAATAATTACCTGCTGAAGTAAGAGGAATTTCATCACTGCAGTTAGTTGGAAAGCAGCTGCTTCTATCACTGAATGCAAAAGCCAATGGAGAAAGAAAAAAAAAAACAACTCGCAGTGAAGCTGAGCCAGTTATAGCAGCAATTATTTCAAAAGATGTGATAAGCAATGCTTCTAGCTCTGTGTTATGGTCTTATGCACTGGCCAAAGAGGGGATGATTACAGGAACCCACGTGCTATTTGAATACCCACCTTCCACCAACTGCCAATGTGCTCCTTCTCATGCCCTTCTTTCTCAACCAGCACCTTCAATACACACATCTACAAATAATTCTATTGCTTCATTATTATAATCAAAGTCAAGCATTCCTTAACAGCATAAAATTCAATACCCCCATAACAAAAAAAGCAGCAAAATTCTTTTAAGAAATAAGATGAAAATATCCTCTTCTGCACCATTTTCTTCAGATCATTCTTCCCACAGCTACTGCAAAGTGAAACTACACACACACTGAATCCATCTTCAGACTAGGTGGTAGCAAAGTCTATTTGCTTTATGATAAGCTGTTTTATGACGCTACTGAAAAGCAGCAAGAAATCAAACAAGTGAGATTATTACTCAAATACACCCATACATCCTGACAGCTAAACCTACCCACTCTACAGCTTCATCTTCGGAGGATGAATCAAGAACCGCTGCAAAAAGTATGATGAATTCTACAGTTTAATTGTGAAAAAATTGTATAAAAATATCCAGGTGAGAGCTTTCTATTTTTGTATTGCTGCGTAATGGTAATTCAGCTTCTGGAGCACTTTGAGCAACTGACTGTCATAAAACTAAGAGCACCAACTGATTTCTCAGCAGTTTCCATAGTTGTGCTATGCTAACATCACTAAAATATTAAATATTTCACATTTAAAAGATCAGCTCATGAGCTTATGAAGAATTAGATCATACTTCTTAAATTTCCCTTAAAGGTATCCTTAAAGCAACTTCGCTACACTGGTGTAATTGCATGATTGTTTTTCTCTGTTGTTTGTTTGTTTTTATTCTACAGACTGCTTTGTTATTATCTTTGTCTCATTTCTTCAACTAAATTCAATAACCAAACAACCCTGTTTCTGTAAGTAAGTGCACAGAGGGCTGAATCAGTTCAACGAAACTGAGAATGAATTTCACCAGCATAATTTTCTCACACAGGTAATCAAACATATCCACACAGGGTTCAAGTATCTCACACAGCATCACTAAAGCAAAGCACAGAGTAAGCCCAAGCCTCCCACTGCAAAGTTAGTTCTTATGGGTAGTTGGGAAAGCAGGAAAATTTGTAGCAATTGGGTTGTCACAGAAGAGCCAAAATCCACTAAGTCTGCAGGTAAAAAAATATAAGAATGAAAAAAGAAATTAAAGCACTTGGAACTCCTACACCTACCACCAGCTTCTACTAATGGAATCACACTATTCAGTAACTGACGGGACGGGCTGAGGACCGAAGCAGGAGGGAAACAGTTCCTCACGGGTGGAGAGGAGCCCACCCATCCCACACCACCCGGGGAACCCAACCTGGGGTCTGCTGTCGCTGGGGGTTACCTGTGCTCCGGGCAGAACCCTCCGGGAGCCCGCAGCCGCCCATCTCCGCTCAGCGAACGCCGCCAGTCCCGGGGCGGGCACGTGTGGTTGTGGCTGTCACTGTCCCCGCCCTGTGCGCTTCCCTCCCTCCTCCTCCTCGGCCCACAACCCTCCTGGGCTTTACCGCAACCCGCCCCTTCCAGCATCCTTTTCTCAGCATCTATTTCTCTAGGGCATCCCACCTTGGGGCGTCCCCCACCCCGCCCCTCCTCAGACCACTTCCCTCGGGGCATCCCCGAGCCTCCACCTTCCCGGTCCCCCAGGGCATCCTCCCCCCACGAACAATTCCCGAGGGTTTTGTCCCAAAGGCAGAGGAGAAAGTGATGGCAGAGAACAGAGGGGGTTGGCAACACTCCCCTTGGAGAGCCATGGGTGAGGGTGGAGCTGGAAAGGAAACTTACGTGAGTGACTACAAGGGAAGAGCAATAAAATCAACAGCAGCTCTGCCACGTAACAAGTTTTCTTGGCTGCAACCATTAACACTTATTCTTGGCTGCATCTCCTGGAGCCTAACAAGGGAGCCAAGTATCACAGCTGTGTGTTTCAGGCAAGGAAACCGAAGCAGGATTGGATAAGGTGACTTGCTTACCTGGGATGCCTGCAGCTGAAACAACGTCCCACACATCTGCCTTCATCAGTTTGCCACAGCATGGAAAGGCAAGTGAAATCAGTAGCACCTTCAACACCAGCTTCTTTCTGAAGTACTCTGGTCTTGGACACCACCACACACCTTCCTGGAAGATCTCAAGCACATCACACATCACCACTCCCACTGGTGATGTTTAACCTCTGCTGAGTGTGGTATCACTACCTGAAGTGCAGAGAGGGGGGGAAGGAGGAGCTTAGTGATGGAATTTATTTACATCCCAAGCCTATCATTCTGATCAACAGGAATTGCATGTTATCTAATAGTACAGCTGACGTAGTGACACCTCATATCATCTACTGAAACTGGATGATGCAACCATGTTGTGCCATCACAAAACAGGAATCGCCTTGCACATAGGGTATGGGTTTCTCACAGTGCAAAGAATCGTTCCACTCACCACTGAACAAAAAGCAAGAGGAAAACACTGGAAAAGCCACAACTCTGATTTTTTTCAACCATATCTGGAGAGGAGGAATTCTTACACAGGCACAGCCCCACATGGATCCATGAGATCAGGAGCAAGGAGCTGCACATCAGCAAGCCCTTATTTTTGCCTCCTGACTTAAGGATTGTGTTTGAATAGTCAGATCCTAGTGGTCCAATGCAATCTCAACAGGAGCATCATATGGTCAATATTATATCAGTACATGTTATTACACAGCAGCCCCTAAATGCTGCGCAGACTCGGCTCATGCAATCAAAAATTTAAGGGGAAGTTGGCTGAGAACAAAGTAACTAATCAACCACCTAAACTGAAAACTGAGAAGAAAGGAAACAAGCTGCTGATATTTTTGCCATCCTTTCATCTAAACTGAGCAAAGTATCAGATCCAAATAATTAGGTAAGTTTGGAACAAGAACAAACAGGAGCATCAAATATTTTCCTGTTAGGTCTGTCATCCCACAAAATGTGTATCAAATGCAGTTCAACACATGTTTTGCCAAAGACTAAAGCCAAGGCAGAAAATACTATAAACATGCCCATGGGCAATCTAAGAGAAAAGGCTGCTGATTTTTGGAATAGCTAGAAATCTTTTTTTTTAAAAAATGCCAAAATGAAAGGTAACAGTCTTCCTGAGATGCAACAGGAGGAAGACAGATACAAAGAATAAATTTTTGGATTAGTATCCACTATACCAAGATGAGGTTGCTCTAAATTTAGTGTAAATAAAATTATTAAGCATGAGGAGAGTTAATATGAGGTTATCTTATTAATATATCCAATGCACTGTAAGCCATCAAGAGTCAAAATATTTATTATTATGACATTAAATCATTACATATAGGACTTCAGAGATAAATGCTTATTAAATCCCACTATAAGACACATCAAAACCCAAACCAAATGCACAGCTAAAGCCTCAGCAAACAAAGCCATTTCAACAGCAGAAACTCCAGTGCATGTATCTGAAAGAGTTCTTATTACCTTTCCAGAAATACTTAGAGGGAGTCACTTTACACCTTCCCTTCAGGCACACAAATGTTTTTCTTCCAGATTTTATTAATGATGGCATCATTGATTCCTTTCAGGGAAGAGAAAAATATATAATTGATAACCACATTTGGCATTATCAAATCCCACACATCTTTTGTCTGAATGCCTCATTTTCTTACAAAGGAAGGAAAAAGCTCTCTCCTCTGAAAAGAAAAATAGCAACTTTTCTCCTCTGCCCTGATTATATTCCCTGTTTTCTGACTGCCAAAAGGAGAAAAATAGCTCATCAACCTTTATCAAAACCTGGCCAATGTGAATCAATATGAGGCTGCTTGAGATACTGCTTTTAGATGCACTTTTCAGAGTTTCCCGCTGCAGCCCTTTGGAGCTCAATTAAATAAAGAGCATTTGAGTGATTCCTCCTCATGCCTCCTGTCTCACAGGTAGAAGGTGTTCACTGAAAACACCACCAGGTGCTTTGACAATCCTCTTGTCATGATTCTGAGCAATTCTGTTTGCACTCCCTCACTCACCACCAACTTCACTGACCTATTTACAGAAGTTTGCTTCTTACATATCTTTTGACATTTGTTAGCCCAGGGTACAAACCCTCAGGTGTACACAACCAACAAAGTCTTCTCAAAACCCAAGGTGAAATGTCATGCAAGAGTAAAGTGTTGTGTTTTATTCCTTTTATGCTCTAAATGGACATCTGGGCCCCAATTGGGGTCCCAGTGAGCCCAATACAGAGAACTACAAGTCTCTAAGATGTAGCTCATTTTCCTTGCAGCTGAGCACCTGATTTAAAGGCAGATTTTGGAGGAGGACCAAGGGTGTGATTGCTCTCCAAGTCTGGGAGCATTAAACCATTCCCAGAACACAGATGAAGGAACTTTAAGTCATTCTGTGCAACTCCATAAATGAATGTACCAAAGACCCTTATGAGACTTAAGCATGTCAGTAATCTGGGATTAAGACATAAATTATGCTAATAAATTACGGTTTTACTACTCGTAGTCAATTCCAGCAGATTACCCTAAAAAACCACATATTTTTATCCCACTTAACATCATTATTATTCAGTTAGAGATTATTTGCATTATACATTGTTCAGGGCTGGATTTTCTACTCTGAAATAACATTGACCATTTTTTTCTGAAGAGCTGAAGCGTCACATCTTGAAACCTAGGCTTTAGCTTCAAAGAAATGGGACCATCACAACCTCAAGTTTCCTCTTTTCTCATTTTCAATCACATGTCCACATTTGTGTGCAACTCAACCATATCAAGCCATTCAGTGCTGACTACATTTTGAACAGCTGTAGAAAGCAGGAAGATGCTTGGCAATTTTTTCAACCTCCCAGTATTTATTAATAGCTTTTAGATATTATTTAAGCAGGTTGTGTTTTGTGACAGATCTTGTCATTTGTTATCTCTTCAGTCATTTTCTTGACAATTCATTGAGCAGCAATGTAGAGGACTGTTTATTGTACAAAAAAAAATTAAAGAACACTTTAAAATGCAGCTATTTAGCTTCTGATTCATCACCAAAGTAGTGCAGAGCTGTGTAGTGGACCTATACTCCTCTGAGAGTAGCTGACAACTTCTAGAATAAAAATGTTCTCAGGGTGTTGACTAAAGAACAGTATCCAAGAGCTCCCAAGGAATTTACCAGCATTAGTCTTTGTACATCTCAGAAGTATTGTCATAAAAATGACTAATACGAGCTAACTTTTTGTTTCATGTTTGCCTCAAGGTTAGATAGGAAACCTATGACAGTCAGGAATAGAATATGAAATTTTGATCCTTCCAGTAACAGCAAAGTGTTAGGGAAGGAAAAGATGAGTGACTTACTTTGGTTTGTGTTTTCTGCTTCTGTACTTCTCAGAAACTGTGTTTTCAACTTAGAGCCTTTTGTCCTTGCCAAAGCTGTCCTGAGGCATTCAGCCCTTGAAATCATCGAGGTACATTCCTTTGCTGTTTCCTTGACAATTGTTGCTGTTGAGAAGGTGCTTCAGGCAATGGTGAGGTCTTGCATGGGAAGACAAAGGAGATCTCAGCTTCTACTGAGCTCCAAACCCAGTAGGAACCCACAGCCAGAGTTTGCATCTTTCATATTCAACCCACTTTTGCTTCGATCACAGCTAAGCTTCTTTTGCTCATATCTCACTCCTCTATCAGCTTTAAGTATTAAATTAAAGGGAAAATAAAGTTGAAAACATACCCCTGATGCCATATTTATTGTCTTTCAACAGAGAATAACAAGGGCTATGGCCAGAGACATGTTAAGATTTCATCTTTTTACCCCACATTAGTCTCTTGCCTGGCTAATTCTCTGCAACTCTTCGTATTGATTTCTCCTATAAACTATGGCACTGAAAAACATCACTAGCATGATGATTTCAACATTTCTACTTTGGAAATTTGCTGTTTGAACGAATGGGTTCTTTTCCTAATAATCAGTTTCTGTTTCTTTTAAAGTGTTTGAAGATGAACTCCAGTAATGGAAAATGAAAGCAATACAGACCCTGAACAATGCAAATAAGTTATGAAGACACACATGAAAAAGAAGACTTTCAATATTTTTGTAAAATTTCACACAAAAAATAAAATTTCCTTCTCCTTCAAATACAGAATTGTTAGAAGGCAGAGTAATAGCATACATTATCCCCACTTTTTCATAAAGTGACCCCCATGGGAAGCACATACAAACACTAAATAGAAGAGTAATACAGCATGCTGTAAACAAGCCCTGGATCTAGAGAGCAGGGACCTGAATTTAAGCTGTAACTCTGTTCATTATTTCACCATAGATATTTTATATCTATTTATTTCACCATAGATATTTTATATCTATTTCTGGAAAAGTGAACATTCAAGAGTATTTTCCTACCTTTCTCTGTGAGAACTTGTGTTTGCTCAGAAGTTGTGATCTGAGATAGCTAAAGGAGCAAAAAAGTTACACATAAGAAGTTTTAACACAGGAGAGACTTCAAACTTGCTTATTAATAATTGATAGCTAAAAAGCAAGGGCTGCATTCCTGAAAAGTAACTAAAATGAGGGAAGTTTGATGCTCAGATTCTTTTCTGCTGCTAATGTTCTCCTATTACAGCACTTATTACTTCATTACAGTGCAAAAACTTCATTAAAGCTCTAAACCTGGGAGCACAGCCATCTACATCCATGATAATAATACCTATCTCCGGTACATTGTATAATTAGACTAACTAGAATTGACCACTCTGAGGGATATTAGTCTTGCTCCTCTGTCTTAATGCTGAATGAACTATGCAATATTAACAGAATTAGTATTTACATGTAATACTTGGATACAAGCTTAATTTGGTGGTGCTTCCCAAGTGTTATCCCATAATCAAATAGAAATACCTAGTTCTAAAAGCCACCAACCTATGGACTCTTTAGGCTTTTAATATCAATGACTTTGATATCAATGTTTATGACCCAGAAATTACAGAAGTTGAAAAGGAGCATACCATAACTAGGCATACCAAGGCTTGATGAAGAAAACATAGAGGTGGCAAATCTGCAAAGTCTGGGCAACTGCCATATACATCTTTATAGTCAGGAGTACATGATGGAGATATTCAAGGCTATCAAGATGGAGTCTTGATGGAGATATTAAAGGCTATCACATTCCTATGTCAAGGACAGTAGTGCTTGCCAAAGAGGTAACCAATTCCATCTGCTTGCTTACCACCCCATGCCAGACATTAACACACAGATCTGTCAGCAGAGCTGCACCTGTGAGATCTCATTAATCCTCTCTTCTATCAAAATAAAATACACTAGCCAAACAATATTAATTAAACTAGTTCACCTTCCTCCCTTGGTTGCTGCAGTCATGTCCAAACTAGCTCATATCAGAGCATCTCTGTGGTTCCCCCATCCCTCTCCCATTCTGATCTGCTCCAAGAGAGGTTATGGATCACAAAATCTGTAGGAGGCTCAATAAAACTCATCAAGCAAAGCACAGTTCCTAGGTTTTAGTATGATACCATCAGAATTGTTAAAAAACAAGCAATGTCCATTGCAGGCTCCAGTTGGATCTATGCCAAAAGTGATCAAAGGCTGTTAACATCAGCAGTTAACATCAGCACAAACTTCTCACCCTGCTCCCAGCCATTGTCCTTCAAGATGGCTATTTCTAACAAGAGGGGCACTTTGAAAAAGGGGGTTGACTGCCTTCAAAGCAGATCTGTCATCTAAGCAATCTTCAGAACAGTCTAATGGGCGGGCAGGAAATTGCGTCACAATGAGGAAATGATAAGAATAACTGCCTATTTATGTAACTATGGATTTGTTCACACTGGATCATTCCACTGATCCCAAATTTCCTTGCCCTGTCTCTGGCTGGGACCAATATTTGTCAGAGCTGGAAATGGAAACCCCATCAAAGGCATGTGATCAATTTCATGAGGCTGGAAGTTCAGGGAAATAGTCCTGAGCAGCTTGAAGAAAGGTTAAGTCTGAAGGCACAATACCCAGGGGCAATTATTCTAGCTGGATTTTTCCTTCTTTGTCAGTCCATGTACTTTAGAATATAAACAGTGAAGTTGAATTACAGTAACTGGTGAATGCCTGTTTCCCAGCAAAGGCAGTGGGCTCAGTTTCTCATTCTCTTATTGCAAAACAGATATGACAAGTCCCCAGCCTAGAAGAACCTACCAGTGATGCAAAGCAAAGTTCTCTCTCAAAAAAGGCAAAAATCTGAGGTTATTGTAGATTGTGTTGGTGGAAGGGGGACAGGGTGGAGTATGAAGTCCTAGGGTAGCAGCCTCAGCTGCTATGATTTAAAACAACCCCCGAGGCTACTCTAATTTACTTTGGAGCCTTTCCTAGAACAAGGTTGAACATTTTGCAGATGGGACTTGAAGCAGAAAAGCCTTTTGCACAGGCAAAAGTCAATGAAACGACCCCTGAGCACAAGATGCCAATATCTCCTCTTTAAAAGCCCAGGTGTTCTGACTGTGAGTTTAAAGCCTTGCTTAAGTGAGACCAGGTGAAAACCCCACCTCTGTGTACATAGCCATATTCCCCTTCCTATTTGTTGGACAGAATCCAGCTTGAGTGGAGATAATTAGGGGAAAAGCAGAAAGCAGCCTGTGATATAGCATAAAAGTTAAAAAATGAATGAATTTGAGGTGTAGAAGTGAGAGGTAGTGATTAAATTTGAGACCACTCATTAAAATTCATCTTCCACACATCTGAGTTGTTTATGGAGGATCACCACAGCCACTCAGCCCCCATAAACTACAAGTGCCAGTCTACAGATTTATGGTGCTGCAGCCTTAAAAAAAAAACAAAACCTAACCCATCTCAGCAGTTTCAGGCTGATATAAAATAAATACATATAAAGAATTTCAAGTTATGTCACCCACCCACTCCCAATAAACCAAACAGTCAAGGTTTATAATATAAATGATTTACCTAAAGAATAGGTGAGTTAAAAGAGCACTAAAAGTTGACAGTGATGTTTCTAGGTGACAGCTGGAGATGACAGCCAGGTGCTCTGCACATCCAGCTGATAAGAGATAAGCAAGACTCAAACTGGGAATAAAAGTACATCCTGCTTTGCATAGGGTGAGGACTAAAAGGCTGTAGTACAGAATTACCAAAGCAGATTCTTATACCTATACATTTGTCACTCTCTGTATCTAGGGCTAAAATCCAGCAAAAGAAAACAAGAAGAGAAAAACAACCTGTGGAGTGTGGGTGTTTTAAAGGGCTGCCTAGTGTTTAGCATAATGCATATACTTCTTTGGCATTTCTATAAATCACATGGCAAGATGTTCCACTTTCATGTTATTTCCATTTAAGCATCTCGTTGTTCCTTTTCCTTATGAATTTCAGATTGATGCAAGTAATTTACTACCTGCAAAAGATTAGACAGCCAAAGAAAAAGAGATTTGGTTCTTCAAAATATAGGATTTCTTCACTGCAGAAAAAAAAAAAAAAAAAAACCACAAAAAAACCCAAAAAACTTGCTCCTTAACTCCTCAGAATATTGGTAGGTAAACATTTCCCATATTTGGCACAAAAAGATTTGCAAGTAAGTAATTTCCTCACAAAAGCTGTGCTGCTGCTTTAGAAAGTCCATATTCTCAGCTCCCTCCATGACCATTTAGAGGGCAAACTACACGATTTTCACCACTGTGGCACAAGTTGTACTATTTGCTTTATAAAGATTATTAACTGCAAAGATTATCACAGTGCAGCAATAATCTGAGCACCTGAATCTTGCTTTTACTAAACCCTGGAGGCAACTTAAGGTGATCCCACTATTTATCCAGTTCAGAAGAAAGCAGAGATCCAAATCTCCCTGGGTTCTGGGGAAAAGTATCCCTCCACCTTAACATCTTTCTTTCAACATAGTCAGCATTTCCATGTTGCAAGCTGTGTCTTAGCAGGTGGTGAAGGAAATTGTGAAATGATACCTCTGACACCAGGAAGACCAACCAAAGCTGTCTTTGTTCCTTTTTAACCCTCACACACACCTTTCTAAGTCACTTGCTGGGTGATGGGAGAGAAGGATAGAGGGGATAGACAGAAGCAAGAAGAGTTGCCCCCAGTGGTAACACAAAAAAGTTACGAGCAGACAGCAGGCAGGAAAATCCAGAGAAGGGCCACGAAGATGATCAAAGGGTTGGAGCAACTGCCCTATGAGGGCAGGCTGAAGGAGTTGGGGTTGTTCAGCCTGGAGAAGAGAAGGCTCAGAGGGGACCTCAGAGTAACTTATCAGTACCTCAGGGGGTCCTACAGAAAGGCAGGGGAAGGAATTTTTAACATAATATCGGATGGGAGGACTAGAAACAATGGATGTAAATTAGAGGGGGATAGATTTAGACTAGACATAAGAAAGAAATTCTTTACAGTGAGGGTGGTGAAATACTGGAACAGGTTGCCCAGGGAGGTTGTGGATGCCCCATCTCTGGAGGTATTCAAGACTAGGCTGGACAGGGCACTGGGCAGCCTGGTCTAGTGGGAGGTGTCCCTGCCTATGGCAGGGGGGTTGGAACTCGATGATCTTTAAGGTCCCTTCCAACCCAAACTATTCTATGATTCTATGATTTTCTCATTGCCAGGATCAAACTAGCAGACAACTGCTGCTAGAGACTGTTTTATAAGAAAAGAATTAAAAAGAACAATTCTGTAGGATCAAGAATCAACCGGGTCTATTTGCTAGCAAGAGGAGATCAAGTACCTGAAGGGAACAAGAATAGTTCATGAGAGCTTAAACATCTTTCTCACATGGCAAGACAGACTGAACTAATAAAGTGCTAGAATGGGTCAAATGGTGCCAGTCAAACATCCATATTGATGGTAATCAAGCAAGTACTAGTCTAAATATCCTTGAACTTCAAACAGTATAATTCACAGGGCACCAGCTGGTAAGTGCTTTTATTTGTTTTCCTATGCATGTTCCTTTCCAAGAGATAAAGCATTCAGTTCTGCTGAAAGCCAAGTGTAAAATTGTGATGACAATAATGTCTAAGAAGAGCAAGCAGCAAGTCTTTGCAGACTCTCATCTTGAAAACGTGCAAATAATCTGGAAAGTAAAACTGGGAACCATGGGGAAGAAGTGCATATGTTTTGGGTAAAGGAAATGGGTATTTGTTTTCTGAAAATGTACAAAGTTCTTCTCCTTCTCCACTGCCAATTATCTTAAAATGTACTTTAGGAAAAAAGGTGGATCATCGTGACCCAGCTTTGCAGTCACAGGCAATCCTACTACAGTTGCTGAAGCTGCAGGGATAGCTTGCTATTCCAGATGCCATAACACACCCTTGTGGTACATTAGGACCACTTTAGATCTATTTCATAGGAAACCACAAGCTACAAAAAAAAAAAAGTTTCCTTATAAAAATTCATAAAAATATCAGATAACAGCATCAAGGATAGTTCCCTTCTACATTACTTGAACAACACCATAATAATTTTCTATAAGTAGTAGATAATCCTTTCTATGCAGACCCATATGCCATGTTAGAATAAAAAAAAATACTCTAAAGTACTATGTTGGTATTGGCACCAAACTTAGCATCCTCCAGAAAAGCAACAAATATTTTTCAGCCAGTACCTGAATTATTTTCCATGCCCAGCCTGGATCACCTGATGTTATTTCTTTGCTTGTGGCAAATACTCCAGGATATTCTAGAAAAAGATGTTAAGGAAAAAAAAAAAACCTGAGTTGATAAAAACCTGATGAAAATAGCAAAGATACACTAACAACTGAATTGGGCAGGGATTAAGCATGCTGACACTTACCTGCTCCATCTGGAAGAGTGGTGAGGACAGTTCCTACCATCTGATTGATTCCCCAGGACAGGGGGACAGGCAGGAACAGACAGCTCTGCTGATCACTGGTCTGGGACAGCACCAGGTGAGTTACTGGAGTACACAGCAGTTCCTTTTCATACTGATACAATTCAATTCAGTTAATTTTTAAAATGCTTTCAGGTTACCTGCCAGTCCCTTCTAATTCTTTTCTTAGGCATCAAACATGCATCTTCCTCCCTAATCCACTGCATTTGACCATAATTTTGCTAAACAACTATATCTGGTTTAGAACCTTTGCTTCTCCCAGTGTTCATATAAAACTCTCCCCAAACAGCCTGCCATTTGAGTTCTGCTCTTTCCTCACCTCTGGAAACCCTGTCAGTGAGGCTGTCCCACTTTGCCTTGTTTTGCATCACTTGGAAAAACCTGAACTGGCTGCATAAATCTGAGTGGCTATTTTGGATGATGCATGCTGGGAATCAGGTTTGTCTGAACCCATCTCTGCTGTAGCTATGAAAGAACAGTTGAAGTTCAACAGCCTTTTCAACACTGGTGTCAGTAGAAAGGGATTCTGCCTCCTACCCATCCTCTTTCAGATGCCCCTGCAACCCACTGGGAAGCAGATCACTATGCCAGGGCCTCCAAGGAGGTAACCACTTCCACCAGTGAGATGTGACATAGAATACCTGGGGAGCAGTAATACTTTCCAGCAGCTTAGAACACAGAGGACCTCACTGATCACACCCTAAGTCCCATAAGGTCATTATGGTTTCTTCAAATCCCATGTTCTCACTACGATTATTGCTTTTATTTTGCTTTCTCAAGACAGGGAAGATCAACTAGGTGAGATGTGGTCATAACAAGTAATTTCTCACCTAAAGTAAGTTTTCTTACTAAGTATGTGTTAATGCTTGGATTGAATTTGCCTGTCTGAAAAACATGCAGTCAAAATATTTCCCCTTCTAGGTTCCTAGTACCTGGGAAATAAAGACACACAAGTGTGGACTACTACTTCATTTGCCTTTGTGATTATTTCTCACAGCTGTAATTTACATAGCTTTCAGTCTTAATCTGAAAGAATGGGAATGCTGAGAAAGTCTGATAAAGCAGAAACATTCTTAATTCTTGCTGACTCTATTTTGTGACCCATCCAAAGAGCAACTTCTTCACTGATACCTTTTGTATTTGTAGAAGAAAAAGTGAAAAACCCACTGAGTATCAAATTTCTAGTCTTCTTTGAGAAATTAAATGTAGGGCTTCATTTACTTTTTTTTCTTATGTATCAAAATATCACATTTCCAAGAGGAAATAACCTTCCTTTAAAAGTCTGGAGCCACAACAGCTGGGAAAACCACAAAGAAGAAAAATGAAGCTGACTGCACTGATTTTCACAAATACAATAAAAACATGAAAGAAAAAGCCACTTCTTGACAAGTCAGTAAGTTCTAACAGCTGATACACTGATGATGTACATAGAGAATAACACAGCTAAACAAACAGCATCTTTAGGAATTTGCCAAATTTCATTACACAAGCTCAAAATTCTCTTTATGAGGTTTCTATTTAATTGAAACTAGTAAAGTTATTTTTGTACTGCTAGAAGCAATACAAACATCCTGTTCAGACTGCAACATTCATTTCCTTCAATCCCTGTATTAAATCAGGGACTTCAAGGATAAACCTTAAGAGTGGGGAAAAACAGTTTCAGGAATGATACATGCACACAGTTTAACTGCATTTTCAGTAAGACAGACAACTTTTGAGTCACTCTCTTCCTCCATGCTATTCCTTATTCAGAGTCTGGTGTTCCTGTATGATTTAGTTACAAAAAAACCCACATTAAATATTTTTCCCCAGTGCCAGGAACACCAGACAGACTTGATGGAAATCTTTCCCTCCTCCCCCTGAAATGAATATTTACTCTCTCTCTTCCTTTGCTTCTCACTGCCAGGAAAACTCCATATCATAGTATTGTGTATTGTATTTATTCCTTCTGGTTACAGAAGGCCATAGATTCTGTTGCAAGTGGATGTGTCACGTGCATATTCAACATTCACTGTCTTTCCATTTTACATAGTCAAATTACCTGTACTCTGCAGAAAAATAGCTGGAAACTTGGCTTTCAGGACAGCCTTGGTTTACAGTTGCATGGTGAGAAGATGGATAATACTTAGAAACTTAGGAGAAACTCAAGTAGGCAATATGGTATCAGCCACATCAGACCATTAGGATAAAATCTGGGAATCTTATAGTTGTAAAAGCTCTGACATTTGGGGTGACAGACAGGATAGAAAGCAAAGTTACAAGTTACAAGCTGACTTCAAGCAAGATTAGTATATAAATTACTCTTAGTTTAACTACTCTGTAGAGCACAAGTCCACCAATTCACCCCCATCCAAGATTACTGTTCATAAACAGATCCCAGGGCCCTACGCCAGCCAGGAAATACGCTCCTGGTTATGCAAACAGCCAGCAAAAGTTCAGAGAACATGTGCAAGCAGGAATGACAGCAAATAGCAGGATCTGGGCATATTCAGGGAAAAAGCCCAACCATAGACTTACTGAACCAGATCCTGGAGAAAGGGAAGTGCTTTGCCAGCTCATCCTTCATGCTCCAAATTCAGCATCATGCTGAGGGGGATGAAGTCTAACCACCAAAGGAGGAGGTCTATAAAAAATTTTCATGGAAATCACACATAAGGGGAAGAAAAACTCATGAAAATGTATCAGGTGAAGCCCAGAATATTCATGCTGTCTACTGCACAAGCATTGCATCTATCCAGGAACAGCAAAAGGCTGGCCAGAGGATTCACCATAGTTTCTTAGATATAAAGGTTTTAAGATTTATAAAGTTAAAAGTAGTCTGCAGAGGCTTTGTCAGCATTCAAGTCTTGTGTTCAGCTTTGGATACAGATAAGCATTAATCTTGATCTATAGCACTCCACAAAGAAGCTCCCATTCCTCTAGACAAGGAGAAGAATCATGAAGATTTATAGACCAGGAGGTAAAAATCCATTTTGGGTTGCTCTATTTTTCTTTTATAATAAATGATTAGTGAGAAAAAGAAAAGTTTAAAATTGGCAACAGGCTCTTTATTCCATCCAACTGTTGTGAGCTGCAAGATAAATAAGTCTCAACTGTAATGCATCATTTCTGATGAGCTTGAGAAGAGAACAAAAGCATTACAGAAGCCTGTGATGTTATGCAAGAGCTACAGCCAAGAGTTACAACCTGTACTGTAGGGTCACAGCACATCTGTATGACTGTAGCTTCAGATAACCCCTTCCTACAAGACAGGCAGAAAAGAGCAAGCTGAATCTGTCTCAGTCTGCTTGATGAGCCATTTAAATAAGTTGTACTATATTATTACCTATTTGAACTAACAAATTACTCAATATCTAGGAAATGGTGATAATTAAGGAAGATATTCAGATCATATCATTTAATCCACTTACAAGGAAGAGAAAAAAAATTGTTTCAGATTTCACACACCAGGTGGTGTTTTGCCCAGCTTTCCTGTATGACCACATTCCTTCTTTGCAAGTGCTCTACCCATGCTGCTTCTGCTGCTCCCTGAGCCTCCTGTCTCACCTGGTGATTGCTGAACAAACCATTCCTCCCCTCAACTAGTGTCCTAAACTAATTGTGGTTGTGCATAATGCACAGCCTCTTCCCTTCTGCTGAGAGAGCTACAGACACACCCAACAACTTTTCTGGTTGCAAAGAGAACTCCTGCCACTCTGGACGAGGAGAGAAACCATAAATCTTACTAGGAGGTAAAGATCCATTTTGAGTCACACTGCTTATCTTCCATCATGAACAACTAGTTATATTCCAAACTTGTCATGGGGTAGGAAGAGGGTCTAGCAACCAGGGCTGATGTGGTACCAGAGGCCTGAGATAAAAATTCACTCTCCACTGCCTACGTGGAGTATTTCCAGTGAATTTTAAGCAAGAAGCAGTCAAGTCCTCAAAGACATCAATCCAAGGGAATTTATATCTTGAAAAATTGATTTGGTTCCTTAACTGGCAGCAGGTAAAAACTTAAACATAAAAAATTAAGTGCTTCTTTGCCTCCATGCTCTGATACCTGATCTGCAGTGAAAGTGTCCCTTTCCTTATTGCTTTCTATTTAGACATCAAGTTAAGGGATGGTTTGATACTATGTTTGTAGAGTACACGCCATAATAGGTCTCTGAAGCAATATACAACAATGTATCTAAGTACACTGCAAGAAAATATACACGCTTCCCAGTCAGACTGATTTTCACTGTGCCCTTAATTCATCCTCAGACTGATGCTAAAAATACATTTATTATTTTCATTGAAAATCCATGCAACTCGATCAAAACTTATTAAAATCATCTAGAGAAGTTTGTGTGTCTCCTAGCTGGTGTGATTCTTCCAGGAGCAGAGCAGAAGGGTCCATAAGTGTGCTAGAAGTGATTCCCACATGGCTTTCCCTGTAGTAGGATTCAACTCCATTAAATATTGTATCAGGCAGTGTGGACTCGAGTTCTCACCTCTGCACCTGACTAGCAGAAATGTTTTTTACTTAAATTCAACTTTCCTGAGCAGCATGAAATGGATCTTGTACAGCCATAGATACATTCCTCCTTCTACCACACAGATTCGGATGGACAAACCCGTTTGGCTTTTGCTGCCACTGTGCGGCCACAGAGAGCAATGATCTCGAAATAAGATGCGGCGAATTGTCAATGCAACTCCACAGCTACTAACATAAACTGTCTTTTTTAAATACAGAAAATTTATCTAACTTATTAAGTGAAATGAGATATTAATGAAGAAATACTTTTCTTTTTTTTTTTTCTGAGAGGAAAGCTGAGAAATTAAGACCTCAGCTTGCATCTCCTGGAGTAGCTAAAGCAAAGTCTCATATTAATGGAAATTCTCAGCATCCCCAAGGAACATAGCTTTCCCCAGCCCTCAGCTTCAGAGTGGTGCCTGAGGGACTCCAAATGAGCACAAGAACCTCAACACATCATCTGCCTACAGTAAAACTGTTAAATAAGAGTCCTCACTGTCTTCCTGTGGCACTTCCTATCGTGTATCCACTACAACTCAGTTTTTTCCTAATTCAGAGAAGTAAACCCTATCCCACCACGAAGTATAGCCATTGCTGAGCTACACCACATGAAAATTTTGAGCATGCCCAAAAACTTAATTAGTTGACTGCAAAACAGTGCAGAGGCAAACTAAAAACATGAAATGCAAAAAACTCTTAACGTCTCATTCCAGGGAATATTAGCATAAATGCATGGAAACACATAAAAGCTTTTTCCAGATCCCATTTTGGCTCTGGCACCAAGGTTTATCCTCCTGTGAACTTGAAGGCTCAGTGAAACTAAACCTCCACGAAGCACCTGAGCAGCAGCCACTCACCAATTCACCAGCAATTGCTGACTACAGAGGAACAGCATGAAGCAAAGGGCAGCATCTCAAAGCCATCCAGCTCCCAGGTCCTGGGGGCACACATGGAGTCAACAGAAATGTAGAAAATTGCAGGCAATAAGAAGAGGCAACTTGAGAGTTTCCAAGGGCAGCTGCTTCCATTTGACTTCTAAACTTGCAAAGCAAACCAGTGTGTTTTATACAGCTGTAAGAAACCAATGCACCCCCCCAGCTTTGTTAAACTCCATCACGGTTTGTTAGCCAATCATGTAAGAGGTGGGTATAAGATGCCATATTAAATCCACCATGCTTACAATCAACCTGTCCCCCTTCTTTCCCACAATTTAGAGCAGTCTGAAATGTGCCTTAATTTCAACTCTCTGTATTTGACATGCAAACCCAGAGCAAGCTACAGGAGCCCCTTCATGCTGCTTCTCCAGTCACTACCATCCACAGTCTACTGCTCTGGTGGGGCAAACTTCTTCAGACCCAAATATCTGAGCACAGGGGCTTGCATGAGAGATCCATTCTTTAGCCTGGCTTTTGTGGTATTAACTCCTGTTTATCTGGGAAACAAGTTGAGCTTGAAATCCTTTCATGCAGCTTTGATGCTCCCTTATTGAATTCTACCCATTAAACACGGCAAGGTCTGATCACTTGCTCCAAGTATTCACTCCACATTTTTTTATTATGTGGCCTAGAAGAATTGACAACATCCCTATATCACTGAATGCAAGACCCAGGATCTGTATAGCTATTAAATTTACAAATTACCTCTAAGACAGAATCAAGAAAGTTCTGTCTTAAAGCAATCTTGTTCCATTAACACACACAACTTGCTGGCAGTTCATCATTTTCCCTGAAAGCTAAAGCTTTGCTGTTACAATAAGGCTGTTCCTGTCAAAACAATGTTTTGCATACAACCTTCAAGCAAATTTTAGGAAGAAAAGAAGAAGAATGAAAAGCTTAATTTGCAGAGATCTTTTAAGTATTAAAAGCAGCAATTCTGTGCATCATCTCCCATCTGGCCAGTGTTCCAACCTTGAAAGTGATGTGCCTGAAATACTTGCAGAACCCAAATTGCTTGACTGTTACCTTTTCCAGGATTAAACATTGGCCCAAATTCAGAAGACAAATAGTGTGTCAGCTACTGCTGTGTTTTTATAATGCATTATTCAGAGAAAAACATTTTAGGTTACCCTGTTGAAGCCAAAGATGCATCTCCACTATGAACTTGCTCAGCTCCCTATTTTCTACTAGGATGTCAGAATAGCAGAGATTCCTGTATCCAGTAGGAGTTTGAAAGAAAGGGAGCACTCTCTCCCAGTAAGGCCAGGGAAATATCTTTTGTATCCAGCCAAAAATCAAACATAAAATATAATGGACTGCACTTTTGACCACTCCTTATTGATAAGTAATCTCCATTGAATTACACCATTTTGATAAACATGACATTGCTTATTTTCCCCAAAACAAAATCAGGTGCTTGAACTCAAAAAAAATAAACAGTTTGTATATGTGCAAGATAGAACACCTCTCAAGTTTAACCACTCGATGGCCAATAAATGGAAAAAAAAAAAGTCTGCTCCAACATTATGCTTCTGCTTTGGCATTATAGAATCATAGAATGGTTCCAAAACCCTCTTCCATGCCATTATGCCATGGCACTATCCATTACACAGATGAAGAATTTCTTATAATATTTCTCCCAGTTAAGAAGCAGTTTTAGGAAGATCTACCCAGTAGAATTACTGGACTTTATGGGTAAAACTAAATTACTTCATTGATTTTCACAGACAGCCTTTTCCCTTTAAAACTTCACATGAAGAGGAAGGCATAAGAGATGAAAAACTGGAACCTAGATGTAACTGGAAAACAGACCAGGAGGCTTGATTACATTTTCCATTGAGTTATCCCAGTTTATTGCATTGCAGCCCTCAAGAATCTGATTAGCAATTTCTCCTCTTCGTTCATCCTCATGACATCTGGATTTCAAACCCCTGATCCATATCTGCAAACATGCTAATACAGATTCCAGCCAGATCTTGCCTCTACCCTTTCCTGATGTAGTAAAATTTAAGTGTCAGAAGCTCTACTTTATTAATGGTTAATTAGCCCAAGCTCCCCACAGGCAGAAATAAGGGAAGCTCAGGGCAAACCTGGAGTCAAACCCAGGTGCATGAAGCAAGTTTGAGGTTTTATGCAGGGATTTATAGGAATTGAATTATTAGCTCTTAAAAAAAAATTAGAAGCTTTAGAAGTTAATTTCATGGGTTTTGCTTTGTCACAGATCCTGTCTTTAGGTTCTTGCAGTGCATGTGGGCACTTAGGTCTTTGTTACTTGCCAAGGAGCACTCAGACATAGGGTGGAATGAGAAGGTTCAGACAGTGGGCCCCCTACAGCACACACCAGCCCAAATATCATGTTGGAGACAGTGATGTTAGTTTAAGACAGCTTTACCAGAACATCAATAGTGCTAACAACAAAATGCAAGGAGATTCATCAAATAGTAGTTACCACAGTGCATCTTTGCTTCCCACAGGGCTTTTTTTACAGGGATTCAAGACAGAAAAAGGACAAGATCTTCTATACCCTCAACCACTGCCTTAATAATTTATTCATATTTCAGGCCACTTCAGGGATTTATAGAAAGATCAAACTTCCATTACTCCCAAGGCTGTCTAACATCTGCTTTTCAACTTTGTCTTCATTAAGTATTACTAGTACCACCATCACACTGGAGAGAAATCCACTCCCTCAAAAACCACACAGACTTGAAGGTTTACACTACCAGATTTACAAAGAAAAAAAAACAAACCAAACAATCCAGCTGCAAAATCCCTTGGATCTGTGGCTGTTCCNAGGGATTCAAGACAGAAAAAGGACAAGATCTTCTATACCCTCAACCACTGCCTTAATAATTTATTCATATTTCAGGCCACTTCAGGGATTTATAGAAAGATCAAACTTCCATTACTCCCAAGGCTGTCTAACATCTGCTTTTCAACTTTGTCTTCATTAAGTATTACTAGTACCACCATCACACTGGAGAGAAATCCACATCCTCAAAAACCACACAGACTTGAAGGTTTACACTAACAGGCTACCAAAGAAAAAAAAATCCAGCTGCAAAATCCCTTGGATCTGTGGCTGTTCCCATGGAGCATACACCATTCCAAGGGAGGAGTGGAAAGTCTATGGGGCACCCAGCTGAAGAAGAGCTCCAGGAGGGACCACGAGTGGTTGTACAGGTGCTCAGCCACAGGGAGCATTTGTTTTGCAAAGCTCAAGAAATCATCAAGAAAGGGTGGTTTGGGGCTACACCACCTGCAAAGACACGGGGAGCTGCAACATCTGCTTCTGAAAGGGATAGGCTGACGGATTTAATTTCTCAGTGCACAAGTAAAGTCCATGCCAGCAGATGGCATCGGGAAACCATAAATCCATCCGCAGGGAGGGGGATCACAGCGGGTCCTGCTGCCTCCAGCTCTGCAGCCATCCTTTACTCAGTGAGACAGCACAGCATTGGATGCAATTCAATGAGAAGTGCAATTATTCTGCATTAACCTGTGCACAGGGTTTTCTGCAGCAGCATTAAATTGCTTCAGCTCCTTTTATTTATATCCTGCCCCTGCTGTGGGAAGGCTCATAGAAGCAAGCTGCAGAGAGGGAGTAAAGTGGGAATTTGATGGGCTGCCTGTGTAACATATAGAAAAAGTAGAATGGCAAGGGCAAACATTCTCTCAGCCAGCCCAGGATGCTTCTCGCCTCTCTCAGCTGGAGGAAATGCATGCTGTGAATTTGGTCTCAGCATAACTGCAGGTGGAAAGGCTTGTGAATATCATGGTTGAATTTTAATCCAATTACTTTTCTTTACTTGCACCGTATTCGGGCACTCCTTCACGAGAATTCCTCTCCCATTTATCACATCACAGAGCACCTGAAATGCAGCTCCTGTTTTCACAGTCTTCTCAGAAAAATGACACTAATCACTGACAAAAGGTGGGAGGGACTCACTTTACTAACCAAGAGGAGTATTTTGTCTCTGACTGTTGTTCCACAGCAAGAGCTCAGCACAGTTTGGCCAGCAAAGTTCCTAAAAACTCTTCCCAGAAACTGCTTCAGAGACTGGGATGTGGGAAAATTCTGCCTTGGTGACAGAAAAGGGTGACACTTGGGTACAGAAGAGCAGCTGCCTTGCCCAAGAAAAGCTGTATATACAATACCACTGAATTTTTGAATTTTACCCATTCCAGGTAGGCTTCACCTTCAAATCTTACAAAGTCTGTTCTCCATATTACTATTTCCTTCTATAGATTACTTGGAGGGCTTCCAGTTTTAAGGACAGCAATATTTACATTTGCTGCCACATACCTTCTTCCAGAGCCATGTCTTGGGGCTTTTAGGAGTGTGCCTGAGCAAACACAACTCTTTATATAGATTTCAAGAAGAGGTAATTCAAGTAAACGCTGTGTGACTTAAACCCTTGAAAGCTAATATTTGGCATGCTCTTGTGTTCACAACTTTGGAAAGGCTTGCCTCTGGAAATAAAGCAAAAATATCTTCTACTTAAAAAAAAAAAAAAAAGTCACAGTGGCAAATCCACACCCAGTACTAAGGCTGGAATTTCTGACTTCATACATTATCCTAGTCTGGGAACAACTATACCCAAATGCTTGCTTTACAGAGCCAGATTTTACAGATGCAGACCCCCCCAGGACAAGACTTTCAAGAGTAGTCTTTGTACCTGCCTGATCTGTACGGGCAAGTTGCCCCGTGGCTTGTGAAAAAAGTCAGTCTCAGCACAGCAAAAGTGGGAGGACTGGAGGCAGTCAGGTGTTGAGAAAAGCAAACTAAGCACTTGCCATGGCAGCTGTAAACATCCTGTGGCCTGCAGAGAGTCCAGCCCTAACACTCATGTCCCCAGTAAGCCACCACTGGTCCCCCACAGTTTTAGCAGATGCTCTGTGAAAGGTTCTGTAATAGTGGCTCTGAACTTTTTTTTTTTGCAAACTCACGTGATTTCAAAACTTTTCACATGATCTCCCAGTACTGCAACAAAATTTTCAGCTCTCTGTATTAGGGATAAAGAGGGAGAAACCACAGCAAAAAGATCCCAGCTCCTAAACAATGCTCAAACAGTACCTTCATGCTCTGGACATCTACTTATCAGTAGCTTGCAAAGTAATCCAAAGCAGTAGCATCAGATATGAAAACTAAGGTACAGAAAGGGGAAAGGCTGTGCCCAGCAGCCTCTCTGACAGTCCTTCCAGCTTTTGCTAATCAATGCATTGGCTTGGCCCCTCTGTACCTTTCAGAATGGGCAAAGCCCAGTTACCTTTCTTCTGCCTCTGCCTCCAAACTCCTCAGCAGGAAGGGAATGCAAAGGCTGTTTTCACAGGAGGATACTAGAAATAACACAGCAAACATAATTCTCTTGAGCTATCTGGCTCATTGTACAAACCAAAGGGATCATAATTTGCAAAACAGCTGCAGTCAGCTCCATAAAGGTCTCGGGGATTAATTTCAGACAAATGCCAGGGTGGATATTTATCTGAATATCTCCCACACTTCAGTGGATTTTGAACTCTGTTCCAGTTCTCCCACTGCCCACAGCATTTGGGCACGGCTCTCAAACTGCAGGTGGTCCTACTCTGCTGAGAATGTCACTGCCACAGGGACATTTGCTGTAGGTTACTGCAGCCAAGAACACAGAGCATGGTGTTGAGTTGTATACCAGTGTGACACAGTCTACTGCAACGACACATCTGCCAAGCTCCCCAGGGACCTTCACAGATGTTTTTTTGCAGCAATAGTTGCATTAGGGGAGCTCAGAAAGAACTGTGCTCTCATGTCTTTGCAACCTCTTCCTGCCTCGTTCTAGTGATGATAATTCTTAATCTTATCCAGTGATCACAGAATGGTTTGGTTTGGAAGGGACCTTAAAGATCATCTAATTCCAACCCCCTCCCTTGGGTAGGAACACCTCCCACTACACCAGGTTGCTCAGTGCCTCATCTAGCCTGGCCTTAAAAACTTTCAGAGAGGGGGCATCCACAATCTCTCTGGGCAACCTATTCCAGCGTCTCACCACTCTCTCAGTAAAGAACTTCATTCTTCTATCCAGCCTAAATCTACCCTCTTCCAGCTTGCATCCATTACTCCTAGTCCTGCCATCCTCTACCCTAATAAAAAGCCCTACCTCAGACTTTCTCTAGGCCCCCTTCAGTTACTGAGAAGCTACTACGAGGTTCCCCCTGAGCCTCCTCTTCTCCAGGCTGAACAACCTCACCTCCTTCAGCCTATCCTCATAAGGGAGGTGCTACCGGGGCACTGCTGAAAATCACATCCATAGATACTTTTAGGCAGCATTCACTTTCAGTTCCCAGAGGCAACAGCACTTAGAAATGAGAACCGATCACCAACATCACACGCAATCCCACACCACCATTTTCATTGAAGCACTGAGTTAATGGTGATACAACCTTGCTCAAGAGCAAAGTTTCAGCCTTTCCAACATACAATAAGAGTGCACTAGCAGCAATGAGAAAAATTTCAGTGCACACAGGTATTTGGATAAGCACAAAAAGCTCCTGGCATCTCTCCAACCCCAATTGCTCTCTCCTTTGATGCTGGATTCCATCTACCTCATGTAATGGCCCACTGGTTTGGTTGTCGGCAAGAACTGGACCTGAGGCACATACCTTTGGAGGTAGATGACTAATTCAATTAAGTGGAAGCAGCAGAAAGTGAGATCCCTCTCGTATCTTAGATGTGAGAGGGAAAGAGGCATGAAAAAAGGGAATTTTACTTACTGAAAAAAGCCTTATTTCAAGAGCAGAGTTTGGGAAACTTGCCACATTCATGGAAATGCTTTTACTTTTATAATTAATAACTTTCCATCAGCTTATCTCCACATGTTTTCATGGTAGCTTGTATCACTGCTTTGATTTTTACAGAAAATCAAACAGATGAAACGCTTTCTCCAAGTACCTCCTTCCTTCCAGTCCAGTAGCAGAAACTGGAACAAAAGACAGGTCTTGGGCAATACTTGTACACTTAGATCATGCCAGGCTCATCTTCTGATCCACTTTGAGGTTTGTGTTCAGACAAGCTCTTCAGAAGCAGATAAATACACCCAAAGAGATTGTTTCTGGATTACTTCACTTATCCACACCTGTTTTGATGCAATTCCTTTTTGCAGACCAGTTTGATATCCCTTTTTCCTCAGCTACTTTTCTGTAAGGATCCCAAGCCACCCATATGGTGCCTGTTTCACAGTAAACAAGACTTTCTTAGGCAGCCCCACTACTTCACTGAAGAAGAACAGCCAAGCTGCAAGTATACTCTTAGTTTCTTACATGTAAATCCTGGGAATCTCATCCACTCTTTGTTCTTCGAAATATTGATATTCGGAGCATCAACAAACCTCTTCCCTGGATACACTTCTCATAAGGCAAAGCTGTTTGTTAAACACTCACTGACCCTTCCATCAAATTTGCAGCCCAGACACGAGAAAAATTTTTGCCCTGTTCCCCATTCCATTAGCCACGGGAGGATACTGGCAGGCATATAAATCAAAGGCAGCAGCTGCTTGGCAGTAATCACTTATAATGCTGGACACACTCACAAAAGAAGCGTCCTTGAGGTAGTTACAAGGAGCCCACTAGGAAGACAGTGCCTGAATATCAAAGACAAAACTGCAGTGTGGAAGTACCATAGCACCCTTGGACAGTTGAGAGCCTGTACACTGACTTCATTGCTCTTCACAGGAGTGATTGTTTGGCTTTGAAAGAACATACAAGAGAGGAATAACAGTGGAATAATTTTTCCTGGATATATTTTTTTTCCTTTCTGTTGAATGCACACTGCCATTGACACATGTTCATTTTTAACTCCCCAGCCTCTCTGGCAACTCGAGATCTGATTTTCTTTCTCCTGATATTGAGAGGGATAAGGAATTTCTTGAACATCAGTACAAGACACATTGCTTAGAAGGGAGCCAAACCACATCTCTTCCCTGGGGTAGTTGCCCTCTGCATTGCATGTCAATGCAAAATGCTAGAAACACTAAAGTAGTAAAAAAAAAACAGAAGAGAATTGCCATATTTTTCTAAATTTCTTTATAGGTTCACATAAAGTCAGTAGAGTAAAATACTGTACAGCCTCACTGCCCCTTGGATTGCAATAAACATCTAGTTCAATTTAAACAGTCACTCTTCTCAGCTGCCTCCTTGGTGCAGCCTCCTCCTAATTTCCCCACATCATTCTTCACCCTTATCACTGCCTTTCACCAAGCTGAATTTCTTTCACCTCTCAAAAAACACACACTCACAGCTTTAGGCCTAGATAATTCACACACTCTTTATAGGATAACTAGTACAGCTACTGTGTGCTTGCATGCTTGGGTAACTGCTCCATTAACAGACATAATCAAACTTCAAAGTGCAGTACTAGCACTGAAAAAATAAAACTTCTCATCAGATAAAGAAATAGTAATGTGAAGCCTCAATGGGACATCACTTACAATAAGGACTTTTAATAAGTAACTGCAGTTCACATAAATCAGTCTGCATTTTACTTACACCTCCAGATTCAGCCCCATTCTCTGCAACAAAGCATTTAAAAATCAAACTCATGGCTAAAGCAGATGATTTTCTATGCTTTTACCATGCTGTGACTTGGTTAGAATTTCTAGTGGGTCTAAAACATCACCCTGAAATTGAAGTTCTTCCAGTACATTTTTCCATGAGCATTCAAAGGCAGCCTCATAGACCAGGTGTCCCTTCATAGAATCATAGAATCATAGAATAGTTTGGGTTGGAAGGGACCTTAAAGATCGAGTTCCAACCCTCCTGCCATAGGCAGGGACACCTCCCACTAGACCAGGCTGCCCAGTGCCCTGTCCAGCCTAGTCTTGAACACCTCCAGAGAGGGGGCATCCACAACCTCCCTGGGCAACCCATTTCAGTGCTTCACCACCCTCACTGTAAAGAATTTCTTTCTTATGTCAAGTCTAACCCTACCCCCCTCCAATTTACATCCATTGTTTCTAGTCCTCCCATCCGATATTACGTTAAAAATTCCTTCCCCTGCCTTTCTGTAGGAGTACTAGGTTTCTTGTACACTTGATTTTTTCCAGAATTGTTCACAACTCCCTGAAAAATTATGCCACATAACTCCTACCCATACATTGAAGCTCACCTTTCACTTTCTAAATTGTCCAGTTCCCTGAGGAATAATTGGCTTCTGGTCTAGGATTACCATCTCCAGCCTAAAGTCAGCCTACTTTGGAGATATTGGTCATTAAGAAATTTCTTTGAAGAGATGGGGAAAAAACTCTCACTTTCCTTTGTTTTTTAAATGGATCAAATGCTACATAACCTCAAGCTCTTTCTGTGGCTAAACCCAGAAAGCAGAGGTGTGATGGCAGGCAGCAGATCACCACTCATTAAACACTCATTACTCACCTCACAGCTACCAAGGAACACAGCTCTTCATTTCAGCTTTCAAATGCTAATTAATGACAACAGCATGAAAAATGTAATCTAGTGATCCCTTCCATAAGACATCACAGGTTTACAATAGGGGAAGAAGGAAAGTTCTGACAGAGCTGGACAAAGGTAGCTCCCACTCCACATTCAAATTTCTGCTCTGTCTCCCAAAAACCTGCTTTTCCCTCCCCACCTTCTCTCATCACCAAGAGTTTCCATCAGAAATGTCTGGGTAGGAAACAAAGACCAAAGTCAGTAATGTATTTTTAGGAATGGATCACAAAACTATCAGAGTAGAATCAATCTCCATTTTCTAGCTACTCTTTGATATCTTGCTATAATCTAATTTGTAATTCAGATCATGAACTGCACCCATTTGCTGTGGGCTTTGCAAAACCTTTATATCTGGGCCTGACTGCAGATTTTCCAGAAGCTTGCCAACATCAGAAACTAATCAAAGCATATATCCCAATCATCACGTCCTTCTCGGGTAATCATTTTTCCTATCTCTATGTTTGCACTGAGGTTCCACATTCCAGAGGTTCCATCCATTCCTTATAAAAGATAAAATATTCTCTAGCAACCTTCCTTTTTCAGATCAAATGCTCATATGGGACTTGAAGTCAAGAGCAGAAGGGGCCAGAAGTCTCACAGCTGAGGGAACTACAATAAGGACATGAGAAAACTTCAGAACATCCCTCCTACTTTTAAATAGTATTACTTCTGGCACACACTTGTGGAACCTTGACTTGAATATTGACATGGATCCTACTAAAGGGTGCTCTCGGTCTCATACATCAGAGGAAGGAGCAGCAGCTGGAAGAGAGTTTATTGAGACCAGCTAAAAAGCAGATCTTCCAGCAAGGTTCAATGAGAAACCCTGGCTAGTATTACCAGCAAATGACAACTAGCAGGCTCAGGACCTCAGAGCCAGAACGTGAATCAAAATCTGATGAAAGCAAGAAAAGCCAGACCAGGGATCCTTTCCTTGGGGTTTTCCATCTTAGTGCCTTTGTATCTTCTCAACACAGGCCAGAGAAGGAAAGCTTTTTCAAATTCAAGAAAAGAAAAGAATACTGGCTCTGACTTTCCCACAAATAGCTCTGCCAACACACCAGCACCTGGTCCAGTTCTCAGCAGACAGAACTTTGCTGCAGACAAGTCTCCTCCATGCTGGCACTTCCTTGGCAGCCTTACCAGGGCTCACAGCCCAAAGGCTGTAATGAGCCACCCCGATTAAACTGCTGTCACCCATAGAGAGATTTCTTTTTCTGAAGGAAGAAAAAAGGCTCCAGTTCCACTGGCAGGAAGGCTGCCATATTTGTAATGAATAAGCAGCCATCCTTCTTGTCAGCAGGTGCCAGCTTGGTCTGCACATGCAAAAAATCAGCTTTTTTTTCTTGTGCTCATCACAGCTCCCTGCCAGCAGCACTTTCTTCATCCCATTTTTACGGCTCACATGTACAGCATTGTCTTGTTCAAATTATGAAGGCACAAACACCACCTGCCACTGGATTGTGGCTTTTTAATCTTTTCTGTGTTCAAGTAACCTGTGCTGCCATTTTCTAGGCATGAATAACTCCATGATCTCTTTACCCAAAGCTCCACATCCTTGTACAGCCCTAGTTTCTATTAGAGACTTAAATCAGCAAGTTACAGACATTTCTTGTAGTAATTAGGGCTAACATGAGTGATTCTTTGCTAAATCCAGGAATAATTAAAGAGAAAGCAAGAGGTGAAAGCAAGAGGCAAAAGCAAGAAATGGGGAGATCAAATGTCATCTCCACAAGGATAGATACATACCACAGCCCAGACAAGGGCAAAACCAAAAAACTGAGAGACAAAGTACTCCAACCTAAGCTTCACTCCTGGGGAAGTTTCCAGCCCTTTAAAGGGGACCATTTGCTCTTTACAAGTACACTCATATCAGCACAACTCCATAATTAAAGATAGTTGTTTCACATGACAAAGGACCAAAGGGCCAGGCCCTACATGAGACATGAGTTCTTAACTGTTCAGAGTTCCTCTTTCTCCTCTGGCTGGATGGTATTTATCAGGGAATAGTGAGATATGCCCTGGTTTCCAGAAATGTTCATTGGACAAGTGCACAGCTGATAATTGTACTTTCTTCAAGGATGTATTGAGAAGTGCCAACTTTGCCAGAAGGACACTCAGCCAAAAAGTTTTGGGTCCAAACTTTTCCTGCAGAAGAGCCTCTTATACATGCTTCCTCTGCCATCTCCTGCATGCACTTCCCTAAATTTTTCCCTTTAGCATTTTCATATAAATTTGCAGGAATCAATCCCACAGCTGAACAAGTTTCCAAAGAGGAACAAAGAGACATTTACCCGAACAAAAGAAATATTTGAAAATTCAGATGATTAAATTCAGCCTGCTGTTCATTTTACCTCTGTGGTCTCCAGTAAGCCCCATAAATCCTGGTTTCACTCCGAGACAAATTGTCACATTATAGCCCTGCCATACAGGCATACACACATTCCTTGCTATAAAGAGCAGGAGAGAAATCCATGCCAGATTAGGACATATGGAATCTCTGTTTATGGATAAATCATTTTTAAAACCTCTCTCTCCATGACTCATATGCGAATTGCTGAAAGTGTCCTGTCAACAATAGTTTATTTACATACAGAACTAATTAGCATTATTATGGCAGACTGGAGAAGGAGGATTATAGCCAGGAGACATAAAATGAGCGATGCCATTTTAGGAAGGTTGGGGAAGAGAGGTTTGCAGATCTCTAACCCAGAAGTATATAAGCTGGCCACCTTCCAAAGAGCTTCAAGATGAAACTCATTTTTAACATATCTTCCATTACCAATAATATTACTTCAAAATTAAAAGCCTTGATCCTCATTTGTATTAGCTGGATAAATATGGATTCCAGAATAGAGCCCAGTCAGCCTCTTGTACTTGCATGCCCATTTTCTCCATTTCTTGTGTTAGCAACACAACAACACAACCTGAAGTTTATACTTGAGGTAATAGATATCCATTTATAAGTTTTAAAAGTTGCAAACGTCACTAAACATTTATATTCTGTATCTGAAGATTACTTGAAGTCAGCAACTAAATTTTAAACTAAATTAAATTTATACAGCCTGAGCACGATACATACAGCTACTCTGAGACTTGCCTAGACCTTTCATCATTAATAAGTGGAACAAGATAATTACATGCTCCAGCAGCTCATAGGGGTCTAGAAGTTATCACTGCATAACCTGCTGTATAATGGAGGAAGAAATCATCTCTGTTAGAGCTGGGAGTGTAATTCAAAGACATTTCCATAAATATATAAACACTGTGAAATGAATTTATGTGATGTGTAGGCATTTCATTTTCAGAGCTGCTAATGTGTTTGCTCATTAATTTGTCAGGAAACGTTCACTTTGATTTGCTCCATTTACCTAAGGAGGGTGTTTAGCAACAAAACAGACAAAGCTGCAAAATCAGGCTGGGCAAAATAAGAGTGTCCTAGATGAACATCACTAACACAGCTCTAACTGGTCCTCACACAGGTGTCCTCCCACACAGAATAACTAACTACAGAAAGACCAAGGACAAGAGGTTGCTTAGAAGGCTGGAAAGGATATCCCACCCTGATGGAGATGCCTCCTGCTTTGCTGCACAGACTCAAGATCCTCTTTCTCCTCACGATTAATTCTCAGGGCGTGCACCCTACTCCTTACTCACTGCCTACCTCTAAGGACTCATCCATCTCACGTTAGCACACAGAAGAGTCTTGAAAAGCACTCAAATTCTTCATAATTTTAGTTAATAAATGCTTTCAGGCAAGTTCCACATTTCCCTGAAATTGTATCCAGTAATTTCAGACTGTGATGGGAAAGTTTTCCTTGTGAAGCTTTTTCCCTGCGGAATGTCTCCTTTAGAGGGCACTGCCGCCCCAGCAGCGGCTCCCAGCCTGCTTATCCCAAAGCACTCCGGGAATATGGAGAAGCACCTCGGCTCACTGCCCCGACAGGGACAAAACACTGACAACTCAACCCTTCCCCACCCTTTGGGGTGAACAAAGATGGCGACAGGAGACACAAGCTCTTCCACCACTGCAAACGTCAGTAAGGCTGTGATAGTCATAAAAACCACCCAGGTTGGAAGGGACCTTTCATGTCATTGATTTCAACCATCAACTTGACACTGCCAAAACCACCAAACCACGTCCTCCAGCACCACAAGTATCCATCTTTCAAATACCTCCAGGGGTGGTAACTCCACCATTTTCCTGAGCAATCTGTTCCAGGATCCTTTCAGTGAAGAAATTTCTCCCTAACATCCAGTCTAAACCTCTTCTGGCACAACTTGAGACCATTTCCTCCAGTCCTTTTACTTGAGATAAGGGATCCACTCCCACCTCCTTTCAAAATATTACATGCTTACTTTATTTTCTGCCACCCTTTAGCTGGCTACCAAGGCTTGCAGGTGGGCTTGCCCTGTTGCCACATGCCCAGCCTGTGCAGCCAGGTCAGCACCACTGGCTTGGGAGCACATAATCAAACCCTGGCACCAGAGCAAGGGCTGGCAAGGAGAAAACATGGCCATGGTTTTGAGCAAGCAAAAACTTGCACAGCCTCGAGTGTCTGCAAATGGTCTTAAGAGGTATTAGATAAGCACAGAGTATTCTTGCTACCTGAACAACTTTTCTGTTTGATGAAGCTATATAACTATTAGGGGTGTTTGTGCATGAATGTTCCTAAAATTTTACCCTCATCAGGAGTTTCCCTATTTCTTGACTAGTTTTAATGGTCAATAACAGCTGAAGAATTATTTGGAGCTGAAGAAGCTACATTGCTCAGAAGCTAAAGAATCAAAGAATGCTTGGGGTTGGAAGTGACCTTAAAGATCTAGTTCCAACCCCCTCTGCCATGGGTAGGGACACCTCCCACTACACCAGGTTGCTCAGTGCCTCATCCAGCTTGGCTTTAAATACCTCCAGGGAGGGAGCATCCACAACCTCTTTGGGCAACCTGTTTCAGCATCTCACCACCTTCACAGTAAAGAGCTTCTTTCTTACACCAGCCTAAATCTACCCTCTTCCAGTTTGCATCCATAAATCCTAGTCCTGCCACATACTTTACCCTGTAAAGAACCATAGAGATCCCAAAGATCTAAAGAGGAAAGTTTTACCCATTTCACAGAAATGAGGTGCAGAGCTTGCTCCAGCACCACAAGCCTTTCTGTGAGCATTACAGGAATACACTTTCTCCTCAGTAAAAGAGGACCAACACACAAACCTTGGCAGCTGGAAGGAAGGGCAGTGAATACTGGCAAGAGCACTGGTTGCTCTTGTTTACCAACTTTGAGATCTAGAGAGAAATCCTGCCAATGGGAATGGGTAGGAGGAGAACAGAAACAAACATTGAGAACCTCAAGAAAGCATTTATATTTCCTAAGTGAGGCTTGGAGAAGCGTGCCATAAGAGATAAGCATTTCCACACAAGCCAATCAAAACAGAGGATCTTAATGTACTTCCTTCCTATCTCCATCCCACAGAGCCATTTGGGATGGTGAGTCCTCCAGATTCTCCCTTTCAAGAGGAAATGCAAGCAATCCTCAGCTCTGACATGAGGTCAGATCTGTCCTGCAGGACTGAAGATCTGTCCCAGCACCTAGGTATCACACCCCCAAATTGAGATTTAAACTGCTAGCTTTCACTTCTATCTTTAGAGAAAGATTCTTGCTCTTTTCTTTTGGCATTTTGATCTCTAAACACTTTAAAAAGCAGCATTTTGATTGTAAACAATGGGAGCAGCAGGGATATTCTTCTGTCACTGTAGCACATGCACTCAACACACAAGAGGCTCTCAGTGAGTCAGGTTTCAAGCCTGACACGGGTTTTTCTGAGTGAACCATTTCTTTTGCTGAGCTGGCATTTATACTCTCTCCTCCTCCCCCTTTCAACATTTGAAATCTGAGGCACACATAAGACTAGAAGTCATAACTTTTCTATTTTGCCCAGAATGCTAAACTTGCTGCTGTTTACATGTGGTCACCCAAATTCCAGACCAAGCTGCTGAAACCTTGTTCCACTGTTCACAAAGCATGTAAGATCCTAGAAAGTTCCCACACTCATTCCCAATTTGGACACAATGGATTAAAGCTCCTCACTAACAGCCTGTACCTCATTCCCCCCATGCATCTAAACTTACAAGGATGAATCAACACAAAGTCAAGGCTGAACAAGTGCAAGTTATATTTTTTTTTCCCCCACCAATTTCAGTGCAGTGTAGCCTCCCCTTCCTGCCTTCTCTCACCCCCATCCAGCTGTGCCCATAAACCAGAGGCTGAGGAACCAACGTGGGAGCTGACAAGAGTTATTAAATCTGCTCCCTGGAGCTTTAACACTGGCAGCAATTTGTAGTGGAATTATTCTCTCAGCTCAGTTTGCAGCCCACCTCATTGCAGGACTCCATCTCAGGGTAAAGCAACCTGCAAGCTTCTGCAAATGCCTCTACTCCAACCTCATCCAGGCACGTGGGGCCATGGATGGCTCTGATGGGCACATGTACCTGAGCTGGCATTCTAACTGGGGAGTGAAGGCCAAGTTCAGCCTCTTCTCCCTCTTGAAATGCCATATTGCCAGTGTTATCTAATCTGCAAGATATGCCAGCTGTCTGGCAGGCAATTCCAGACAGTTCTGTCTAGGAGAGGACTGGGCTCTGTGAATCCATATTAGACATGGGGGTTTTTTTCCATCTATCCACCTCAGCCAAAAATGTTTGAAGGTGTGCTGGGCTTTAGGAGGCAGAGAAACAGCAGAATTAGCCACAGGCCTGGAGCTTTGTGAAGGTTTATGTGTGTTTAGTTTTCAGTTATTTCCTTGCCTCTTCTTCAGGTTCTTTGGGAAGCCAGAAACCAAAATGTATTTGTATACTAAATTCTCCTTATCACCACAGAGCAGACACAGTGATTTGTTTTTCAGCAATGGGCTACAGAAACCTGTTTGCACATTTTTCCCCCTCCCCTCCTCTAGAGGAGCCCTCAAACACTTCAGTGGTGAGCACCAGGAAAGCATTAAGAGGGCCTTAACCAGCACTCCAGCCCTCCTTTGTTGCCACCACTGCTTCATAGAAAAAGCAGACCCTCAAGACCCAGCAACAGTCAGAGTATGAACTGGAGAAATCCTCATCAGAGAATCAACCTGTTGTGTAGAACCTTGGCCCCACCCCACCATGCTGCTTCCTCAGCTTTCAGATTTTCCCATTCAAATACCTAGACCAAGAACCCAAACAGCTCAACCTCAGCACATGGAAACTCACTAAAAGCCCAGAGAGGTGAAAAGCTGTTGCTATTTTTCTCATCCTGGTACTTCCAAGACAGAGGAATAACACGGGACCAGTTAGAGGATCTATTGTGCTCCTCCCATACTGTTACCAACCTGGGAAATCTCAAATAACCACATAAACACAGATAAGGGCTCAGCTCAAAGTCTGTTACTCTTCTATTCTTATAAAAGAATAACATTATATTTAAGCTTTAGGCTTAAAAGAACAGCCATCCTCACCTCCACTCCAGAACAACTGCCCACAGGATGAAGCAGGACAGCTGAGGGTCCCATTCCAGTTGACCTCCAGCCCTTCCTCCAAGGAGCACAGACTCCCCTCCAGGCAAACTGAAATTACCTCCTGCCACACCCTTACAGGCCAATCAATCAGAGTAACTGCTCAGATATTTGGCTGCAGATTAGGTGCTGCTCCTTAACCCTTTCCTGTCTGGTGTCTATCATCACATCCCTCTTACCCAAAAGTGAGCAGGTCCAACCATTCTTAAAATAGAATAGTCTGGGTTGGAAGGGACCTTAAAGATCATCGAGTTCCAACCCCCCATGCCA
>VZTY01034350.1:0-13994 GCA_013400935.1 Turnix velox | reverse complement strand
CTCTTGATGCAACCCAGGATTTGTCAGGGTGAATCATGTGATTCTTGGTCAGGATCATGTGTCCCTCCCTGCATATCAGCAAAATAGTTTAATCAATTTATGGTTATTTTGCATCTTGGTTAATTTAACTTCAGCCTGTTTGCATCCATAGAATCTCCAGGCAGTAGAAACACATCTCCATCAGCTTCTTTCACATTCCATGTGCTGCAGATCTTTCTGCTTTTATTCTCCTGTTAAGGCATCAGCTTGGGGATTATTACCCATGCAATACCTAAGGCTTGCAGATGAAGTGACCATGTCATCTGGACACTATTTCCTTCACAATTTGACCCCATATTTAGCATTCAAGCAATTGTTTAAGATGTCTGCCATTTTTGCTCCACAACAGTGATTTTGCCTTGAAGTGCCACTACACAGCACTGTGGTAGCAAAGACTCCCGTCACCTTTTTTTGACAAATATTCACAATATAATAACTAACTCCATTACAGTGAGCTGTAGCACTGGCTAAGCATAAAGCAAAGACAGCCTGAGCAAGCATTGTTAGCCATTTATCTGATGTCTCTGCTTACCCTCCCACAGAGTACATCAAAGAGGAAACAATTGGCAAGATGAAAACAAACAACACAACATCATAAAAGCATGAAAACATAATTATATTATCTTGCATGTTTTCAGTGCTACTTGCTACGGATCTGGATGTTTCATTACATTCTTAGAAAAACTAAATATCCTACCTCTCATCCCACACATCTCAGGGGAAGGGCAGAGAATGAAGATTTGCCTGGATGAACATGATGTGAAGTATTAAGAATTCTAGTAAAAACGGATACTTTTGGAGAAAGAAATGTGGCAAATAAAAATCCTGGGCTCCTGTCAAGACAAATATTTTCAGAATTTCATATTTTTCTCTTTGTTACCTCTACAGCAAAGTTTTTTTTTGTATTTTTTCCATTTTATTTCCTGTCTCTTCTCTCTTTTAGCTACCTATTCCAGCTGTTTCTTTGCTCTCTCCCCTCATGCCTCCAGTTTGAGCTTATAACTAATTGCCTGTGCAGTAGATTCTAAGAAAAAAACATTGAGACTGCTTTCAAACCTCTGACCCTTATACTGAATACCAGGTATCAGTGGAACAATTAATATGCTTAATCCTAAAACTCCTGTTCTCATGCTTAAATCAAAAGGTTAAGACATTGATTAGCCCAGCTTTTAATAATGCATTCAGAGCTTTATTTTCCAGCAAGGAGCACCAGACTTGAACACCCAGGCTCCCTCCAAGGAGCAGCTTGTTTGTAATTATATTTGTTTCCATTCTTTTCACTGCCCTGGCCATTAATCCCAAAGTGAAGCCTTTTCATCTAATAAGCTCCTGTGTTTCTTACAGAATTCTAAGATGCATGCTACTAATTTTTAGTCTGTAGTCTCTGCAGTGATTTGGAGACATGTAACACCCTATAACTGATGTGTCTCTCCTTACCCCAGTTTCATACTGGTGTTTTTATAATGCTGGACATCCAATGCACACATACCTGCTTTACCCTGGAGTCAGCAAGAAAGAAAAGTTTCAGGTGCAGCAGAGAAAAAAGTAAGAGGCATAAATAACCTCGGCTCCAGACACTATCAGTTTCACAGAAACACCCCTTGTAATGAAAAAGAGAAAAAATAAAAAGAGTCAGGAAAACATGCTGAATCATCCAAAACATTGCAGGTAATGATTCAGACCTTGCTGAAACGAGATTCTCATTTCTCTGTTGTTTTCATTCTTTCTTACAGATTGTCTGAACCCAGAATGCTGATGGAAGAATTACTTTGCTGCAGTTTCTTTTCTCTTCTGTTAGAGAAGGCAGCATCAGCCAGCAAATACTCTCTGTTAGAGTAATCAGAATAAATGGACAAGACATTTATAGTAGTTCTGCTTTAACACATGTGGATGCCTGCTGAGAAGTTTGCTCTCCTCAGAAAATACCCTGGCAGGGTAGCACTTCCATGGTTTCTTCTCTTGTCCCCAAAAAAGGGCATAGATCCTACAGTTCGTGCTGTTCCTCCAGGAAAGACACACCTTTCCAGAGTATCACTTGTCAAAAAGGGGCAGTAAATGCAATAAATAATAACATCAGTATTTATTTGCTTTTAGGAACAGTATCATGGGGGTATTTTTCCCAATGAAAACAACCACAATATTTGTTTTCTTCCATTTTTTCAGTCTGCAAGTTTCATTTTCCTTTGCTGAGAAAGCAAAGCCTGGATAAAAAGAAGAAAAAGAGGAAAATATGGATTGATAAAACTTCCGGATCTACACCTGAGCCATTTTTCCTGAAGTTCAATTAGGATTTTTATGGGGCTTTTGCAGAGGAATATAAAAATATATGGAGAAAGAAAGTTAATAATGCTTGGGCTATAATAGAATATTGACCTATTTTTACCTCTGAGACAGGGGAGGAATAAATCTAGGAATAAATCTTACTCCTTGTACATCCTGTTGCAGTCAGCTCTTTTCTTGCAGCAAATAGGTGGGAAGTCATGGTAGTCATCATCATCATCAGCTGATGGCAGTTACAGTGCATGCCAGAGAGTGCTGTGAAGTGCATTATAATTTCTCACAAAACATCCTAGAGGTGCAAATTAGACAAAAACATTATTAAGTCTCTATTGTCTGTGCATTTCTGTGCTGATTTTAGAGATTTTTTCAATTTACCTTTTTAGAGGAAAGAATCATCAGTGATAGGAAGATATCTTTGTGACAAAAAAATGTATTTTAATTAAGTCACTTCCAGGAATGTCTTTCCTGCTTGACCTAAAGATTGTTCTTGGTGCTCCAGGTGGACTCTGGACCAGTGTGCTGTACAGGGCTTTGTGCTGTGAGATACAAACATTTAAACAAGATAAAATGATACTTTCATGAGCAAACACATCTGCTAATTGTTTTCTGTGATATAAAGGTAATGGGCATATTAGCAGACTCCAGGAGATAAGCTGCTGTTGCTGATAACACCATAATTCATGCACACAGAGGACAGAGGGGAACAACAGGTGAATTAAATACCAGGAACTAGAGACCATTTAGGAGAAGACTGAGAAAAGGAAGTAAAATACATTTTTTGGGAGTAGAAGTGAAAACAGGGGGCAAAGAGTCACACCTACTCATTGCTTGTAAATTGCTGGTAGCAGAAATTATCATCCTCAACCTGTGTGCCACAGAATGATCCCTTACCCTACCCATCAGTCATCAACATACACACAGGAAGGTAAGACCATTACAAAGATGGAGAAATAAACTTGCCTTACCAGAAAGCCTTGTGACCACACACTGCCAGTAGGGCTGGAAGGAAACACAGGCACAGCTCCAGCGATGTCCCAGTCTGGATAGTCTTGCTTATTTGCAGGGGGGCTTTTGGTTCATGGGCTGGTTAGGATATGTTGGACTCCTGTACTAGAACCACCTGTGAGTGGCCAGTGCATGAATTACCCTACACTTAATGTTCATTGACTGCAAACACAGAGATTGAAGAGCCTTTGTAGGCTTCTTCAATCTTTGTAGGACCACAGGATAAGACCAGCTCCATCTATCACAGCAAAGTTCTTGGTTGCTCTGCCACTCTGTACTGCAAGCACATAATCTTTTCTTTGCCCTCTCTCACAACTGGTTTCCCAGATCCTCTTGGCATTGTTCTTCTTATGTCGAAACCTCAAATTCAAACCTGGGGAAGTTCACATCACATTTTCTCTTCAAGTTTTAATCCAGTATCATCACATGATGGGTTTTCCTTTACAGTTGGGGTGTTTGGGATAATGGAATGAACTTAACCTCAATCAGTTTTCATTTCATGTCAGCAAAAAGACTTTGTCAGGCCTTCCTGAATTAGGCTTCCTTCTTCTTCTCCACCTTTTTCAAACTCCTTTCTGACAAAACCAAGAACCCTTAGGCAATATTTCCTATTTATTTCAATGTCTGAAGCTAATTTGAACAGATGCACTAAGAATGACATAAGTTAAACAGCCTGAAAAATAGGTTTCCAGCCCTTGAGGCAAAAGTTTAATCTACTCTTTTAAAAAAACTCTCAACTATTTTTTTTTTCTTTCAAAAAAGCCTGAGAAAACCTTACTGCTTACCTAATGGTTAATGTACAAATTGATGTATTTTCTAGTTTTATTCTTCAACTGATTTTAAAATGAAGGTGCTGTGTGTGTTTCAGATATAACAAAACAACTAAGATGTGAAGTAATTGTTCATCACTGTCAGGTATCAGCAGTCAAAGAAGATGAAGCCATTTATAAAATGTTTCTATTTTCCAGAGCTGATGTGCCCTGTAAAGCATTTTATTCTTGTATTATTTCTCTCCTTAAAGCTCAGTCATGCAGCTCAGACAATTCACATGCAATGAGAGCTCACAGTAATTTCTCTCCAGAGTCAAATTCTTCCATTCTGTCAAATCCTCCTTTCCTGATTTTGCTGCTTCTTCTTCTAAAATCTGATTTGCTTCTGAGCTGGAGTTAACCAGAAATGTTTCACCCCAGAGACAATCACCTTAGAGCAAAGGTCACTAAGTTCCTATGAATATCACCAGAAGCAAAAACAAAGGTAAAATATCTTTGAGCCTGCTTTATTCCATAAGGAAAGAAAAGGCAGGTGGCAGTAGCAAGCTCATAGCTCTGCTTCTGCCAAGGATGTGGCTTCTCCACTGCGAGCCACAGACCTTGCCTGTGATTTGCTGCCGATTGCAGTCAGTATCTCTGAAGGATCAGCCAAAAAAGACCAAAGACCACAACACAGATCAGGTCTGCAATTATTCCTGTGTCTGGTTCTCTCCAGCCACTTAGATTTCACACAGCTTGCTCAAATACTCCGAAGGTTAAAACAGATCTTCCTTCCCCCAGGGACACTGAAGTCACCTCCATTGCCAGTAAAGAAGATACAGAGTAGCTCGGTTTGGCTCCTGCTCTGAACCAAACTTTGAAGCCCAGCTCCTCTTTGCTGATGACAGAACATTCATTTTCAGTCTCTTTTCAGCTGTGGGCCTCTGTAATGGCCTGCTGGAGGTCTAGCAATATACATCTGTCAATAATAGACTTGTTTTTCTAAGTTAGGCTCTGTGCGTCTTGTCTGAGCAGCTGTTGGATTCCCACCACCAGCACTGTGAAAACGACTGCAGCAGAGGCTTGGGTTCACCTTTGTAAATCCTCTGGAGAGTAGGAACTGTGTCTCAGTGCTGAATCAGCAACTGTCAACTCAACACATGTGATTAGGCTTGACAAGAGATCCTATATTATTCTTATCAGCAAATGACAGAGACGAGCCCTTACAGCCTTCTGCTGATTTGCTCCATTTCTTCATTTTCTTCATCCTGAATATTGTAGCTGCACTTCTCTTTCAATGAAAGTGAAGGAAACACACTAAGTAGATTATATAACCTGTTCTTCTAGTTTGTTACTATCTTTTACAGGGTAGTTTTGTTGCTTCCCCATGTTCCCTGCTCCTATACCTGAATATCTGACAACAGCATCACAGGAGAAACACTGAGGCCACCAAGCTTCAAGTCACTCCAGCTGCTTCAGCAAGAAGCTGAGCCTAAACCAGATGGCTGGATATCCTGGGCCTTAGAATGAATCATGAAGCATTGTCTTATCTGAATGCAGCACACCTGGTAGTCCTCTTGGCTGGATAAATGCCTTTCAAGCCAAAGCAGCTTAGCCAATCTGAACACTTCACCTCTCTGATAGGAAATCAATGCCAACTTTTATTATTCAGATTCAGACTAGATTTTTCCCTATCCCATTTTCCATGCAAAGTCCCCATCCTTCAGGCAGCTGCCTTCTGCCTTCCCCAAATGGTTCAAGAAAGTAGAGGAGAGATGAGGAGGGAAATGCTCAGCCATGTTTATGTCACTGTGAGCAGATGCAGGTTAATGACAGATTGGCGACAGCCTTCACATGGCAGGTTCCTGCCTGCGCTGCTGACTTGGAGCATATGAAGGAGATGCTGTTAATGGCACTCACAGGTCAGCTTTGCAATTCAAAACACTTTGCAATCCTGTTTTCAAAATCTTCACGCTCAGTGCCAAGTGAAAAGAAAGCAGGGAATCAAACATTAAACGTCTGTGAAGCTCGTGACAGCAATGCCTGTGCCAAAGAAATCTGTGACATGTCTGTACTCCTCATTCTGAGAACGTTGCTTTTTTCCCCCCTTTCTCCTCCACTCTATCTTTCTTTTCTTCTCAGCTTCCCACCACATCCTGAGTCACTGTAGGCTGTACTTTTATCAACAATGCAATACAGAGACACCTTTCACAGATGCTGAGCTGGTTCCTTGCTTGGAATTTGACTTTGTAAAGGCTGGCTGTTTGCCTTTGGAGAGTCCACGCACATGTGTGTGTGTACACAGACTCTGACCTGCACACAAAGAATCCTCCATTTGCTCATGTGGTAGCAAAAAAACCCACTGCTGTGTACCACTGAACCCATCCTCAGAGGTGACTGTTGCTGGCCTGAAGCAACAAGGTGATACCACACAGACTAGCAGATAGCTCAGATTTTAACTAGATAAATAAAAAAATAAATACCAATTACAAAACCCAATAGATAATGAGACCTTTCAGCATGCCAGATGCAATGCAAAGAGACAGCAGCAAGATTTAAGTCAGTGATTTGAGATCCTTACAAATAGAAGAAATTTTAGAGCTGAGAAGTCATTTTAGAGCTGCTTCTGCAGTTTCTCATTACAACATTATCCTGCTGCATTCCTCAGTCACAGGGGAATGTCATTATCTAGGCTGGACCAAGGAGGCTACGTCATTCTTCCAGAAGCACATACCACTGCCACTCAACATAGCAGTCCCTTCCTCCATGTGCTGATGCCTCTCAAACCTTGCTTGTCAGCTTGATGAACTTTCCATCTTGAGAACCTTCCTCCTCCCGATCTTGGTTTTCATTTTTGGTGTTCTTCTGCATTCCCGAATTCCCTCTCATCCCAAAAATTATGAACTCCAGCAAGACGGCTCCTCTGATGGCATTTCCTGACAGCAGGAAGCACCCAGAAACCTTGTGAGAAAACCATTTCTCATGACACTACAAGGTTAATAAGCTGGGCCCAGATGGTTTGGATAGGTTTGGAGAGTATTATCACATTAATATTCCAGCATTAGGATGTTTATCTGAACTTGGGATCTCATCAAGGTTTAGCTATCTCTTTCAAGTTCCATGTAAACTTTCATGCTGTCCACTGTGCATTCTCTTGCCAAATGTGTTTCATGAGGAGGGTTATTTACACCTCCTGGTCAGCTCCAGTGCTTTGAGCAGCTTCGATTGTATAAGGACACTCTCTCATGGTATCAATTCTTGCAGTTTGCTCCAGCTTGTGGGGTTTTAGCTGCTTGTAGTTTGCTCTGACAAGTGGGGATCTGTGTGAATACGTCGATAAATCCCTTCCTTAATCCCTTTGACACAAGCAACTGTTCATTCAAAACTCTTCCAAGTAAACAAAGTGAAAATTTTTCTCCTTCAGTGTGTTTCAGTCATCTGAAACGGGAAAAAAGAAATCATATTGAGCAGTTTACTTCACCCATCACATAAATTGAATTGGAAACGGTTGAATTAAAGAGTATACATTGTCCAGACTTGTTAATGAATACTGGAAGTAGATTTGAAAGAATCTAGTTTCACTTCCCAAAATATTCATGAATCAGAAAAGGAGCTTGAAAAAGCAGTGGGTTCCTGCTGATTCTAGCATCTCCCCTTAACAATAAACACATGGTTAAATCCACCTAAGACAAGTGAGACCAAAGAGTGCTGAGCTGGGACATTATTATGGAACATTTTCAGCTGTTTTCAACTCTGGAATTTTCCCCCCCCCCCCATCTTGCAGATGCTGCCGGAAATCCTCCAGGCAGCTAAGGGCATTTGGGTATTCACTGCTGCATGTCAAAATTTCCCCCTCGGCTTTGCAAAACACCAACCAGCTCTGCTTTGTATTTGCCTGAGTGACAATGTTAGCTACTGATTTCTCTTGGAGATGGTATAGTTCCAAAAATCAAAGGTTCAAGCTTGCTGCAGTGGTAAATGGAAATAAAAGACAGGAAAAGTACCAATTTCCTGCCTGAAATGAAAGTAGCTACTGCAACATGATAAAGAAATATATAAAAGTCAAAAAGATTCAAACTGCCTTACTCATCATTGCTTCTCAGGACATCCCTGGAATTGTCTTTTCACTTCATTTTCCTCATCTGTTCCCAGGTAGACCAGACTTTCTTTACTGTGATGTGTTGGCAGCAAATAACATTTCATGAGACAGATAGAGTCTGCAATGCCCTGTCTGCTGTTCTTATTAACAATTTTCCCCCCCTCATCTGTGCCTGCTTCATCTGAAACAAACAGTCTCCATGTCAGATGTTCATTATATTGATGATGTCCCAATGACGACCAATTTATTTTCCTGCCTGCACCTCCAAGAATTGTATTAGTAATGATGTCTGTCTGCTCTAGAGATGCTTTGTAAAAACTGATGGTCTGCCATGAGGATACTTAATTACATCTTCTTAAGGGAACATAATTAAGTTTGCAGGTAAAAAGATTGCTCTGGGGTTAAAAATGTATTTTCAAATTAGTTTTTCTGGTGGGTGGCATGTTTAATTTTCATTTCAGTAGCCAAACTGGAGAGTTAATTTGAGAGATTTGGTAAAATGGATGTTCTCAAAAGCAGAGATGACATCCATCAGAGCTGCCTGTCAACCCTTAGCCAATGAGATACTTGGTGGTAAAACCAGGAAAGCAATATACACATATGACAATGCATACAGTTTAGAGAATACTCAAAAAAGGCTTATCCTGGCTATGAGTATGCCTTTGCCATGGAAACTATATGCCCATGGCATTCCCAGCTTACAAGAGTTTCCATGGGACACACAGCCACACCATAAAGGAGATGGAAAGCTCTAGCAGAATTCATATTCCCTGCAATATCTTATTTTCACTCCTTGGGATCATTTAGCCTTTCAGCTCATTCTGCTCCAATGTTTTTCGACATCACCTCTGACATATTTAGTTTCCACATTAGCTATAACATATTTTTTTATTTTTAGTTGAGCGATTCCTTTCATGGCATTTTGGAAACAAACTCAAAAAAGATGCCTGAAAGGAATGTCACGAAAAGATATGTAGCAATCCTTCCCTACAAAACATAACTCATTTAACATGCAGAACCATTCAAATGCTGGAAACCACCTGCTTTCCCTAAGCAATTTCATAGTTCAAAACAGATAATAAATAAAGTGTCTACATGTGAAAATACACACATACACATCCTTATCCAAGTCCATTTTAGCTCATAAGAAGCTGTTGATATGAAAAAGGACATAAAGAAGAAACTCTTTGGTGTCCTTATAATTTTAAAATAGTCTATCTTAGTTATTACCAGAATATGTCAGCATATAATTTAAAACAAATGCTTTGGATGAAAATAGAGCTTTTTGAATTACTTGAGGCAAATAATATTTGTAATAATATTGATTTTATTTGTGGCCTTTTCTCTCCTGTTTTCTGCTAAACCACTCATTACTGGAACATATTTACCATACCATTTGGACAAGCAAGTGCCAATCTGTTGTCTTTTTGCAAATTTTACAGTATGAATCTTGATAGCTGATTTTAATAATAATAATAATCCTGGTTGGCTCAATCACATGCTAACATTTCTGTTTCTTGATGAGAGAGACTGAAGAATTTAAAACTAAAAAATTCCAACAAATAGTACCTTATAATAAACAGACTTTCAGGTGCAAACATCTGGTTGGAAACAAGTTAAATGAGTTATAACCCATTTAAAAAATGAAGAAAAAAAACCCCAAAACAAAAAAAACCCTCCAACATACAAAAATTGGGCAAGTTATAACCACAGTGTGACCAAAAACTTCATGCTGAATAAAATTTCCAGCCTATTCACGGGAGCTTTGTGAATCAAGGTTTAAGTACTATACCTGCTCTGGCTGAAGGAACAACCAAAAAAAACCCAGACTGAGTTCTGGAAAAAAAGCTACATGAGACATTTGAGCTGGGCTGCATTTGGGAACTCTGGGAATATTCTTTGCCTTCCTGGTTCCCATGGCTGAAGAACCCTCTCCCTTGCAGATGCTGCTGCTCCTGCTGCTTAGGTCACTTTTCCAAAGTTTAAAATCTTCTCACCAAGCTGGTCACCCAAGCACTCAAGAACAAATAGACCTTACCCATAGAGAAAAAGCCATTCTCCAGTGTTATGGGGTTTCCATGCACGTACAAGACATTAAGCCAAACCTCCAGACCCAAAAACCCCCTCCTATTCTCTAGTGAAGTTTGGATCAGGATTGTAGATCCAAACTCCATGTCTCAGGCTCGTTGCCAAATCTGTCGTGTCTTTCCATTCCTCTTTCTGGACAGGATCAATGGCGGCCGTGCCAGTAGAAATGAGCATTAGAAGCTGTTTTTAGAACTCTCCATAATTTGTGTGAAAGCAAAAAGGAGCAGGAATACCCATGCTGAAGCCTTACTTCACAAAATTTCCATCTCCATTCTGCAGACTTGGGGTTTGGATGAGATTCAGCGTGAAGGTGCTTAGCACGCAACTCATCACCTAACGACTGCCATGCCGGCCAAGCCCTCGTCGTGCTCCATTTCAGCACAGTTTAAATTCACCATTGAAATCTATTGATGAACTTGGGGTTTCACCATAGTAACAGGCAAAAAAAATAATTAAAGGCCCAGGGATTTGCTCCTTTTTCTACATTTTGAATGCTTTACTTTAATTCTTTACTGCACCACATTAACCCCAGCGCTAAACCTCTCAAAATCAATGGGTGGAGCAGCTTTCATGAGCACTGCATTCAGTCTCTTCTGAGAAAAGCATCAATCCTTCATACTGTAAAAGGAACAAAAGCATGGATATGTATGCCTGTGAGAAAGATGTTTAAAGATTATTCTTGTTCTCTTACTCATTTCAAACATTAACCACAGAATTCATTCACTCCTTACGAGCAAACTATGGGACTTTCATATGCACGAGCCATAAATACAGCATTTAGTCAGGTTCCTGCCACACTGTTAATAGGTATTCTGTTTACACCCAGCAGATTTGATAGAAAACATTGCCTGCTCTGTCAGGAATACATAAGAACTACTTGGCACCCACGAAATAACTGCTGCTTGATGTATATTGCTTCAGACCTAGACTTACAAAGTGTTTATTCAAGGCCTTGCAACAATCTGTTTGGATACACAACAGCTAGGGAACATGTCACCTACGATGCTGCTGAACAGAGGTCCAAATTAAATCATTTTAATGGTAATATAAGCCATGCTGCAAAGAATGCCTTGCAGAGACTGCAAGCCATGCCATGTTTAAAAAAAGTTGATTTGTTATTCTTTAAGGTGGGCTGATAAACTGAGGCATTTGCTGAATACCCTCAGCAGTGTCACATGGGGCCTTTTGGTGACAGGGAGTGAAAAGCTGAGTGTAAATGGCTGGAGACACCAAAGGAAAAAAAATCCCTATATGTTAGTAAATTATCTGTTTATCTTGGGGTTTATCTTGCAAATGACATACTTTCAGTGGTGACTGGAACTGAAAAGTCATCTTCCTATATAAAATCCAGTAACAGACTGTACCACCCGAGCACTGTAGGAATACCACACCGACAGACAAGCTTTCTATGCACCAGCTGCAGGAACATCTAGGGCACAGCCTTATTACTCTCATTTATTTATTTGCCTGAGGGCAATCTCTCAAGGAGCTAATCAAATAACCCATTAAAGAGTCTGCACACAGAGGAGAGATCTCAACTCCTGGCACAACATACAGGGTGCTGCCCAGGAGACAGCCAGGTGACACAAAACAGTGGTGACAGGAACCCTGCTGGACTGCAGTGAGTGGTGTATCTGGTCTGTAACTGGTGTCGTGGCACATCAACTGCCAGTCCCAGCTACAGTAAGCTGTTGGTGAGGTGCAAAGGGGAAAAAAGCAGTGATCCGTAATGAGCCCTGGCTACACCATGGGAGAGATCACTGGGGTTTTTATTCTTAGTTTCTTAACTTGACTCAGCACAGAGCAGGTGCTGATCTGGCAGCCAGGAGCAACAAAGCCAAGCAAATGTTGAGCTGAGCAAGGAGAAAATGATGGTGACCTACCATATAATTGCTCCATGGATAATCTTTCCTCCCCAAGGACCCTGAGGCTGTCTGCAGTCAAGCTTTCTCTTCAGTCACTCACAAACCAAGTTCATAAGCTGGGAGAGGTTCAAGGAAATCACTGCAGCCTCCAAGCTTTAGGTAACAGTATTTCCTAAGAGGGTCCTACCCCATTCTGTGAAGCTATCAGACATATGGCTGCTATGAGGCTTGAAGCACATCTGTCTCCTCACCTGCTTTTGTTTCGATCTCACAGCTTTTTCTATTCCCTGCTGCCTTTAAATCATCCTCTCCTGTTAAACTGATGGACAAGCTTGGCAACCATGCCCTCTTAAAAGAGACAACTAAAAAAACCAGTGTTTTTTCCAGGCAGATTTTAAATACAATTCTCCATGCATCTGAAACATAGCAAACCATGAAATACCTGAGTCTCCTTAAAACTGTTCTTTAACCAGCCTGAAGGTGCCTAAAGACAAGGCTGTAAAGGACCAACCCAGTTGGCTTGTAGGTAATGTACCAACCTTGAAGGAAGGACATTTTTAGAAGGCTAGATCACTCTGCTCTTTAAGCTGCCTTGTATTCTCCCTGTAAATCTGGCCACACTCACCATGACTGATCTAAAATATTCCATTTTTAATTAGTTCCAGGCTTTCAAATGTGATTGCTACATCTGCACGGCATAGCAGTGCCAAATCAAAGTCTGAGGCTGATGAACGAGTGCTGCACAGTTTAAAGACCTGTTGAAGGAGAAAAGAGGGCTACTCCACCATTGGAAATACCTTCTGGAAAGTTTGGAACAGCTAGGTCTCCACCTCCATCTCAGAGCACCATTAAAAATGAGCAACTGGAGGATATGCTTTAACCTGCCCCAGATTCAAAAAGCACCTCTCTTAGAAACAATCCAAATTCATAAATGTGCTGTTCTGCAGATGCCTTTCTGCAAAGATACCACCAGTAATTCTATCTGGAAGCTGCCACTGACCATGTGGCACATACACGGGAACTGTACTGTCCCATTTACCTCCAGGTAACATACAAAATTTCCTTTGCTCTTTTTGGCACAGTAAATCTCCAACTTCAGTGTCCTCTTTTGGTAACATCTCACTCAAAGCCATTTCTTTTTCTCCATCAAAGCCAGGAACTGTTAATAAGGATGAGACCTAAACACTGCTATCTGCCCTGATAGGTAAGTGCAAACTTTTCTCCATAAATACAAGCCCCTTCATCATGGAGCTCTGTTGAGCAGCACTTGAAATGCAAAGCACTTAAAGGGGAAGTTAGAGAATTCCTTGAGAAATTATCATCTAAGGAAGACAAAAATATGAGAAGGAATGCATCACTAATAATAAAGCACATGAGTGCAACAGAGAGACAGATAGGCTGAGAGATATTCACGAGTATTATTTTGTGGAATTTTATGCCAACTGAAACTAACATTTTTGTGGTTCACAGAAATCACTGCTGTCCCTAATTAGATGACATGACTAAGCCATCATAAGTCTGTGCATATGCTATTCCTTTCGTTTTAACTTTTGTAAATGTTCTGTGTTACTCTCTTGAGAGCAGGGCTGAAACTCTCTCACAAGAACTAGGAGGGTAAATCTAAACCATCACAAACTGTGGCTTACATAAATCTAACCATATGCACTTTTGGAATGTCTCACATTTTTATGCTACAGGTCTGTGTGTAGCTGTTATTGCTTTCAAGTCTCAAATCTGAGAATACACCAACCTGGGATACCTCTTTGCTCTAGCAAGCCCTCTTGGGCAAGGAGACGATTTCCAGTGCATCCAAGATGGTCACAAAGCCATTTTTTTTCAGCAGCTTATGAACCATAGAATCATAGAATA
>VZTY01034349.1:18948-39316 GCA_013400935.1 Turnix velox | reverse complement strand
TGATTCTATGATTCTATGTAAAACTACAGTGGCTGTGGCCTTGAGTGTTTGAGTTTGGGAATTCTGAGGGGGTCATGCTCATGACCAGTGAATAGACCATGTACACTAGCTAAAACCAGCAAACCAGTTTATTACAACATACGCACCAACCTGATACAAGTGTACAGTTCAAGGAAGAGGCTGTGATATCTGCCAGCATAAACCATCTGCACTGTAAGGAATTGGCAGGCACACAAAGGAGGCAGTGTTGTCCTGGTGCTATGCTGCTGCTCACTCCTCACAGATGAAGTCCAGGCTTTTAGGACTGCCCCAACATGTGTGACTATCACATGCCAAAGCTGGCACTCTGCTACTTAAACATTAGGCTCTAGGCTAGGCTGTAGGCACTTGGTTGCCTTACAGCCTGGTGGTCATTTATTTCTTCTTCAACAGCAGCTTTTTTAGAGCTGACTTGTGTGGTATAGCCCCCATGATGTTTGTTTGTTATAGTTTTTGGTCAAGGCCCATAATGGTGTTCAGTTAAATTATTGTTTCAATGATTTCTTCCTTTTTTCAGCGTCATTTTTTTTCTATCCTGATTCTGGTGTGTCTTTGATCATGTAGCAGGCAATACACAATGTAAAACAGACAATGGACAGTGGCCCTATACAGCCCTTTTGGGGGTTTCACAGTGGACCATTGCTGCTGTACCTGTACTTGTAAGGCTTGTCAAAGTTACTTGTTGATAACTGCATTTACTGGCAGTATCAAAGACAATTCGGGAAGGAACGAGTAAATAATGAGGTAATTAGAATGTCATACCAGAATGCTATATTGCAGGAAGCTCACTTAGTAAGACTTGAAATTTCTGCGTTTTATGCTGCAGGATCATTTCAGAGATTTCCTTTAATCTGCATGGAATGAGGATAATTTTGTTAACTTGTTTTCTGCTTCATGAGTAATTTTAGCTGAAATTTATTTTTAATAGCAATTAAATCTTTTCAAAGTAATCTAAATAAAAATTGCTTAAGGAACTTGAAATTTACTGCTATCCACACAACTTGTGCATGGTGCTGAAAATCTAGACTCCCTCCAAATTTCCTCCTGACAAAAGATCCTCATGCAGTCAATAAGTAGCCTGACCTCCAACAAATTCAGGGCACAGAGACAAATTTCTCCTGCTTCTCCAGGCTCTTGAACATGTTCCTGTCCTGAGATATCTGGGGAAAGAAGCTTCAAGTTCCATCACATGAAGAAAGTCCTGATTTTTCTGCTGCAGTAATTCAAAACATCCAAACTTTTGTACTGTTCACAAGGGGTACGCTGTGCATCTTATTACTGGAGCACATAAAAACCAGCAAGTAACTCCTCATATCACATTCCCCAAGTACTCCCGGATAGTGGTTAGTCAGAATGCATCTAGACTGTATATGCCCTTGCCCTATGGGAAGTACATCACTACACACTGATTTCCAAATATAAAATCCAAAAGAGCTCTGCACACTTGATACACAGGATCAAGATGTAAAATCATATTATTTTCTTGCGTTGAAAATAAATGAATTTGAACCCTTTTTATGTATATGGAGTTCTTCAGATCTTAAGGCTGGATACACTGCAGACGAGTACAATCTACTGAACTTGATCTTAAGAAATATTAAAGTGAAAAAGCAGCCCTTGGCTAGCAGTGATTAATAGATCAGCACTGAACTCAGAAATGTAAGCAAAAATTTGTTTACTGATCTATCTCCCTCCTCAGTAGGCTGTAAATTTGTGAGTGTAAGGTTTGTTTTAACTAGAACTCATGAGATTATATTAAGAAATCACGGAAGTTCTATTACATCTCTTGATTTCCACCTCCACAGCATAAAACAATTAAAAATAATTTTCAAATAAGGAGGCTGGGGGAGGACAGGAGAAGGAGAGGATCAAGAAGCTTTTGGAAAAATTATACTCGGGAGGGAACAGAGGCAAGATTACTAGTTTCACTTCAGCTCTTGTTGCTATGCTCTGGAGAGTGAATAATTTGAAAATGCCTGTGTTCCAGGAAAAGAAGATTTTTCTCAGGCTCAAAGTTCATGACCAGTCTAAGTTGGGATGGCATTATTCCCCTTTCCACTTTTAGAGAAGAGTATTTACCAAGGTTGCATTTTCCTCAAAATACATTGGTAGATAAATAATTAAACACTGTATGTCAATATTTTAATCACCAACCAATTATATTTAGTCATAAAATAGGAAAAATAAAAAAATAAGTTATTTGAGTATATATGAGTAGATACCTAACTGGACAAAACGATAGTGCTTGAATTGAGCCTGGTACTTGCTGAACAGCTTGAATAATTTTGTAGTTTTGATTTTGCACCAAGCTTTCTCTTCATAGGAAACATCGAAATGTGTAAGATATTTGTCATGGTTTAGCCTCAGATGACATCAAACATTTATGTGCTGCTTTCTCAAATGCCCCTGTACAGGGATAATCAGAAGAGCAGGGCAGAACAACAACAATAACCCAGGCAGAGGAATGTACAAACATGACTATGGTACCCTAACTCACAGAAGGGATATTGGACACCATAGCCCCTTTCCTGGACAGCTCATGGCTACTTGCTGGAAGCTGTGTCTCTGTAAGGTACTGAAAAGGACCAGTCATATACAGTGACTTGTATTTTCTAATTTCCTTCTTCTTGGCACTTTCATATATAAGCAACCCATCCTCCCGGAGTAGCCCGGCCTCACAGCTTTCGACCGCCTTCGAAAAGCTGGGAAAACGAGCTTCCTGATGGCTGAGGGTGTTTTTTGCCGAGTTTCCCTTCCCCATCATGAGCTGTCCTCCACTAGAGCTGGTCTCATCATCTCTGGAGCAGGTCCAGAGGAGGGCCACGAAGATGGTCAAAGGGCTGGAGCAACTGCTCCATGAAGACAGACTGAGGGAATTGGGGTTGTTCAGCCTGGAGAAGAGAAGGCTCAGGGGGGCCTTATAGTAACTTATCAATGCCTGAGGGGGTCCTACAGAAAGGCAGGGGAAGGACTTTTTAATAAGGTATCTGATGGGAGGACCAGAAACAATGGATGTAAATTAGAAGGAGGTATATTCAGACTGGACATAAGAAAGAAATTCTTTACAGTGAGGATGGTGAGGCACTGGAACAGGTTGCCCAGAGAGGTTGTGGATGTCCCCTCTCTGGAGGTGTTCAAGACCAGGCTGGACAAGGCACTGAGCAGCCTGATCTAGTTGGAGGTGTCCCTGCCTATGGCAGGGGGGTTGGAACTCAATGATCTTTAAGATTCCTTCCAACCCAAATTATTCTATGATTTTATGATCATATTTTCCAGGAAAAAAAAAATCTAATTCAGTATTTCATAGTTTTGCCTTACTCTTTATTTTTTTTTTTACAGACCAGAATTCTTAACTCAGGAAAATTTCAATACTAGAGCAGTATAAGTATTATCAAGTATTTCCCCTGCTTCCTGATACAAGAAGTATTTCTATGTCCCAAGTCAGCTGAAGTTTTCAATTTCTTTTTACAAAAGGTTTTCTCACAAATTACACTGTAGAAGTATGTAATACCTGCCAGTCAATATATAAATTTATTTGCATTTAAATTGCTTTTACATTTTTTGACATAGACAATCAAGTATAATGTGTAAATTATTGAAAAGGGAAATACATATTGTACATTTTTAAGAGCTGCATCGAGCATGACAGAGAGGAGTCAATAAAATTCAGTGCAACATGACAATATATTTGATGTAGCAGATGTTTCCTTTGCTGACACTTTGTTTTTTTTCTACAGCCTAAGCAGCAGATGTCTATGAGGAATAAAGATATTGGTAAATTTATTACCTGTTTCTATGGGCAATGAAGGCTCTAATTCTTGAATTTTCTTCAGAATTGCCTACTTAGATCACAGTGTGAATGACAAACCGATGCTATAAGGGATGTCTAGTAACTTTCGTAAAGTAATTTTGTGCCTTCTATTACCTGATGTCTCTAGTTTTTATTAACTTATTGATTTTTACAGTAGAATGGTGTTTTCTATTGTCTTCACAATAATGTCACTTCCTTGAATGCTGAAACAACAAAATTTTTAAATACATGCTTAAAGGTATATTTGTCATAATATAGATACAAGTAAGAGCTGTCTGTCATCCTGTCGCACAATTGTCTTTGCTGATGCTTGCTGAACTCAGCTTCTTCAGTCACAGAATTCAGAATAGATTTTCCACAGTGCAGCTTGAAATTGTTGCACCCATTTGATCAGCTGAGCTACAGAGCAAGCAGAAGGAAAGAAGGAAACCTGTAGCTGAGACAGATTTTCATAAAATTTTTGGTGCTTGGATGGACCTTTCAGCCTCTACAGTAAAGGATGTTACCCTTGTTAATGTTCCTTCACAAAGGAGCAAAAATTCTATCTTGACCTCCACACTCCGTAGAAAGAAAAAAACAGACAATATGGAGCAGGAAGTACCACAGGGACGAAAAATCAAACAGTCCAGTTGGAAATAGAGCATGTTAGCAATCTCAGTTCCCTAAATCACCTAGGTTTCCACCACTGAAAAAAAAATCACCTGGGTAACAAAATTTACTGACCAAAAGAACACAAAGCTCTTGCAAACCTGCAAGAAGTGGTGAAAAAAAGAGCTGTGGAAGAGGTTACTGGCTCAAAGGTTTAGTCATATCAGGATGATCAGTAATGTGCCCTTGTAATGGCTTCTTGGGTTGTTTCAGAAGGTCAGTAGGTCAAGAGAGATTCTCCTCCCTCTCTGCTCTGCTCTGGTGAGATCACATCTGGAACATTGTATCCAGTTCTGGGGCCATCAGTTCAAGAAGGACAGGGAACTGCTTGAGAGAGTCCATCGCAGCACATTTCCATTACGAGGAAAGGCTGAGGGAGCTGGTTTCTTGAGCTTGGAGAAGAGGAAACTGAGGGGTGACCTCATTAATGTTTATAAATACAGAAAGTTGAGTGGCAGGAGGTTGGAGCCAGGCTCTTCTCAGTGACCTTCAATGATAGACACAGGGCAATGGGTGCAAACTGGAAGATAGGAGGTTCCAAAGAAATATGAGAATAAACTTTTTCATGGTGAGGGTGACAGAACACTGGAACAGGCTACCCAGAGAAGTTGTGGAGTCTCCTTTTCTGGCAACATACAAAGCCCATCTGGATCAGTTCCTGTGTGACCTGGTCTAGGTATTACTGCTCCAGTATGAGTATTGGACAAGAAGATCTCTTCAGGTCCCTTTCAATCCATGACATTCTGTGATAACATTGATTTGACTACATATTTTGATAATTTTTCTGATGTATACACTAATTTCCTGTAAAGATAATCATCATGTTCCAATTATCCTTTCCCCTTTCTAGAACGACCAATGTGATGAAGCAATCACATCAGATAAATAAGTGATGTAGTTCAGCACTATGGAATCCTATACTTACAGTTCATTATTCCAACAAATCTGTTATATCTGTGATGATGTTTTACAGGTGGACTAAATTTCCAGACATTGTTCTTTAGATCTATCTTTGAAACAAAGAAGATTTGAAAGTTCATTATCTTTCTTCTGATCATGATAATGTGTCCCTGAGCAGCCAGAATACTGAAAATCTGAAGTTAAGCTTAAAATACATATTAGAAGAAATAGGTATAAAATAATTAGTCTCCAGCAGGAAAAAAAAAAAAAAGTAAGAACTAGTTTGTACAGAATTCTGTCCTCTAATTAGTTAAAGTGAAAGCCAGCAAATGCAAGCCCAAATCCATCCTTTTTGTAAAAAAAAAAATAATAATTGTTTCTAAGTGTCTTTTGAATGCATGTATCTTAGTATCCAGTTAATTTAATACCTGTCTATGTGGATTAACTTTCCTTTCAAGAGAAGATGCCATATATTAACATATTGGATAAAGATTATGTACTTACTGGAACTGCAGGGCTCTCTGTGAACTGCTAGGAAAACCAAAGGCTTTTACACTTCTGTGCAAGAATAATGATGAGCATACCTTGCTTCCCATAAAGATATCTACCCTTCAGATCTCTTCAGTGGTACTGGACAAAGTTAATTGACCAGAGAAAATAGAAGCCAAGGAATGCGCATCACTGTCTTTTCAGCACAATTTTTTGCTTAAAGGTTAATTGTTTTACCCTAAAACTTAAAGAAAAAAGTAAGCATCAAAGTGAGAAGCCACAAAACAATGGGACTTATTTCACAGGCCCCCTGTAAGAAGCTTTCTAATCACAAAGTACTGACATCTTCATTTAAACAAAATAATTATAAGTAAAAGTTGAACCTTTTTGCATGTAGTACATAACCACACTTTTCTTAGTTCTAAAGAGAAATTTCAACTGTTTAGAATTAATTAATCAAGTCCATAAATGTCACTATATTTCTTTTTCTTTAGGAAGAAGAAGCTCTGGGCTGCGACTTAGCTAACTGAAAAGAAGTTAATAACTACTGGACATGGGATTAGAAGTGGTGAATGCTAAAAAGCAGAGAAGGGGACTTAAATGCCTGACCAATACAGCCACCTCTTCTGAGGCTCTGTTGCATGCAATCATAGAATCACTTAGGTTGGAAGATACCATTAAGATCATTGAGTCCAACCAGAAACCTAACACTGCCAAGTACAGCAATAAACCATGTCACCTAAGTGACACATCAGTGACAAACAGCTTGTGAACTCCCTGATGACATGCAGAAGGCTCTCTGAACTTTTAATTGAATGCCTCTGACACTAAAAAGGAAGTAAATAATGCAGACCTGACTGTAAAAGAACACATAAAGCTAAGACTGCTGGTGCCTGAAAGTGTGGGAGGACTGTGCTGTGAAGATGCGATAGTTCTGACACTCATGTGTTGAGTCTGTTAATTCTCAGTTCTCAAAGCCATTGTATCCAACAAGTGACCTTTTCTTGATCTTCCATTTAATGCATATGAGAGCATATACTCAGTATATGGTAATGAAGACTAAGGAGATTATGTTAAACACGTATTACTATGACACTTGTCTCTCCATCCATATCATGCTACATGTTATCTGGTAGAAGAATGAAACCTGAGAGGAGGTTGCCTTTGGCAAGGAGGGTAGACTGTGCTAATTGCATAACATAACAGGGGAAAATAGGTACAACTAGAAGGGAAAATGAAATAGAAACAAGAAGAGGAACAAAAAAAAAGCTGTGCCTGGGAAGATTTTTACCAAGAAAGATTATATTGGGGAATTTTCCACAATAGAGATGCTCACAGTAGTCTGGTGATCTCTGTGTATTTTTCCTCCGTCTTTTCCATTCTCTATCCCTTGATATCTATTTCATCTTGGAGTTGTTAAGTAATGACCTTAAGTACTGCTTGCCGTAGGTCATCATATATTTGTTCTTAAGGAACACAATGCATACCTCACCATTTGCCATAATTTGTGATATACCTAACTACATCTTGTAAGCTACTAAAAGTTATACTAGTAGTTTTGTGAAACTAATGTTTACATACAGAGATTTACCTTACCTTAGTCTGCCCCATTGGAGATTTAGGAATCCAAGTCACTTACCCCATCTCTTTCCAGAGGGTGAGAATTGGCAACATATACACATCTTTTATGTATCTGCAGGAACATTCTTCAGCACCTTCGCATTTACTGGCCTGGGTTCCCATAGTCCCAGAGTACACCCCAGCTAACTGGGGAGGGAAACAGCCCCTACAGTCACTGCTTTCACCTAACATTAAGCATTAAAAAACTTAAATAAAAACAATAATAAAAACAATGTTAATTGAAAACTGTGACAATAATCAGAAAGTAACTAAATGCAGGTAAATGCTAGCAAATGAGCATATCAAGTAATGCTGCTATCAGTAAACTTACCTTGAAGTGACCTGTGTTTCAAATAACAGTTTACTAAACCTAGTAAAAGTAAGTAGAGAGTCACCAGCTAGCATTTGTACATTTCATACTAGGCCATTGTCATTCATATGGCCATAGCCATATTATGATATTCTTTACAAATTTGAACTTCAGTAGAAGCACCACTATTATATGATACATATGGTGTCTGCTCTTTTGAAATATATCTTTGATGAACAGTCTGAAAATAAAGTGAAAGCTTCTTCCTTATTGCCAGGATATGATTAAGAAAGCATTGAAGTTTCTTCTCATTGGACATTTTTGCTGGTGTACTTGGTCTGTCCTCCACCAATGTATGTAAAGGAACAAATTCTAGACCTCTTAGGATGGAATATTTTAGGCTTTTTATTGTTTCTGATATTGTTTTATTTTTTCTGATCTAGATTTTTCATACTTTCTGTTTTCTTTCTTTAGTTCTTCGTTATCTTCCCCAGCCTAAAATTAATTTCTACCAATTTCATCCTGGTCAGCCGTACTTCAAGATGTGACACAGCCAGAATAATAAAAGATGCCAGCTCGAATAATTGACCACTACCTCAGATGCACTACTGAAGTTGCTTCCATGCATTATCAGGTATGACAATTCGTATTATCATTACAACCTTCCTGACAGTTCTAAGCCCTTGTCAAGGCTTATCCTGAGCTTAAATCACCATGAATTGGTTTCCACCTGTCATGATGTATATCATATTATAGTTTTTAGGGAAAAGATGGGTGTACATCTGTAAATGTAAGCAATTGCTTGTCCCCTTTGAAAATGTTTTTCAAGAGACCAGATCCTGTAGGTGATGCTGTCACTGCAAACATAATTTTTCACAAAAACTAAACTGCATGTATATGCTACAGTTTATGGAAGTTCTACCTTTGTGATTGATACAGTGATTAATTACTTTAACACCTTTGCTCTAATACTCCAAAATCATGAACAGTCTTGCTTACAGATTCGTTAGCTATGAAGCAGCAACAGATGCCTTTTAAATTCCAGTTTAATTTCATAACAACTCGATGAACACAGAAGCGCAACTTTACTCTGGCAGGATTCTCTTAGAATTTCAGTATATGTACACAATTCTTATGCTAATATTTGCAACAATTGCCACAAATTACAAAAATTCATCAAAAATTTCAAAAATTAAGGGATAAAGGAACATTGGTAACATCTGTAACATCTGAACAACTGTAACTTCTTCATTCAAACAGATGAAGTTTTAAATTTACTTTCATAGAATTACTGTAGCTGCATGCCATTATGGAAATGGAACAGGACCAATTAACTGTAGCAGAACTAGAATTCAGGAGCATCATAACTATAATTCATAATTATTATAATAATAAGAAATACCATTACTTATATTTCATTAAATCAAAGTATAAGTCTCTAATAAACAATTGTTATATGCAAGCAGAAAATGTATGTCCTTGTTAATGAGAAAAAATTAATTATGTGACAATTTAATCAGGTATTGCAAGAGTAGCTGGATAGTGTGCCTGAGCAGATCTTAACTATCACTTTCTGTTTTCCTCTATTTTGATACTCTATCCCAAAACATGCTTTATTCTATGATCTAAATTACACAGGTATTAGGCTGCATGTCTTTTCAGTTTAATATGAATATTAATATTGTTGTTTGAAAGCATGTATTTAAGTATTATGAACTGCTACTGTGACTATAGTCATTATAGTTATATATAGGGACTAAAATGCAACAAAGAAGAAGCTATGATTGCAGACAGCAAGAAGACCACATTGGAGCCACTGAGTAGGAAGCCAAGCACTAAGCTCAAACTCTTGTGCCTCCCAGCTCTGAAAGGACCAAGTGTAATCTGCAGTGAGGGCACTGGAGAGGTGTCTGAAGAGAAGCTGAGGTGTTTATTTCTTCTTCCAATACCAGAAGTAGTGATCAAAGTTCATTACCTAGCAATAAATCAAACTGATGGAAATTCACTCAAACCATTTCTCTTTCCCTCACCAAACATTTAACTTTCCCAGAAGAAAAATTCAGGGAAACTCCTGAAAACATACCAAAGTTTTATGTTATTTCATCTATTTTTGATTTACACTCAAAATTTGAGTTTGTTAAAGATATCCTCATGAATTCCTCAAAAGAACCATGAAAGGCTTTAGAGGATATGAATGTGGAATGGGTAAACTGAAATGAATTATCTAAAGATAAATAATAAAATCTACATTATGCTATTGGATTTGAAGATACCTAAACACATGTCCTCCAGATTTTGATGATCCTACTTCTTTCTCTATTGGTTATCACTCTATATAGAAATCCACATCTCTGCAAGGAGGAAGACATCTTAAGGCTCTTTCCTGCTTGAAGATTTTGTAAAGAATCCTTTTAGAAGACAAGCACCACCTTATATATGTGCAGACTTCATACACAGAAGAAAATGGGGTAATACTTGCTTTAGAAAGCTTTTCACTAACATCTTTTGTCTGTTGCATGCAAACAACATCCAGTCTTAACCACTGTAACCTTTGATTTTCACTCTTTACCAAAAAAAAAAGAAAAAAGAAAACAGACCTTTTAAATAACAAGAATGCAATAGGGAAAGTGAAATGGGATGAAATGCAGACTGATTAGTCACTGTAAATTTAAGACCATAGGCAGAAGAAATAACAAATCTACACTGTCTTAAAGTCCTATCTGTATTTAGTGCTGAAGCAGAATTAATAGGAATAGTTTTGGAACACACTTTTTCTTTCTTCCTGTATCTCCTAAACCCTCTTTTTGTACAATTAATAAAATCTGAACAAATGTAATTTGCATTTTAAATTACACACACATAATATAATGAATTCTTTTCCACCTTGCAGAAACTGAGGAACATAAAAGTAAAATAGATATTGTAAAACAGATATTCTGAAAAATCTCCTAGTTAAAAGGCTTTTCAGATGTTTCCCAGCTTTTTTCCTCAACTATCTGGCTTACTAGTATTATCCCCTGCAAAGCTTCATTAAGTGTTATAATGTCCTGAGATACCTGGGGTAAAAAAGCAAGAAATAAAAGCTAATAAAACAAATCCTTAGAGCTAGTTTCAATAAAACATAGACAATTAGCTGCTTAAATACATCCACCACAGTCATAGAAGCTATTTAATAAGAATATTAATATCTTGGTAGTACTTAAAATAGTTTGAGTGAAATAACCCAAATATAAAGAAATTCTAAAGACAATTCAACATGAAATCAAATCAAATCACAAATGAGAAGGATGATCTATCAGAATTGGTTAGCCCTAGACAATCTGTTATCAAAAGGAGGAGAATGAGGAAAGTTTAATGCTTCACACTGTTGTCTAAAAATTTATGATAAATAATGAATATAACCTTCAATATTAGAAAATAAGCCCAAATTCTTACACAAAAATAGAAGCACGTGATAAACATCAGTTGGTGGGATGAACTGTTGGTAATAACTTGGTGGGAAAAGGTAGTATTTTCCTAGCTTATGCTTTAATTGAATTGATTTTCTTAGCCTGTCCAATTGATTTCCAGTATTGTTGAACAAATACAGAAAAAGAGCCTATCAATGAACCTGTGAACAGCAACTTTCAGATTCAGCTCAAGGGTTCAGAAAATAATGATTCTCCAAATAAAATCCTGGAAAAACTGGAACAAGGTTATGGGCTTCAGCAAAACAGGAACCGTTAGAAAGAGTTTGGTTTGTGATCAGCAAACAAGGATTTTGCTTCAGCCATTTCATGTCTCATTGAAAGTCATTCCCTCTGTATCAGGTAATCTCCTCTGTTCCTTGGTTTTTTGAAGGTTTTTTTAGGGGCTTTTTTGGGGGGGGGGTTGGTTTTTTATTTTTGCTTTTCTCAGATAGTTTGCAGTTCACAGCCTCAAGGATTTTTTCTGTGCTCCCACACTCATGCCTGCTTTTTTCTTCCTTTTTGAACTTTCACTTTCCTAGCATCCTGTTGTTTGGAGCTTGCAGAGACTGCAGAGAATCCTTGACATTTCACTATCTTAGCCTCTTAGTCTCTGTATAGGCTTTTTAATAGCTTCAGCCACCTTTAGCTACCCTTTGGCGTTAGAAGACAGGAAATGGACGAATAAGGCAAATGTAAAATCTCCTCTGTATTTAAAACTCTTTTAAAACACCTAACCAGTAGGGAAAAGAGATAGGAGTTCATGCAATCAATGAAATAATAAAAGAGCCTTATGCCTTAAAGATGTAGCATGCATTCCACTTGAGCTGAGTGAATTCCACAATTCAGCTGACTTGTGGGTTTACACTACTTTTGTTTTTTTTTTAATTTTACTTTTCTACAATCTCTTTGTCCTCTCTAAAACTGTATTGTTGAGAGCTGTTTCTCACAACAGCTCTACTCATATTACGGTATCAAGATCATGAGATAACTACATGAGGGAGGTAGTCCAAATGACCATAATAAAATAGTCATTACTGACATTAAATAAAATGTTATGAAAGCCTTTCAGCACAACATGCATAAAATATGTAAAAAACCTGAATACACTTTAAGAGTCAATATATAGCAAGTATGGTGAAGTACATCTTAGGTCTTGAAGTTAACTTTAAAAAAGAACTTGCCTCAATCACATCCTTCGCTTGTTCTGAATGATTATGAAATGTAATGCATATTCTGTACAGAATTTTGAAATTAATGGAAATAATCAAGAGAATGATAAAGACACCAAGCTCACACATGATTTAAGCAACAAAAGTTTTTTTATTTTGATTTAGCACACAGAAAAAAACATTGTTTCTTAAGGATGTTCTCTATCAGGTCAAGAGAAGGGAACAAACGGGGAAAAAAACAGTAAAAGATAATTATTTCTAATAGTGCTGGGTTTGTTTCTGAAGCAGTGACTCCCTGCATTTTCCCAGTTTTGAGGACTGCAGTCCATGTACTCTGCGAACTGGAATATAAATTTCATCTTATCTACAGATCATCTTGCTATTGCAAACTTAGCTGATAGTTTAACTCCAGTGACAGGCTTGAAAGATTTATTGGTAGCAGAGTCTAGACGGCTAACCAGTCATGTATTTCCCAAGACACCAGCAAATTACACCAAGAAAATATGTACTTATTTTTCTTGATGCAATGGGGTTATTTCTTCCCATCACAAGTATAGTCATGGTTCTCATGCCATTCTGACTTCTTTAACACATTTGGTGTACCATCTGCTCCTGTTTAGCTGAAGAATTTTGTTTAAATACAAGCTAAGTACTGAGGACTTGGACAGACATTAATACAGCTTAGTGTGGGGTTTTTTATGTGAATCAATTATGTTTATGCATATTATGATCAGGTTTTTCACAGAGGAAAGTAAACTACCTTATTTTAAATGTGATCTACTTTTTCCCTAAAAGATTTTACTCTATGATTTCTATTCTTTATAAGAATTAATTTAACAAAGAGAATGATATTTTTGAAACAGAAGGGATGAATTTATACATATTGCATCATACATGAACCCTCACACACATGGCTCGATCCTTCAGCACAGACAGAGATTCTAAGTAGCAAGAACATTGAGATGACTTAATGAAAATTAAACAAAAATCTTAAAATAACAAATAAGAAAGTTTATCCTAGAGATGTAACTATACCACTTGAATCATAATTTTTTCAGTAATGAACAGTGAGCATCTACTACATATATATCCTGATGTTGTCTGAAAAGTTCTTGAGAGATAATGGCCAATTGCCTTTGTATTTTGTAATGGATTCATCTTCTCAAAGATAATGATCTTACCTGATCCTTGTTTAGGTGGCAGTAAAACATTAGGATGTTTTGAATCCCCAGCTAAGTTCTCAGGTAAATCTCACTGAATCTAGGTGAACATCCAGGGGAAAATATAATTTTTGTTTCTTCATATCATTGCAGATATCAGCAGATCTACTGAGTGTGCACAAAAATCCTGTGTTTGCTTCATTTACACAAACATTAAAGACAACTGGCCCTAAAACCCAGGAGAACACTAGAAAGTGTTAGTCTAGTGTCTTGGTCAAATTCTTACCTATTATTCTGGTGCTCACTAATGTCTGACTTACTACAACGGGAAAAAAAGAATAAGAAGTCTTCACAGATGTAATGGGAATATTATGACCACTCTATAGGTTCTTTCTATCATGTATTGTTGCGATATTCTATATTGCTGGTAGTCACTGTCATAGACCCATCCTCAATCTTCCACACAGCTACTCTTATTTCTGAGGCTTTTTCTTTCATTAACTATCACTATTATTTCATATTACAGACTCCACGTAAGAGTAATCATCAGCGTATGTCTAGATGGCAGATAGAAACACTGCTCTCCATCTCTGGAATCATGGATTAGCATAGGCTTTTTATTAGACCTTTTTCTTAAACAGTCATCTATCTAGATGCCTTTATCAAGAGAATGATGATTCTGATTTCTTAGTCTTATTATTTGGAAGACTGAAGAGTGCAAAACCAGGATATTTAATTCGATATCTTTGATTTAATTTTATATATGTGAGAATATAACAGTCTTAATTTCATCTTTTCACAACTCTACATATAACTACAGAGTTGCAAGATGTATTCAGATTTTTTTTTCCACAATACAAGCATGTTTGTACTACTCAACTACTTAAGAAGTTTCTTAGAAGCTTCTTTAAGTCTACTATAGTTTTGAATTTTGAATTTATGATAATAATCCAAATCACTGTCATACAGTTGTGTATCTTTTTAAGGTTCCCCATGTCTTTTTTGTTATCATGAAATATTTCCCTCAGTCTACAGGCATCATGATGGGAAAACAGCCAAATCTGATCTTTAAGATAACAAGAAACTTTGGTAAATGGGAATACTAAGGAGTACTCGCCTAAATTTCATGTTGAACTTACAACCCCCTAAATTCTTGCTGCAATTTTCATGAAACATAAATCATTTATGTATCTTATTTTAAAATAGGTAATTAAGAGGACTTCAGAACTGACTGAACAGAAGGTGACATCAAGAAGGCAGTGTTAGATAGATAAGAAATACATTATAGACAGTAGTTGGTTTTCGACTTCTTCATAAATTTAAAAACATAAATACTAAATTGATAATAGAAATTCCATTTTATATCAGTGTCAACACAAAACTAATCTTTTTCAAAGACAGGACTCATCTCTTATTAATTTGTAATAAACATCAAGAATCCTTATCATAAGGAAGTAAAAAATATTCTGTAAAAATTTTAACAAATTTTCCAAAATATCAAGCATAGGGTGTGGAAGTGCTCTTTAGTTCTATTTGGAGTTTGAACTGACTTACACTATATCCCACTCATCTGATCACCCTGACTGTGCAAGGAGCAATAGTCTGGAGGTTTAAAAAAATCCATCTCCTTACAAGTGGAAAACATACTTGGAAAATAACTCACAGTGCTAATTAATCATGTGACATCTTGTGAAAAATGAATGATACAGCTATACTCACTTCCATTTTTTCTTCCACAAATATCAAACTTTTATAATAATTAAGGAAATCCATTAGTATTGTGAGTGAAATGTCCAGAAAAGGATATTGTCATCCTTGTGAGGTAGGACTTCAGAAATAACTTCTTCCCTAATCTAAAACTGTAAATACCTCTTTAAATTACAAGAAGGTAACATATTAAATATTATTACCAGCTGGTGAGAAAATTTAAAGAGTGATTAATCTGGAGACTTTCCTTCATTATCTCCCTCTTCAAATAAAAGGAAAAATTCATCCAATTACAGAAGTATCACCTTCTTAAAAAGACTTTCAATGTTGCAGTTTCAGTCAGAATAGGAAACTACTTTCCTTTAAAGAGAATATAGACTTTATTAACTTGTTTATCTCACTACTTCTTTTTATAATGAAAGGTTCATTAAATACTGTAGACATAAAACCTCTGAACAGTGAACTTCATCATAAGCTGTAAAAAAAAGAAAAAATAATGCAGCTATATCAGAGAAACTTCTGTTACTGGCAGTCTTTCATCTGACTTGTAGTACAAGATCTTAGAAACTATTCCACTACCTGTAAAATAATTTATACTAGGGCAGTTTCAATAAACAGAATCTTTAATGGTATGAAGAAGATGAGTTAGAAGACTTACCAAAGAACCCTGGATTCCCCCCACTGCCTGATGGGAAGCATAAGCCTTAGCCCTTTACCCACTAGTCTGTCTCATCCCATGTGGATGTGTGTGTGTATTAGGAAGTTAAGAAATCAGTTTAGCCATATAAGTGTCTGTATATTTAAGACTTGGACTAGTTGCCTTTTATTTGCAAATCCATGAACCTTTCCGTTTACACAGGGAGTAGAATGAAGTTCCTAGACTCAAAGGGGAAATAGCTAGAAACTTTCCATACTCCTTAAACATGCACAGGTCTATGAGCCCAGATGGGATCCACCTCGGACACGACAGTTGTATCTACTCAATGGATGAGGGAAAGAGTGAGGAGGTTGTTTACTTGGACTTTAGTAAAGTCTATTACACCATTTCTCCCAATGTTCTGCTGGAGAAACACTGCTCATAATTTACACAAGTGCATCTGCGGATGAAAAACTGGCTGAATTACAGGGTTGAAAGAGTTTTGTTAAATTTATTTGCCAGGTAGTCAGAAGTTATATTACCCACAGATCAGTACTAGGGCCAGTTCTTTTTATTGTCTTTACTAAAGTTAATGCCATCCTGGGGTCTATTGGAAGGGGCGTAGTCAGCAGTTTGAGAGAGGTTCTCCTCCCACTCTACTCTGCCCTGGTGAGTCCACATCTGGAGTATTGTGTCCAGTTCAAGAAGGATGGGGAACTGCTTGAGAGAGTCCAGCTCAGAGCCACAAAGATGATGAGGGGATTGGATTATCTCCCGTATGAGGAAAGGCTGAGGGAGCTGGGTCCCTTTAGCTTAGAGAATAGGAGACTGAGAAGTGACCTTCTTAATGTATATATACATCATGAAATATAAGAAATAAAGAAATAAAACTATTTTAATCTCTGTAAATTTACTTAATTCACTTGCTTATGAATATTCTAGTGGAAAATGTACTTAGGTCAGTAGAAATAACCTTATATGAGTTCTGGTTCTGGCAGGGATAGGGCTAATCCTCTCCAGGCTCTATAAGGGGCTCACAGATCACTCATCCCACTTGAGCCAACAACAGTCTGTAGAGAAAGGGGAAGCAGAAGGTTGCTGATGAGAAGCAGAGTGGTTCCCACATCTAGTCCATGAGCATTGGTACCATAATTGGATTTGTACATTCCACTGTCAGTGTCATTGTAGCTGTTTTCCTATTCCCTTTGCTGCTCTGTTAAACTACCTTTCTCTCAATCCATGAATTTTACCTTTTCCTTCCAATTCTCCCCCATGAATGTGGAGGAGGTGGTGACTGCATGGTTCTTTGTTGCCAGGTAAGGATAAAGTATGACAGTGAGCTAAAAAGCTGTTTTAAAAATAACCTTAGACATGAAAGAACTCTCAAATTTTTTGCATACATGACACTGAAGGTCAAAGACAGTTTAAGAAAAGAGTAACTTTGCAAGTCAAAGAACACAGAAAGAAGCTAATAGTATGAAATTGAAATATTGGTTTTGGAAGCCAAATCAGATGTTGTTGGTATCTGGAGTTTTGACAACTTTATGTAGCACCTGACTGAATATGTTTCATATGAAAATCCTTCAAGATCCCCAAATTCTTAGTGTTTCTTCAAGACTAATATATAATATTGCTTTGATCATCTTGTTTATCTGACTTTCACTTTTGTATAGTCAAATTCTTGTCAGTTACACTTTATCATTGTCTGCCTTCTCTATGTCAGATATACGTACCATGTTATGGAAACAAGAATATATCAATTAACATTAGTAATGCAATGAATAGGATGAAATTAATGAATAAAATGCTTTTCTCATGTCATGGACCTGTTGGAACAGGACAAGTAGTAGGCCAGGAGGATCATCAGAGAGCTGGAGTACTTCTCCTGTGGAGACAGCCTGAGAGAGTTGGACTTGTTCAGCCTGGAGAGGAGGAAGGTCCAAAGAGACCTTACAGCAACCTACCAGTACCTGAAGGGACCTACAAGAAAACTTAGGGGGTACTGTTTGCCAGAACATGTAGCTATCAGATGAGGGTCAATGGCAGGTTTAGATGAGACATTAGAATCACAGAATCATAGAATGCATAGGGTTGGAAGGGACCTTCAAAGTCCAACTACCCTGCAGTGAGCAGGGACATCTTGCACTAGATCAGGTTGCTGTGAGCCTCATCAAGCCCAGACATGAATGTCTTCAGGGATGGGGGCCTTCCCCACACTTCTGGGCAACTGCTCCAGTATCTCATCAGTCTCATGGTGAAAAGTTTCTTCCTAATGTGCAAAGAAGAAGAAGTTGCATAGCACCATAATAACATAACTATCAGACAGAGATGTTTTGGAATGGCTGTTATGATTGGAGTGATAAAATGGAAGAATATAGATTCCTCAGGCTGGAGGCACTGAGGACAAATGTATCAATTGTATCAGTGAATTCACTGGAGTGCATGGTACTCCATCTGGTGGTGGATGAAGACTCAATGGAGAGCTTATGGGTCAAGATTAAAGGAGACGGAGGTGCAGGTGATATTACAGTAAATGCCTGCTACAGGTTTCCTTCCCAGGTGGGGCAGGTGCGGCCATCTATAGAAAAACAGGAGCAGCATTGTGTTCAAAGATCCTGGAGTTCAAAGGATAGTATTAGGACAGGTGTTGTTTGATGTTTTTGTTGGTGATATAGATGGTGAAATAGATTACATCCTCAGCAGGCTTGTCAATAATACCTACTTATGTTGTATGGTCAACGTGCTGGAGGGAAGGGTTGCCATCCAGAGGGAAGCAGATGGGTTTGAGGGGTGTCCCATGCCACCATCATGGTTCAGCCAGGCCAAGTTCAAAGTCCTTTTATCCCAGGTGCAAAGAAAGGTTGTGTGGAGAATGGCTTGAAAGCAGACCTGTGGATTACTTGAGTAATCCAATTAATTGAGCAATGAGTGCTCGCAGCACAGAAAGCAAATCAGATCCTGAACTGCATCAGAACAAGTATGGCAATAGGCTGAGGGAGATGGTTCCAACCCTCTTCTCCACTCTGATGAGACTCCACTAGAGGCCTCACGAAAAGAATGACACGGACTTTGGAGTGACCTCAGAGAATGGTCATGAATAAGAACAGATGGCTGGGGAACCCCCCTGTAAAGGCAGGCTGAGAGAGTTGGGGTTGTTCAGACTGAAGAAAACTACAGAGAGATCGTACTTACACAATACTTACACAAAAATAAGTGGAAGGTGAAGAGGCAACCAAATACCTACAGGGTAAGAAATTATGAAAGCCAGGAGTAGCCAGGAAAAGTAAGAGAAGTTAATAGATAATCTGCTGTATTGATGTATAAGTTAAATATTTTGTTGTCAGATCAAACATAATGAGAATTATGGAGCAAAGTTCAGCTTTGAAGTGATCATTGCAGATGCTGATTACAACAGTTTCACCTGAGATCACAAAAATCTCAAACTGGTTTAGAATGAAAGTATTTTTCAGCACATTCAATAAAGTTAAGAATGAAGAGCAGAAGGGACATTGTAGCCCAGGTGAAGCTTATAAATCATATCCTAAAAGATATTAAACTTGCATGAGTCAGAACATGAAATGTTTGTTTCCTAAATTGAGCTCTCTGATAAATTTCTTATTTAATGTATTCATTTCTTCTCTTAAAACCTGATAGGTCTATCAAAACAATGAAGGAAGATATTAATAAAACCTGAAACATTGGTATNGACATGAATGTCTTCAGGGATGGGGGCCTTCCCCACACTTCTGGGCAACTGCTCCAGTATCTCATCAGTCTCATGGTGAAAAGTTTCTTCCTAATGTGCAAAGAAGAAGAAGTTGCATAGCACCATAATAACATAACTATCAGACAGAGATGTTTTGGAATGGCTATTATGATTGGAGTGATAAAATGGAAGAATATAGATTCCTCAGGCTGGAGGCACTGAGGACAAATGTATCAATTGTATCAGTGAATTCACTGGAGTGCATGGTACTCCATCTGGTGGTGGATGAAGACTCAATGGAGAGCTTATGGGTCAAGATTAAAGGAGACGGAGGTGCAGGTGATATTACAGTAAATGCCTGCTACAGGTTTCCTTCCCAGGTGGGGCAGGTGCGGCCATCTATAGAAAAACAGGAGCAGCATTGTGTTCAAAGATCCTGGAGTTCAAAGGATAGTATTAGGACAGGTGTTGTTTGATGTTTTTGTTGGTGATATAGATGGTGAAATAGATTACATCCTCAGCAGGCTTGTCAATAATACCTACTTATGTTGTATGGTCAACGTGCTGGAGGGAAGGGTTGCCATCCAGAGGGAAGCAGATGGGTTTGAGGGGTGTCCCATGCCACCATCATGGTTCAGCCAGGCCAAGTTCAAAGTCCTTTTATCCCAGGTGCAAAGAAAGGTTGTGTGGAGAATGGCTTGAAAGCAGACCTGTGGATTACTT
>VZTY01034349.1:0-17867 GCA_013400935.1 Turnix velox | reverse complement strand
CATGTGGATTAGAACTTCATGATTTGGATTCCTTGGATCTTATTGAGCATGCTTAGGAATTAACCAAGGAAACCATAATTTCGCATTGCAGACAACAGTCATAATTAGTCCACATATTATTCAATAGCACTTGCTTTCCAGACATGTGCAGGCTAAAAACTCATGACAGCACCTTATAAGACCTATTTCTTCCAACTTTATACACAGTTTTTAATAAATAAATAATGAAAATACTTCACACGTTACTGCAGCTTTTAACCTGAAAACGTCAAAGCATGATGACTTTTAATTAAAGTGATCACAGTAAAAGCATTTCTTTTTGCTTGAGACCATCTGCCATTCAGTGTAAGGAAAATACCTGTGAAAGAGAGTCAAACTTGTAGAATAGGAGGAATAGTTGAACTACTAATAAGGATAAACCATATAATTATATCAAAAGTGTTAATTATTCTCTTTCATTCATTGAATTCACCTGTTAGCTGAATAATTATGATTGTTTTAAGTAACACAATTATGTCTGTTAACATATAGGTATTTTACAGTGTACATCAAGAATTCTGCTTTAAATGTTATTTTGCTGTTCTGCAGTCAGTAATTATTTTCTGCTCACTCCTTCTGGCATATGCACATCTATAATCAAATTCTGCCATTTAGACAGACTCTTAGATGTTTTCCTAGAAATTAAGAATGAATCATTGGTTTTAAGTAATATATTAAAATTCACTAATCAGTTCAAGCTTCTAAACTGAAGTTAGAAATAGATTGTATCAGAAATGGAAGTAAAACCCTTTTGATAGGTTTTTGACATCAAGGATCATATATACAGTGATCTCTATACATACTATTTTCTTCTTCCAGGCGTCCTTGCTCCTTTTTTTTCTCATTTTCATACCAAATTTGTAACATCCTTTTACAATAAAGGTACAAACTACTGCACCTAGTTAGTGGTTATGTTATTGAACTTCTTATGTAGTCATGCGGTAATTCAAAACTAGCCTCTTAATTTCATAAACAGTAAAAAACCTTATGAGCTGTCTATGAGGATGCAAAAATGTAGAGAATGTTGTATTCTTATGCCATGAAGTCACTAACAGAGGTGACTGATTTATAATAAGAATTATAAATCAGGCTGTCACAGGTTTTGAAACATCATGAGAAAGGGTGAGGAGAAGAGAAATTAAGAAAAGAAAAAATAAATCAAGGAAGAAAAGCAAAACCACACTGTTTAAAGTAACAAGAGTTTGAGTAAACACGGCTAACTTGGTAATATGCAGATACTGTGATTAAAGACACATTCTCATGGGCATAATCTGAAGACCGGCTGATTACTGGGCCAGATTTTTACATTTTATCTCTTTACTGTCATCAGAACTTTTCAGTCACAACCTTGTACACTGGTTCTCACTTATAATGGGCTTGTGCAAATCACAGAGTGGTTTGGGATCAAAGGGACTTTTAACGATTGGTTAGCCCAGTGCAGCTGCAATAAGCACAGACATCTTCAAAAGTTGCTCAGAGCCTGACTTTCAGTGTTTCCAGCAATAAAAAATCTCTCTACATCACCTGTTCCAAGGGTGTTTCATCGCCCTTACAATGTAAATTATCTTGCTGATATCTACTCTAAATCTTTCCTTGTCTTATTGCCACAGGACCAGCTAAAATCCTGCAATGCTTCCTTTTTGTCTGAGAAATCTCCTTTGTTCACTCAATAACACCACATCCTCTACTTTAATTGTAAACAGGTTAAATTAGTGATGCATTTTTTACGCCACTCTGTTGCAATGTATCTGAAAGTACATCAAATATGGCAGAGTGTGTTGAATAGAATGTTGAAAATCTATTCAGTGCTATTACTTAAGTTAAAAACATGGAGAAAAGACTTTTTGTAACACAGTAACTGTCTTTAATTTAGAAAGGCAAACAAGTTCAGAACCAGCAGAGGTAACTTACAGGGTATTATTTTAATGAACTTTAATTCTATTTATATATATGACATCTTTCTATATATGACTCTTCCTTACACAGTATTATAAAAATTTTTCTTTTCCTTTTTCACCTTGTTTTGATCACTTTCCCAGTTGTTTCACCAGGAATGAGTTTCCCTCCTTGACACTATGCTAATGTTTATTTCAGAGGCTTTAAAGCTATTCAGATATGAATTGCAGATTGTTTACTAAGATCTGTATCTCTTTTTCCTCTCTCAAAACTGCAATAAACAAAAAAAATTGAGAAATAACATTAGTCAGTGTTACCTGCTTATATCAGCAGAATTGCCCTGAGGGGAAAAGGTACAAGTCTTTAGTAAATGTCTTTTATCAAATAATTTTCCAAATTAAAAAAAAAAAAACATAAGTTTTTAATCAATATATACCATCATTAAGGAAAATGCTAATCTTACTTAGTGACACTTAAATTAAGACCATGACAAGAAGCAGACTGTAATTATTTTCTAAGTTAACACTTTTGTCTAAAAAACTTTAGTCATCTTCAGATTCTGTTTTCTCTTCAAAACGTCTGTGCTAGTATCTCTATGAAGAACAGAATGTCGGTGCAAGGAATTTACTGAAGAGACAATCTATCTCCTGTGTTAATGGCATGATAAAATCAATTTAAGTTCTTAATGCATCACTTCTTCAGTATAAGCAATGGACTATAAATATAGTTTTTGTACATGTAAGGCCTACACATACTACTGAAAATTTGTAATTGCTACAACTCATTAACTTTATTGCAGTAACCTTACATCTTTCTAAAAAGGACATCTTCAAGAAATAAGATGTCTTGTATCTCTCTTGTTTGTACAGTTAAGTATGGAAATAAAGACCTTCATATTTTGATCTTGAATTCAATCATATACAATATCAGAAAGCTATCTGTTGTTTAGACTATGAACTAGACAAGTCTATTTCATCTTACAGTCCGATATGCTGTTCTCTAGCCTTCACAGCTTCAAAACAGTTACTGCAAAAAGCCACAGCATATCTTACTGACAAAGTGCTGAATACTTGACTGAAATCTAAAAATTGATCAGATGATGCACTTGCAATAAATCCACAAGTACATTCCATGTGATCTAGGGAATATAGAAAAGAATTTACACTAAAAAAACTGTTATTATTATTTGAAGGATAGTAAGCACACCTTTCAACAAGGGTTTCACAGTCACAACAGAATTTCAAAGGATCAATTCAGTAATTACATACTTACACCAAATGCTGTTCTTCAGAACAGAAATGGAATAAAAATTGGATTGCAGGATGAAAATACAACTCTGTTCATATTTTAAATAAAATTAAGAATGTGTATCAATATGATGAGGCTAACACAAGCTTTATGTATCTCAACTGGCAATGTAGCATGCTCTCCATAGAACCTTAAAAACCAAAAAATTGTTTGGAACAAAAGAAGCATATTTAAGGCAAGTAAATGGCTTTATTAGTTTTTAAGAGTCAGGAAGGAGATGCAATGCTGCTGTTCACAGAAGCCTGAAGGAATCTGGTAAAAAAGAATTTAAATATACAAAGCTAGTTTAAGCATCTGACATGCCTTCAGCTCTGTCTGCAACTACATGATGACTCACTATGTCACGTGATTTTGCTGATTATAGGAGGCATTATTTCTTCTGCTTATCAGTGGTTTTGTGAAAGTTTAGCCTTTCTAAAGATATAGCAACAAAATCTTATTGCTTTTTATGACCACCTTCATTATTCCTTCAAATGTGCTTTTCTTTCTGTACCATTCTGTTTTGCTGCATTTATTTTCTCTTAACTAAAGGATTAAATAAACTTTCTCTGCATGACATCATCAAACTTATGTGTACTCACTCTCAAACTTTTATTAACTGTTTCAGAGTTTTGTCAGAAATGAAAGGTCAGAGAAACTTCACTACTTTAGCCAATGGTGTGATAATATGAAATAAAGTTAATTAATAATATATTTTTATGTAAATATATAAGTTAATAATTACATATGGATACTATAATCAAATGCCTATGACACTGCCATCTTTGAAAGTTTTGTTTATTCTTTTGTGACCCCAAAATGGACCAAATAGCTTCATAATACCTTCACATGGCTTTTCTAAAAGTAGCTAAGTTTCTGGAAGCTATCTACTACCTTCTTGGAAAATTCATAGGCATTGTTCTTCATTTGGCCATCAGCTACCAAGTCTTATCTTTTATATTTATACAGAAGGTCAGTGAACTTAATGATAAAAAGTCACCTTTCCAAAGCTTAACTGAATACAGTTCTATAGATATTTCTCATCTGTCTAAGCTTAAAGGAAGTTATTAAAATGCAAAATAAGACCATTTTGCAAGGAGAGGGATAATAACTTTCAAAAATTCTTCTAGGTGAGCAGGCATGTTATGAAGCAGCAGAGAAGACAGAATATTAACTCTCTGAATATAAGGAATTTGCAAAGATATTCTCAGCAAAAGCATCACTACTTTTTTGAGTATTAGTGATACTTCCTGTCCAGGGCAATGCTTGTTACCAGGGTCAAAGTAATGCATTTTATACAGGCAAAAAGGGTGTAATTGGTTCAGGCATATCTGACTTGGCCTATTCAGAAACCTGTAAATAAGCACTGCCAGGAATATCTGGAGAAGATTGAGATCATGTGCTCAATTAAGGTAATAAATATGAATGGAGAATTTTCTGGATCACATGTCATTGCTTTGAGCAGTAGTGTAAAGTACCTTCAATTACGCAGAAATTTTTAGGATTACCTAGAACTTCACAAAAGTAGGAATATTGTATTTACATCAATTAGAGTATTTACATAACTAGCAACAGAATAAAACTTATGCAACTGAATAATTTTACTGCTACTAATAGGATTAGTTTCACTACAGTTAAATTAATTATGCCAATTTTACTGTACCACTGCTATAAAATATTTGCCTGGCTTAAAATTTATATTTGCTCTTGCGCATTTTTTATTAGGTCTATTTTACATGTAGATGCTTGAAGAGTCAGAGATTATTAATAATTTCCTTAATGCTGAGCAATTCTAAGTACTATACAGCACAGCAAGCTCAAACATTACCTATTGTTTTCTTATCTTAGTGTAGTCACAGAGAGAATTTTAGAATTCCTCTTAAATAAATATAGAATGAAAAGTTATTAAGAAAGCCACTTATAGACAGCAGTAAAAGCCAAATTCTTGTTCAGCACTTTTTGTGTGTCAGCCTGAAAAACAAAACAAGAATTACACAGGACAAATTACAAGGAAGTTCTTGTGGTCATCTTTCCTGCGTTTTTTATCAAAAATTGGTATCCCTTTATTACTAATTTGGATTTTTTTTTTTAAACTATGTTTAATCAATAAGGTTACTGCATGAAAGACAGAGATTAAAATTTCTGAATTCAATAAGAAAACTGGCTGCATTCAGTTCTTTGTGATTCCTTCGAAGTTGTTTCACAACTCATGGTTTCAGCATCTGTCCAGAACATGGCTATTTGCTTTTATCATCTCATCATCATATAATTCATTTAATTACTGTCTTCCGCCTTCAATAATGTGTTTTTTACTTGAGGGAAGTTTCTTATGAGCTCTGTCACATAATTGTAATTGCTGTCTTTCCTTGTAGAATGCTGCCATCTTATTAAGTCTTCTAACACCAAGTTTTACAATAATTGCTATATGGATTATTTTGCTTCTCTAACTCCTGATATGTCCAAATCAGGCAATAATTCACAATGCAAATGATCCTAACAAACTGATCTTCAGTTTCTATTTGTTATGTTCTTCAAGTTACCTATTATTCTTTAAATTGAAGTCTCTTTTCTATTCAGTATCACAAACATGTAATTTGTAGTGTTTTAACTACAGTTTATCTCTGTAATTAATTTCCTTTTCTAGGGCAAATTAGTCCCACTAGTTATGCAAAGAGTGATCTGAATTCACAATAGGCTTCCTTTTGACTTAGCATTTGCAACTTGTCAATCAAGTGGATTGAATTAAACAGTATGACCATTCAGCACCATCTCTGGACAGCTGCAGAGACCTGAGAAGCTGCTAACCCAAATCATGCCTGAACTGTAATAAGAGACATTAATTTAATTTAATTCTTACAGGCTATTGATAAGCATGGGCTGTAATGAGGATGACAGTAATTTAATTTCTCTTTCCCTCTTTATCTCATTTCTCTTCTATCAGATACTTTTCAACCTTTAAGATGTGATGTAAGAGTCTTAATTACAGTAATCACAGGTGACAGTTTTGCTATTAAACTTTATTAAATAGTTACTAAGCCCCTTCATCTTACATCTGTGGGTTGAGATACTATTCAGAAGGACTTAGACAAGCTCAAGAAGTGGAAGACAGTACCCATTATCAATGCAAGCTCGGGTATGAAGGAATTGAGAGCAGCCCTGCAAGGAAGAACTTGAGGGTGCTGGTGGGTGAAAAGCTGGACATAGGAGGTTATGTGCTCTTGTAACCCAGAAAGCCAATCATAGCATGCATCAAAAGGTGTATGGTCAACACAGAGTCCGTCTACTCTGCTCTCATAATATCCCATTTGGAGCATCACACCCGTCTCTGGAATCTTCAGAACTTGAGAGACATGCACCCATTGGAGTGGGTCCAGAGGATGGATAGAAAAATTATCAGAGGGATAATAAGAAAGGATGGGATAAGAAAGGATGGGAGAGGTTGGGTTGCTCAGCCTAGAGAAGAGGACACTCCAGGGCGACCCTACTGAGGTCTTTCAATCCTTTAGTGGAGTTTGTAAGAAAGGCTTTTTATCAGAGCCACATATAGGGATAATGGTCTTAAAGAGGGTAAACTTTAAGTACATATAAGCAAAAAATTTTTTACAGTGAGGGTGGACAAACACTAGAATAGGTTTTCCAGGGATGTAGTAGGATTATTCATCTCTGGAAACTTTCAACATTATTTTGGATGAGTCTGTGAGTAATGGATTCTAGCTGAAAATGTCCCTGCTCATTGCAGGGGAAGTTGGACTACATTGCCAGTAGTGCTATGAGGTGTGCTATGATAAATCAATTCCTTATGCTAAGCATGGGGAGTTTGATAGGAGACATTAGGCAAAGTAGATAATTTTTAGATGGCAAATGGATTCAAGTGTCTGGATCTTTTTTTTTTTGACTCTTTTCTCTGACAAAGCTCTTCTAGCCTAGCAAAACTGTTCAACCTTTTAATTAAAATAAGTCTATGATGAGTCAGACACTTTTCCAGTTCTTGTGCCAATGAAATCTGTGATTAGAAACAGACAGCTTCTAGATTTTAGTGGTTTTAAAGCAATTTGAGAAAAACTGTTTTATTAACTGTACTTTGAGGAACATTCTGCAACTTTATTAATCAACATCAATTCTTTAATCTGGGAGCAGAAACTATTGAGATGGAAATGTGTAGTGATCTTGCCAAAACCAAAATAAAACCCTGAAGAATGGTTTCAAGAGCAGTAAGTGGTGCATGATGTTAAGTTCACTGGATTCTAGTGTTTCATTCAAGACAAAAGGAAGAGAATTTTATGAGAAAGGAATTTTTCCGGTTTCAGAAGCATTGGTAGCATAGTCAGTATTAAGTGTCTGCTGCTAATGCTAAATTTCAAATTTTTTGTTCAATAGGTCTACATAAATTAACCCTCTCTGAAAATGTTGCTCAGTCTCATACTGATTCTTGGAGCTTTTGGCAACAGTTATTCATACTTTTATTTCTCTCACATTTTTTTCATGCATCGTTTATATTGAACAAGTTTTCATTGTCACAGTTCTATAAATTCTCCCCTCTTAACATATATTTATGGGCAAGACTGGATTTGAAGAAGGTTTATTACTCTTTTTTTTTAGAGAAGAAAAACCAATAAAGGCCCAGAAGTGATAGCAGCTCCTGATAACAGCATCTCATAAAAAGAGTTAAAAAGAGCTCCTCTCTAAGGGGAATCTAATTCAAGAAAAAAAGTCAGGAGTTGATTAAAGGTCATCTGAGAGGACAACACAGGAATGAAAAATTTATCAAAGCCTGTCTTTTTCATATAACTTCAGATTCCATATAAGAAATTAGAAAGTGGAATGTAAAGGAAATTGTGCCTTTGTGTTATTACAGGAAAAGGGACATGCAGGTCAAGCATAGAGGACCTTTTATTCAGAAACTGACTGCAACCAATGCATTAATAACAACACCAGCTGTCAAATTGACATTCCTGTGAGCAATGATCGAGCTGAGGTTTTTGATCCACTTACTTTTCACAGATGTCAAAAATTTTATCTTAGATGATGGTTGGTGGCTGGAAAAGAAATTATTGATGGCTTATCACAGAATCACAGAATCACAGATGACCCATGTTGGAAGGGACCTCAAGGATCATGTAGTTCCAACCCGCCTGCCTAGCAGTGCCACCAAACAAACACATTTACTAGATCAGGTTGTCCAGGGCCCTGTCCAACCTGGCCTTGAACACCTCCAAGGACAGGATATCCACAACCTCCCTCGGCAGCCTGTTCCAGGACCTAACCACTCTCCTAGTAAAGAACTTCCCCCTAACATCCAACCTAAATCTTTCAAAGATTTTACTCCCTTCCTGGGTGTAGGTTCCCTTCAGATATTGCAAGGCTGCAATGAGGTCACCCCGCAGCCTTCTCTTCTCCAGGCTGAACAAGCCTAACTCCCTCAGCCTGTCCTCATAGGGGAGGTGCTCCAGCCCCCTGATCATCTTCGTGGCCCTCCTCTGGACCCTTTCCAAAATCTCTATGTCTTTTTTGTACTGAGGGCTCCACACCTGGACACAGTACTCCAGATGGGGCCTCACAAGAGCCGAGTAGAGTGGGACAATCACCTCCCTATCCCTGCTGACCACCCCTCGCCTGTTGGAGCCCAGGATCCCATTTGCTTTCCTAGCTGTGAGAGCGCACTGCTGGCTCATGTTAAGTCTCTCGTCCATCAGGACCCCCAGGTCCTTCTCTGCCGAGCTGGACCACTCCTCTCAAGGACCACTCCTCCCAGCCTGTACAGCTGCCTGGGGTTCTTCCAGCCCAAGTGCATAACCTTGCACTTTGCTGTGTTGAACCTCATTAGGTTCACCTGAGCCCAGCTTTCCAGCCTGTCAAGGTCCCTCTGAATGGCATCCCTTCCTTCCACCGTATCAACTGCACCACTCAGCTTGGTGTCATCAGCAAACTTGCTGAGGGTGCACTCAATTCCCAGAAAGATGAGGACAGTACACATGGCTATTACTGCAAGGCTGAAAATGGTAAAGTATGATTTTAGATTTGTATCTTGAATAATTTATCAGAAGACAAATTGGTTAGTTACTGAAAGCTTTCTCGTGTAGGATTGCTTTCTCATATAGGACTATTTTCAGCATTTTCTGAAGGGTTATAAACATGAGACACCAGATGAAGTCTCTTTAATGATTATATTTTGTCATGTGTGTTTATCTGCTTTATATCAATTTTGCGATTTGGTATTCAGAGTTTGCAAAAGTTTACATATTGATTAGCATAAAATATATGAAGGATACTTAAGAAGAAAGATATGTAAGTTTATAATTCTGTAAAGCTATAGGAGAAATGTACCTACATGAGTAAAGCTGCATTCGCTGCTTCATTCAAACGTAGCCATATTGAAATTGAGCTAGACTTGTGTAATTTGAAACAAAATGGCAATGCAGTATCTGTGAACTAAGTAATATGAATCTCTGAAGAGAATCATTAACATGAGATCTGTATGCATTAAAAATGTACACAATAGAAAAACAAATTAAAAATTGCTTACATTTGTCATAATTAATAAACATATCAGATAATAAGCAAGAGTGAACTGCTGTGGGTCTGGTTTTAAAATGAAATATTTTTATCCCATTGTTTATTTCAAAGTTTCTGTTTTACATATTTTAGTAAGTTATATATTCTCTATTTAATGGAGATATATTCACACTTGCATGTAAGTTAATTTTATTCTTCAGTGGAGACTGATGTCTTCACTATGGCATTTGAATTCTTCACCTTTTTCACAATTTCATTGAAACTGTTTTCCAATATTTTTACAAAACATACTAATACTAATAAAATAAGAAACTGAAGTGAAACAACTTTTGACATAACTTTGAAAATATTGCAAATATTGTAAACTGGATGAAGAGGACTATTCTTTATACTTGAGCACAAATAAACTAGCACCCAGTGGGACTGAGCTGTTGTTGTTCTACTTTCAATCTGTCTAGCACACAATATTGCTTAATAACTGCAACAACATGTCATGACTTTTCTAATATAAATTGAACAAATTTGAAAATATCAACATGTGAGTTTTGATTGCTCCTATATCCTAAAAGGTACACATCCAGTGAGGTTATCAAAATCTTATTATTTCTCCTGGTTTTTAAATTTTTCCAAGTGCTTTAGTGAACCCTCAACTTTGATATTTTAGAAGTTATTTATAAGATTATATTGTCTTGTGAGATTACAGTTTGAAGTTCACTATCAAAATTTGAGTAAGAAAGCACAAGGACGTATGTTGAGGTAATGGTTTTCTGTAAAATTGTTACTATAAATCTAATTTTATTCTGAGAAGAAATGTTGCTTTTACTAAGTTGCTATTTTCACAAGAAGAAAATGTGACTTGTTATGTATGTTCTAATCTTACTAGATCTGTAAATTTCAGAAAACATGTATGCCGCAAAGTCTGAAGCATGCTCATGTATTCTACTTTCATTTAAAAGAATTTACACTTTCACAGAGAAAATGGAGGAAAAGTAAAAAATACCTTAGAATCTGATCTTGAGAGAACTGTGGAAGAATTAGATACAGCCCAGCCTGTTTATAAACCATATATAATGTCATGGGAAAAAGATTGTAATGGACTGGGATAGCAGCCAGACTGACTAGCAGGAAGTACTTTTTACAATTAGGAACAATTTTCAATCAAGAGATTACTTAGAATAAATGGAAACAGGAATTGCCTTCCAGAAGTCTTTCAAAAACAGGCACTATGTACATAAGTAGACCAAAGAAACAAAAATTTTAACAGGGGTAGGAGAAAAGCAATGACAGCACGTTATTTTTTTTTCATTTTGGCAATGATTTCACTTACAGGGTGAAACCTCTAAGAAAAAAATGTGCTCTCTTTAAGATGCCATTTTTACTCGTGTCAAGAAAAACTTTAGACTAGCCTTTCTTCAAAACAAGAGAGCAAGAAAATAAAATTTTCTTATCAAAATCATACAATCATAGTATCACAGAATTAGAAGGGACCTTCACAGGTCAACCGCTCCTGCATAAGAAGGAACATCCTGTACTAGATCAGGTTACTTTGAGCTTCATCAAGCCTGGTCTTTAATGCCTCCAGGGATGGTGCTTCCACCACCTCACTGGGTAACCTGTCCCAGTGCCTCACCACCCTCACGGTGAAGAACTTCGTCATAGTGTCTAATCTAAATCTGCCCTGCCCTAGTTTAAAGCCATTGGTCCTCATCCTGTCACTACATATTCTGAAAAACAGTCTCTCCCCAGGCTTCTTGCAAGGCCCCTCAGGTACTGGTAGATTGCTCTGAAGTTTCCTCAGAACTTCTCTAGGCTGAACAGCCCCAGCTCTCTCAGCCTGTTCTCACGGGAGAGGTGCTCCAACCCTTGCATGACAGCCTCACAGCCCTGCTCTGGACCCTCTACAACAGGTCCATGTCCTTGTGCTGAGGGCCCCAGAGCTGAATGCAGTACTCCAGGTGGGTTCTCACAAGAGCAGAGGGGCAAAATCACCTCTCCCAATCTGCTGGACAAGGGTACAGTTGTTCTTCTAAGCTGTGAACACACACTGTTGCCTCATGTCCAGATTTTTATTCACCAGTACATTCAAGTCCTTTTCCACAGAGCTGCTTGTTATCACATCACCTCTTAGTCTCTATAGGTAATGAGAAATGTCCCAGTCCAAGAGCAGCATCATGCATTTGTCTTTGTTGCTTGGGTCCTCATTTCTAGCCTGTCCAGGTACCTCTGGACGACATCCCGTCCCTCTGACTTGTTGACCGCATCACTCACCTTTGTGTTATCTGTAGACTTGTTGAGGTGCACCCGATGACACTGTTTTTATCACTGATGAAGACATTAAACAGCACTGGTACCAGCACAGATCCCTGAAGAACAGAAACCACTCATCTCTTGACTCAATCCAGACATAAAGCCACTGACAGCTATCTTCTTGATGTGACCATCCAGACAGTTCCTTAACCAGCAAGCAGTCCACCTATCAAATCCATATTGCTCCAACTCAGAGAGGAGAATGTTGTGGGGCACTGTATCAAAGGCCTTGCAGGAGTCCAGATAGACAATGCCCACTGGTCTTCCCTTGTCCACTGACTTGGTGAAGCCATGCTGGCTGTCTCAAATCACTTCCCTACCATTACTATAACGGTATGCTTAACATGCAATTTCTGCTAGCATCATATAGATTACAAATAATATACAGTTTAGCTTGTTTTTTTTATTTCATGGTCTGCAGAAAATTACTGCACTCTGATGAGATCTACATCTGGGTGTAGATTCTCAATAGCAGGAGTCATTAGCTACATTAATATATAAATAAATGCATTAACTTCCCAACCTTCCACTAGTAATAAAATTTTCTTGAGCATCTGCTATTTAAAAGGAGATTTCTACTTATTTCTGTGCTCTCCAGATGAAAGGTTTTAAAATGTATTTAATTAGTAACATTGGTGACATATTTTTATCCTTTTTCTTCATCATATATTTTTGTACAATATGGGCAAGAAAAATTCTAATCACTAGTGCATTAATTAGTCTTATTTAAAAACTAACATCTTATGTTTATAAATTACAGATTGCCTGCAGTACTTTCACCTTGCCTCCTCTTCAATCCTCCATGCACTTGCCTCAAGAAATTGAAAACAGTTGAGTGTTTTTATTTTATCCAACCAAATTTTAAAAAAATATAGCACCTTAGTGATGAGCGCATGCAATAATTTTGGAAACAGGATAAAGTAATGGAAAACATGAGATTTACTTGTACCTACATAGTGCTGGCTTTTGGTATAGAAGTTAATGACATCGCAAAATGAAAATTATTTTATTTAAGAAACTGACAATTTTAAGTTAGCAAAAACTTGCTATTGATTAAAGAAAGTGATGATTTCTACCTCTTTACCAGCCATCTGCTGTCATTTCTTGTTTTCCTGCTTAATATTACAGGTAAAATCAGAGTTGTATCACACAACTATAAAATTATGTGAAGCTCCATTGACTCCCACAGAATCCACAGAGGTGAAGACATCTGTTCAGTCAGACCAGATTAGACTAAAGCAAAAATGTCAGTGACTTAAGAAAGAATAATTTGTGGTATATTCCACCTGGTTCATCTGATAGCTGAATTAAAATTACAGAAATGACCTATCACACTGGGGTTTAATGCCAATTCCAATTATAGTTGATAAATCTAGTGACCTCCCTAAATTGATTAGATTGAAATAATAACTAAATTTATTGCAGAATGTTGGTACAAAGAAGTATTAATATATGTTTTTAAACTGTTTACTCTTAAGAAATAACGTGACTTCGTACTGCTGGTTCTTAGAACAATAACTTACCATGTTTATTTACTTATTTTTAAAAAGAGGACTTGATTCTTAATCAAGTCTCCATATACATCACAGACAAATGCAAGAAATAAAGGTGGGGATGGATCTCTCCTTACTATTTCTACATGTAGATTTATAAAGATATTTGCAGGCATAGATTCATTTATTTCTACAATATGCTAATATTCGTATCCCTGACAGTCAATAACTTGGAGGAGAGCATCCATCTGTTCCTTTAAATTAATGTCTAAATTAAGCAAGTAATTTTTTGTAGGCAGGTAACAATAAAAAATATGGAGTGGAACTTAGATTCATTTATTCTGCTAAGAGTTTGAACACAATCATAGAATGGTTTGGGTAGGAAGATCATCAAGTTACAGAAAATTTTCTGATTATTCAGTGTAAAGTGAACAATAGTTCCGTTTATGCAGACTATTTGGAGTGGGGATTGTTGTGCACAAAAATAAACTGATAATGTGTGTAATTAATCTTTCCCTATTGCAACAGCAATAAAATCAGTAACAACAATAATAGAAGAATATACAGAATAATGAAATGCAATTTCTCTCATAACCCAATGATCAATTGCACTGCCACCCAGCCAGACCCTACTTATATGCTGAGTATGACAAATATAGAATATTCCTTCAGTTAGCTTCTCTGTTAATGTGGTCTTGCAACTTCACTGAGAAGCTGAATTAATCCCTGGCATAACATAAAATATTACCTAGCAACAACTAAAACAATATGTGATATTAGCATTATTGTCACAATGAATCCAAAACACATCAGCTACTGTGAAGTTAACCCTATCCCAGCACCAGGAAACAGGAGAAATTTAAGTGTGATTTTGTTAACTCTCCTTGCCAGTTGCTAAAATATAATGAGTTTACAAGAAACAGAAGTTAAATAAAGGACAAGTAATTTCTAGACAACCTAAATAATACCTAACTCTACTTCCCAGTGAAAAATAAAAAGGAATGTGCAGACTGCCCTGGTGACACCGTCTGCCTCAAGGCAGGCACTTCATGAATTTCTCATCACATCAATGACCATTTTCCGATTGGAACTAATGAAGAGCTTCTATTCATCATGAAGCCATTTAACTGGTTAGCTATTATATCAGCTATCAATCATTTTTTGGGGTTTTTTTTGAAACTGACTAGATATAAAATCCTCAAACAGGGCAAAAAATTTAGGATATTTTTTGCACTACCAGTAGAAATCACCTAAAATACATTACATGTCTCATTAGAACCTGAGCAAAATAAATGGATGTTTATCAGTTGTGATCACAGAAGACCTAAAAACATTTAGAAAACTACTCTCTTCCATTATAAGAAACCTAAACTAGAGGAACTGTAGATGGATCAGCAAAGCAAAAACAAACAGCACACAATATTTGGATAAGGTTTCTTAATATTTGAAAACATTCCACCAAAAACTACCTTTCAAATTGAATCTATTAAGTAAGAAAGAATTCCAAGTATCTACTTATCCTCACAAATTCAGCAGGGTGTGCCATGAATATTCATCCTAATGAAGGAGTTTCTGTCAAATTGCTCTTCTTAATTACTACTATGAACAAATTCCTACAACTGTTTCTTCCTCTCAGAAAAACTCAAAGGAATTGGACAATACCTAGTGAAACATTAACAATTCTTGTATTGATTCTGCTTTAGATCACTTTTACCTCTTCTATGGATAAGATTCATGATCTTGGATCATCAAAATGTGCCCTTGTTGAAGGTTTAAATTATTGAAGTATGTCATATGTTAATTTCTTGATATTCACACTGCAAATCAGAAAGTTAAAAAAATGTCCCTAATAACAGTTTTAATATTGAAGCATTTCATATTTTAGTTCCTCAGGCAATGTAAATACATAAAATAATCTTTTTACATTTCCATTTACAACATTTTTCCTTACATAATCTTTTATAGCAGAACATCAAAAACCATGACATGGTTGGTGGAATCATGAAGGACAGTGTTCAAGGGTTGAATTACATCCTCTGAGGAATGTCAGCATTGAACCAAATAAACAAAAGTCCCCAAAGAGCCTTGGTCTCATCTATGGCTCTAAGAAAACAGGTTGAGTGCCAAGGAAATAGAAAAGAACTCATTCTAGGTTGCTATTAAATTTGCATTTCTTTAAAGTGGGAAGGATCCAAGGTTTTGTTTTTTTCATATACAAAACCAATGGCCCAGGATTTATCAGACTTTACCAAACGCGACATAACTGTGCAACTGAAACATATTTATGAATTCACACAGAAAAGCATTTCAATCCCTTCAAATTATTATCTCCTGTCAAGCTGAATTATGTAGAACAGTTCTCATTCCACTTTTGGAGCTGGCCTTTCCAAAGAGGTGTATGTACTGCATCTATTTGCAAAATCTGGGAAAAGTATGCACTGCTACAGATCACAGAGCACTTTATGCTCTGCCATTCAGCTTTCAACCAATCTGGCAATTTAGTTCAACGCACAGAGGGTGAATATTAAAATTGTTTTAAAACTAAAGACTACCTAAAGTCTGCAGCTTTCCAGTTGTACTTGCTTTTGAAACAGTTCTAATGAACTATACATAATGACCTCTAATCCTTCTGTTAAATAACTCTTCAGGTAAAATTGGGTAAGATAAATGGATAAGCATATATCAAGTTTGATCACAGAAAACATAAAAGTAAAACATAATTTTAAAAATCATTACCTTCCATGATAAGAAAACTTAAACTGTCAGAGTTGCAGACAGATCAGCAAAAAACAAACAGCAGACAGTATTATCATTTCTCATTTGAGGAAATTTAAAATTTTTTGTTGATCAGCTACTGTTGTCTCTGTTTTTCTGTCCACATCAATAGCTGTATCTTGTATTACCAGATGTCTTGCTTTATGTCTGCATTGGAAGGGTGTTAACTTAGAATTTTTTTTTCAGAGAGGAAAACAAGAGATTGTTTTTTTGTCTTTCCTTTTAATGCAAAGAACAAACCAAAATTTCTGGGTTTAAGTCAGTTTTATGTACCTACAAAACAAATACAAATCCAATTTCTGCAAAGAGAAACCATATAAATGATGATATGTTTAATAGTTAATATCCAAGGTAGGGCTGGGTGTTATAACGAGCTAAAAAGTCTCCCTTATCCTCTTAAAAATTTGATTATACTTTTTAATGACACTATGTTTTTAAAGTAGCAATAATCACATCTGACACATCAGCAAGCATTTAAAAGAAAATGGATATCTAAACCATAATACATGATGGACCTGAAGCATGTTTAGCTTGCTTGCTAAGCTTATACACCATGTAAAAATAAAATATAACTCTTACTGAAGTGTACCTGCAGTGCTATCTCAGTCTTCATTGTTTCTACTGTAATCTCCTGGAGTGGTGAGAAATAAACATATAACTCTGGCTAACATTCATCTGTGAGACACAGAAGTGTTGTTTTCTAGGAGATTATCGTGACATCCATGATCTTTTTTGATATTTTTACAATTCCGGCAAAGTGTGGCTCATTTAACATCTAATGCCCACAATCAGCATGTATATGACTTTCCTGGAACAGCTGTTCCCAGAAGCTCCAGCTGGATGAGGCTTTGAATGGCATACTTACTAAGGAAATAACGTAATCACTTTTTGGGCTTTCCAAATTTTAAGAATTCTATTAAAAATCAGGAAAGACTTTTAGTGAAATATATGAGAACAACAAGTCAGAATACTACTCAAAATCATGGTGAGCTGAAATAAATCACTAATTGTGAACAGCTGTTACCACAACTGTTAAGAAATGGACACAGGAATAAGCTTTATTAGGAAAGTTTAGTGAAAAGTTATACAGACATTTTCTGTTGAGGCAAATTTTTAAAACTGTAATTTCTTGTCTAAGTAGACTTGGATCCATCTAGAACAGGGTGGCAGAGAGTGTCAATTGGAAATAGTAAGGTCCGTAAGAAAAACAGAATTTATGTTTCCACTATCTTACCTGTGCACATGGGGGCTACTTCTGACATAATTTTTCTGAAAGAAGACATCATTGGCCACTGACACTTCAACATGAAGTTGCAGATTATTTCCTCATCGTTCACCAATCCCCCCGGTAAGGAATTTGATGCAAACTTGATAGATTTGTAATTTAAGCCTCTTTTCCAGAAGGGACTACTCTAACTGCAATATCACAAGGAAGGCAGAATTACATTTCAATCTGCTATTTCTCCAATGGATATAGGTTTGTATAGGTTTTTCCTGTTTTTCCAACTGGTTGTGAAGAAGAAAAAATATTCATATATTAGAATCATAGAATCGTAG
>VZTY01034347.1:414459-447502 GCA_013400935.1 Turnix velox | reverse complement strand
TCCAAGACCTCTGTCTCCACAGAGACCAGCGCCACTTCCAGCACAGAGGTCCCTCCAACAAGCACCTCTTCCATTCCCAGTGCTCCACCTGTCCCCAGCAGCCCACTCAGCACCCACCTGCCTTCTGCCACCACTTCTGCAGTCTCCTCCACATCAGCTGCCACCACCACCCCCCCAAAACCTACGCTTACAACCATAAGGCCCAAGCCCTCTACTGCCAAGACCAGTGCTCCACCTGAGTGGCCTTCATCCGAGTCACCTGCACCCTCCACAGCCAAAACCACTGTGTTGCCACAGGTGGCTTCTTCTCCCTCTTCAACTGTGTCCTCAGCATGGCCAAGTACTTCAGAGTCTGGTAAGGCTCCCTCTTGTGCTTCTTTTTCTGCGATTGTCCCCATGGACTGGTTTAAGCCCAGCTGCCAACTGGGGCCACACAGGCAAGGCCAGGGGAGAAAATCAGAAGGGTATAAGTGAGAATATCTTGAGTTAATGTGGAGGTTATTGGGTAGTAAAGGAAAGCTGTATTGAGAAGCAAAGGAAAACAAAGAATTAATCTGCTGCCTCCCATAGTAGGCAGGTGTGCAGCCATTTCCTGCAAAAGCAGTGCTCTGCTGTGCCTAACATACACTTGGGGAGACCAGCACTGTATTTCCAAATGTTATCTTCTGTCAGCTTCAGATACTGAGCATACAATGACATAGAATGAGCATCATATGAGGATCACATCCCTGCTTCGGTCAGTTGGAATGAGCTAACTGCTTTTTCTCCTCCCAGATTTCTGTGAACAGCTACTGTACTTGCTGGTGGGAAAGTGTGAAAGCAAAAAAGGCCTTGGCTGCTCAGCAGCAACACAAAACATCAGGGGTTTTCCAACACAATTTTCATTCCTGATCCAAAACAAGGCAGAGTGGGAACTGTAGAAAGAAAGCCAACTCTGTCCCAGCTGAAACAATAACAGGCCTTGCTGAGGCTTCTGGCCACCTTCTTTGCCTTCCTTTTCTTGACCTTATCCTCAGCTGATCATTGCTTTTTTTCTGACAGCCTTCACCAGCAAAAAGACAACTGTGCCACACATAGTGCCACCTCTGACCACACAGAGAACTACTGCCACTACCTCTGTCAGCACCACCTCCAAGACTTCTGTCTCCACAGTGACCAGCCCTGCTACCAGCACAGAGGTCCCTCCAACAAGCACTTCTTCCACTCACAGTGCTCCACCTGTCCCCAGCAGCCCACTCAGCACCCCCCTGCCTTCTGCCACCACTTCTGCAGTCTCCTCCACATCAGCCACTACATCTGCCCCAGAACATACACCTACAACCACAAGGCCTGTATACACTACCCCCAGGACCAGTGCTCCAACAGAGTTGCCAGCATATGAGTCACCTGCACCCTCCTCAGCCAAAACCACTGCACTGACAACACTGGCTTCTTCTCCCTCCTCAACTGTGTCCTCAACACAACTGAGTTCCTCACAGCCTGGTAAGGTTCCCTCCTGGCCTTCCCACTGCTCTGCCTCATATTCCCATCTCTCGCTCCTCTATTATTTCTGTCCATCTGTCATTCCATCACTGTTTCCACTACAGTTTTGGCCTGGGCTCTATTTCTGGTTTAAAAGGCAGCGAATTTTTGTTCCTGGCCCAATTGTCTGGTGCTGCATTTTGGGGTGTGTGCACAAGCCAGGACTGATGGCATAGAAGTGCTGTAGGTATTGCTGAGGAGCACTAGCACAGCATCCAGATTTTCTCCCTTCTTCGTTTTGCCTCCTTGCCAAGGCATGGGCAAGAAGTATGTTTAGTCCACAGCCAAGATAACTGATCCCAAAGTGAGTGGCTAAAGAGATATCTGATGTGACAGGATGTGATGTTGAGTAGTGAAATTGTGGCAGCATTTTTTTCCCTGAGTAGTCATCGCTCAGAGGCTGGCTTGGCATTGGCCAGAAGAGGATGTGGGGAGTGATTGACACTTAGTGATTTGGTTATTTCATTTAGATTCTTCACTTGGTTGTAAATCTCCATATCTGGAAGCACATGGGCTTTTTTGTTTTGTATTTCTTCCTCTCCTCTTTCAGGTTAAGGGCAGTGTGTGTGTAGTTGGGTGAGCCCTTAACATACAGCCAGGGGCAACCCACTGGTGAGTGTCACGTGTTGTGGCTGAACCTGACTCTAAATGAGCCAGCAAAGTTTAGAGAAGGAGCCACAAGCCCAATCCTCCCCCTGGCCCAGGGACATTCAATGCAATGGAGGGCTGCTAGTCTCTTATAAGGCCAAAGCCTGGGGCTTCTACCCATCTACCCTTCCTGGTTTGTCAACCTCATTTAACCTTTGTTTTCCACCTGGCAGCAATCACCAGGAAGACAACTGTGCCACACATTGTGCCACCTGTCACCACGCACAAGACAACCACCCCCCCCTCTGTCAGCACCACCTCCAAGACTTCTGTCTCCATACAGACCAGCCCTGCTACCAGCACAGAGGTCCCTCCAACAAGCACCTCTTCCACTCTCAGTGCTCCTCCTGTCCCCAGCAGCCCACTCAGCACCTGGATGCCTCCTTCCACTGCTTCTACATTGTCTTCTGCTTTGATCCCAACCACCCAGGCAATGCCTACACACCTCACCACATCTGCATTTAGATCTGCTGAGACTACTTCCTATTTTTCCTCCCCTAACACCACATTTACTCCACATGTCAAAACATCTTCACTGGTAATTCCTTCTAGTCTTTCTGCCACATCAACTCCAGTTATGATGCCAGCTGCTTTGTCTACAACAAGTACTCTTGCTCCCAGAGTTATTACTACTGCTTCTACAGAGTCAGGTGAAAGGACTTCTTTGCGAACAACAACGTTGACCACCACCCGCACGACATCATCTTCTTTCACCTCTAGGCTTTCAACCTCCGTATCTTCTCCTGTACCATTAACAGTGCCACAAGGTAAAGTATATTCAAATAGTATCCTGTATCATGCTTTTGGCTTTAGTAGTGCTTTTCTTTCATGTTTGCATGAATTCTTGCCTTATCTGTTCCTTTGCTGGGATATCCTTTGTATGCATTTGCTCTGTCTTTTCTTTTTGTCTTTCTGCAGTTATATTTTGTAGAGAATTTTTCTCAAGTCTTTGATTTTGTAATAACACTAAAAGTGAATATTTTTTTTCAGTATTAAAATCTTAATTAAGCCATCTAAGAAAGACATCTTTTATTTGGTCAGGTGGCCTTCCTGACTTAGCCTGCATTTATTTTGTCAGCTCCCATATTCTTTCTGCACACTCGAGTATTATTGGTATCTCTTCTGCAGGACACTATTTTATTGGTTTTCAAGGTACAGTGATGCTTTTTGGCTCCTGTGTATAATTAAAACCTAGTATGGTTTGACTCGGGGAATATCACATTCTATACTTCTGCACGGTTTCAGGTGGAGGGAGGCACACAAAGTAACATCCACTGCATGCACTGAAAATAGAACTTTTCTACTTCATGGTCTCCAGTACAGGAGTCAGGAACACTGGTGTGGATGCACAAGAGAGAGATTTTTAAGTTGCATTCTATAGAAATAGCAGAGGCCTAGTTTCTAGTCCTCCATAGAACCAATCTTTACTCCACTCTTACCAGGATATGGATTAACCCTTCTAAGAATAAACCGGTATGACACGAGCACTGCTCATTCTGTCAGTGGATGGTGGATTTCCTGGGTGGTTAATTTTCTGTATCCATTTCTTTTATCCACTGTTTTGAGGCCCTAAAAAATGTCTGTTTCCTTCTGCCTTCTCCATTGTCATTTACCACTTTTACAGTTTTTAGTGAAACAGTCTGGAGGCCTTTGGGTATCCAAGACTAAGACAGATTTTTGCTATATTTTTTTTCTTTTTATGTTTGACAGAACGTTGTAGAGAACTCAAATATGAAGAAAAAATAACTTACAAAGGCTGTTCTGCAAACGTCACTTTAAGCCGCTGTGAAGGATTGTGTCCATCTTCAACAAAGTAAGGACAGTTGAGAGATTGTTGAGTACTGGTGTTGTTCCTTTCTCTTTTCTGTAAGCAGTGATTTTGTTACCTACTGCTCTTTTACTCTTTGGACACAAAAAGGTGGTTGGCATCTACCCAGAAGTATGATGTGGTGTAAGTCATCTTGTGAAAAACAATGCTAAAAGTTAATTTTCTACATAGTGATTTACATTTTAAACATGGAATGTTGTCCTGCCTTTTTTTTTTTTTTTTTTCCTAAAAAAAACCCCCTTAACCAGACATCAGTGATGCAGGTTTTGGAGGTGGTTTTATTTTTTTGTCTCTTTTGGGTTGTGCTTTTTTTTAAAGATGGAAAGGGTCAGCTAGACTATAAATACCCCTTGTCAAAAAGCCAAGACAGCAATGTGAAAAACTTATTTCACCTAAATATAGATGATGTCACTTCAGTTGTCTCATATTCTTCTCCTAATTGTATGATTCAGGGATATTTTAAAGCTGCTTCAGCCCACACAGTTCTGCTTGTTCATTAGGAGACCATTTGGACAGGGAATCAAGGCTTGAGTAAAACCAAACTGCCTGTGGCAGTGTTGGATTTTGAAGTTTGCAGTTATTTATTTATTTATGGGGGAAAAAATGTTGTATTCCTAACAATCCAAGGATTGAACAGGAAAGCAACAAAGGGTTTTCCTTCTGCAATAATTAATTTACATTAATCCTGAAGCTAAAAGCAGTCCCAGTCCAAGTGAGTTCAGGTGACCTCCAGCATTATGAAAACTGTGTGACGTGGTATCTTGAGTTTCCAGAAGGGCTGTTAAGTCTGGATGAAGATTTTTAGCTATTAACATTCATCACAGTTGTTAAAAATCCCAGAGTTCAATTCCAGCCCCTGTTTATACAAGTTCTCACTGATCCAAAGATCAAAAGAGAGGAAGCCCAGCAGCAGTTGGCGAAACACAGGCACAAAAGCAACAGTTTAAACAGACCTATCAGAAGAGTATCTATGTCTCACCTTACTGGAGCTATCACTTCACCAATCAGGGCTTTTTTTCCTGCTAATTCAGCATCCTTTGTATGAACCTCCTGCTGCTGTACCTGACCTCACAGCCCAAACTGACATTGTGCATCATCAGTTTCAATTCTGGTGCTGACAGGTCAGAGGAAACAAAGGGATTTCCCTTCCTCTGCCTACTGTGCAAAAGGGAAAAGTGCAATTCAGCATCTTTGTTGGCAACTCCTCCCAGAGCTCTTTTGGAAACCAAGTAGGAATGAGGAAATCCAATTCGATTACTTTAGAATCATAGAATAGTTTGGGTTAGTAGGGACCTTGAAGATCATCTAGTTCCAACCCCCCCTTGCCATAGGCTGGGACACCTCCCACTAGATCAGGCTGCTCAGTGCTTTGTCCAGCCTGGCCTTAAACACCTCCAGAGAAGGGGCATCCACAGCCTTTCTGGGCAACCTGTTCCAGTGTTTCACTACCCTCACTGTAAAGAATTCCTTTCTTAGATCTAGCCTGAACCAACCTTCTTCCAATTTACATCCATTATTCCCTGTCCTGCCATCCTGTACCCTATAAGAAGTCCTACCCCAGCCTTTCTGTAGGCCCCTCTTCTCCAGGCTGAACAACTCCAACTCCTTCAGCTTGTCCTCATAAGACAGTTGCTCCAGTCCTTTTATCAACTTCATGGCCCTCCTCTGGACCTGCTCCAACAGCTCAATGTCCTTATGTTGAGGGCTCCAGAACTGGACACAGTAACTCCAGTTGGGGCCTCACCAGAGCTGAGTAGAGGGGCAAAAATCACCTCCCTTGACCTGCTGGTCACACGTTTTTTGATGCAGCCCAGTGAGGTCTGAGGCCCAATAGCTATAAAACCCTTTGAAAATTCAATGTCCAAAAGTAAGGCAGAACCTTGGTCCACCTGATCTCCCACAGCAGCCATGAGAACCAAGTCCATTACTGCCCTGGTTTTAGCTCTGCACTTTATAGAACAGTTGAACTCTAAGGGTTGTTTTCATCCTGGTAGAAGTTTCATCATCAGAAAAATAAAAAAAGTTTAAATAATTGAAAAGCTGTGAGCCTAAAATGCTGACTATACAAATTCTGATTCTCCCTCTATTCCACCCAGGTTGAATGTGGAGGAGATGATGGTCACCACAGAATGCGGCTGCTGTAGGCCACTCCAGCATCTCAAGAAGGAAATCCAACTGCCATGTCAAGATCCAGACAACCCTGGAAATTGGCTTGCTACTGAAATAATTGTGTTTAGTGGCTGTGCCTGTAACTTTGACAGTTGCACACAATAGCCAAACCTCCAGCTGGCCTCAGATTTTTTTTTTTTTTTTAAATTAAACACTGATCACAGTTTGACACTGCCCCAGCTCATTGCTGGGAGTACTGGTATTGATCATACAGGAGAGCCCTACAGTGAGGCTTTTCCTAAGCTGCTCCCTGGAGTGTCAATGAAGTAAGTGATATTTTTTTCCTGATCAGGAGGCAGCTGTGGGGAAATAGTTGGGGAAGAGCAAAGGGGAAGAATGGGGCAGGTGGGGGTTAGGGAAGACCATGCCAGGGTCTGGCTCTGCTCAGGGTCATATTTAACCACAGGCTAAGAAGTGGCCTAATACACTGTGCAACAGCAGCAATCTTACTTTCAAATAAAGTAGAATTTACTTCCCCAATTTGCTTCTTGTTATTTGACCGGTTATTTTAACTGAGGTCTGTTACATTCAATCCAGTTGGAACTAGGATGTATGGGACAGCTCCTTACTTCCAAGGGACAGGAGGCAAATGAGGTGACCTGATCCCTGTCCTCTGAAAGCAGAGTTGTTCCTGTCATCCCTACAGAACTGGTGCCAGAGACTAAAGGTGGCTCCTTAATGTGGTGGGACATTAACACAGAGCTGGAGTGGCTCTTGAACAAAGCAGAGCACAACTCAGCAAGAAAAAGACACATGTAGTTCACTCACAGATGGTATCTACTTGCTGCTGGGAGAGACTGTTCTTTAGTACTTTTTAAATTAATTACAAAGAGCATATGACTGTAGAAAAGCTCAAAGTGCTCAGGTTCATGGTGGGTTTTTTGTTGATCTTTTTCCCCCCCTCTATATAGGCAAGTTTCAGAGGAGTACTAAGAATCTCAAGCATACAGTTGAAGTTTGTGCAAGGTTATTGAGCAGTTTAGATACCAATGCTATCAACTTCTGCAGCCTTATTTTTTGAATAGGAGAGTGTATGTAACATGTGGCCAAACAAACCCTTCACTGGGGCAGCAGAGCTGCAGGCCAGGTAAGACTCAACCCACCAGTAGTTTGCAGGAACAAATTTACTATTACACATCAACTGTTGTTCCAGAATGACCATTCCATACAATTATTCTTTACATTTCCATGCCCCCAGACAGAAAAGGACAGTTTTATTACTGTTCTAATCATTTATTTAATCTTAATACGTTCTTCTGATGAATATAGTCTAATATATAGTCTTCTATATGAAAATTCTCCACTTAATTTGACAGAACTTTGTTTTATACAAATAAGACAATCACCATAAATGTTACATACTGGAGTGTAGGTCAAGAATGAACATGCGCTACCTGTTTTGCTATTCAGTTATTTTCACATGTCAATGCCGGAAAATACTGTACTTAAAAACAATAACACTGTTTACTGCAGAAATTACTTAGTCTGCTTGACATGATACATCACTTTGGTAAGTTAACCATCATTCACAAAAAAATAATCAAGAATTTGTCCTTAATTTTTTTTTTTCCATGTTTCTGCTCATGGCTTCATTGAGCTGACATTGAATACAAAGCGTGAACGGTCATAAGCTTAACACGGTCACCACTGAATAGACACTTTACCTCACCCCCCTCCTTCCCGCGTTCTAGCACAGCTTGAACAAAAGTAAAGTGAACTAAAGTAGTGCAGTGTCTCAAGGTGTCCTTTAATGAGGGCACAGAACATCTCCAGAGGGACAGATATACAGCAGGATTTGGGAAAAATGAAACAAAAGCTCCTCCCTGTCTTTGCTAAGACACCCTTCAGTTCAGCACATTAGATTTTTTAACTTAGCAGCCAACAGCCCAGGCAAGATAACAGGACTATTAAAGGGACATACAGCATCCAAAGGACAAAACATAAGGTGGTCCATGAATATTTTGCCAACTGCCAAACCTGACTGCAGGAATTACTCATGAAGATTTTTCAAAGACAATGTTTGTGACCAAAAAGTCTTGATTAAATCCTCAAAAGGCCCTAAAAGGGCCAATTGTTCAAGAGAACTTTTGCAGAAAGACCAGATCTATAGCCAAGTTTTCAGTCCTACCATCCATAGTTATCATCCATTTCTGGAAAATAAAGAAAAGTATCTCCCAAAATCCACACAACACAAGCAGACTTTATTCCTCATTTTTCACTTCCACTTCAAGCCAAATTAGAGTTACCCAGCTCCATCATTTAACTCAAAGCACTGAAAGGAAAAAAAAAAAAAAAAAAAAAAAAAAAAAAAAAAAAAAAAAAAAGAGCAAGGCACACCCCCTCTTGCGAAATGCTGTCCCCTGCTGTGCACCCGGCAGCACGACAGGACCAGCATTTGAAGGTATTTTCATTGCCATCACTCAGTACTTTTCTCTGACGGGCACACCCTTCTGTGTGTTGTGAGACACCAGTTCCAGCCTTCCTTTAAATAACCTCAAGGGAATCTTCACTTCTCACACCCGAAGCAGCTGCTGCTCCTTGGGACCTGCAGCACCCCCTGACAACTGCCTGCAGTTTCTAACTGTGCTCCCTCACCCGCTGTGCTTTAGGAGCCTTTGCTGCACCTCCAGGCTTCGGAGGGAGAGCCAGAGCTGTGACCACTTCCTCCTGCAGAGAGGCTGCAAAGAGTTTCCTGCTGTGGAACAACTTACACAGGCTTTGGTTGTAAAAAGCACTATAAAAGCTGAACTTGTTTGGGCCTTCCAATCCTTTTTACACCATGCTGGATGTTTTTGCCGCCACTGACTGACAGAAAACAGTTTGGGTTTCAGTCATTCAGTCTCTCTAATTTTAACATTACTGTACAATGGGGAAAATTACTGTTGAAAATTACATTTTCATCTAAGAGTGCATGCCTTGCAGCCCTTCAAGGGCCCATTTCTTCCCACTCCTCCTCTTATACAATACCAGACTCTGCAGTTAGTTATATCACACCATTAGCACGATTACTTGCTAAGTCTGATGGGAAACAGAAAAAACACAGAACAGAACATTTAATCTTGGTTTGACTAATAATGAACAAGCATGTACTCAACACAAGCATGTTCATCACCTATCAGAGAAGCTCACCCCATCATTGAGATAAGCAGGATTAAGAATAGCTTTTGTGTTCAATCCACTTTCCAAAGATCAAAAAACATTAAGATATGAAGATTTGATCTTGTAATCCTTTAGAACTCTGGTCCTGCGGCCTTTTTCAAATACAAAGATTGGCAACACTCAACATAAACATTCACTTGAATCAAATCCATCATGGAATCTGCCCTTCCATCCAGTACAAGACTCGCGGCAACATTCAACTTCACAAAGTTTTGACTCTGCATTAACATGTGAGGTAACCTCCCTGAGCAGCGTGTTCCATTGGGTTCCTTCAGCTCAGAGCAGAGGGAGGACCCCTTCAAGGCAGAACATTACTGGCCATGTCCAGTTGAAATCCTTGGTTACCGCATCTAAGTAAATTTCCCTTTAATGAGTTTAAAAGCCTTGACCTCTGCAAAAAAAGGAGCACAAGACAGCCCTCCCACCCTTCGGGTAACACACTAAAAGCCATTTTTAATGTAAAAAGTCACTTCCCTGTACTGTACATTTTAGTCTTAATTTCAAACAAGGGTCAAGTCCTATTAAGGCAGGGAGCTGGCATTGGTTAACATTGCAGTACTCAGACAGTGATGTACAAGACATTTATTTGCAGTATGATGACAGCGATATAAATGGAAAAACCCAAACTGACATAGTTAATATTAAAACTGTTCTGACAGCAGTTCACATAACCTCTGAGATACAGCTTCTTTACTTGTTCGTAGTGTGAGCCTATACATCTGAAAAACAACAGGAGATTAGTTACTTTTAGAACACATTTCCGCATCAAACAAATGCACAGTCAACTAGCAAAAGCCTGCAGTTACCACTTGTTTTATTAGATTTGATAGGAAGTCTAGAGACAAAAAAAAAAAACTTCTTCACAAAAGAGAAGACAACTTACCTCCCCAAAAATTATTTTATATAGTGCTCAGTTAACTTGGATAAAATCACTATCAACTACTTGAGGACAAGTATTCTTAACATTGTGTTTGTTTTCCTTTAGCCAATCTTTCTCTCTAATTTAAAATTACAAAGGGAATTATATTTTATCTTGTCCAAGGTGCACAAAATAGAAACATTAAAAATATTCCCAATTTCCAAGAGAAGATGAGATTCCACAGACAGTCTGTATAGGAAAATGAACAGCAGGAAAGCAGCAGCAGCTTTCCAGCCTGGGCCAGGCCCAGCTGCTACAGTTTCATTTCTGGTTGGAATCCACAGTTCTAAGAGTTATTTCAGCCACAGACAGGTATTTAGTGCAAGCAATACACTGTATCCAAGCTGTAGAGACTTAAACAGATACCTGTGCCTGAAGGTTGGGTTCAAGGCGCAGCAAACATCCGATCTGAGTAGTTTTGGTATGTATGATACCAGCACCGACAAAGTTGGCAGGATTGGGATCTACCTCCTCAAGTAGGGCTGATCCAAAGCCAATTATCTATGAAAGAAACCCACAACGTTTAGATGTGGGGACAGCAGGGCACTGATACAAAGTCTACCCAAGCTCAGCTGCCAGCAACTAGCAAAAGAAGTAGGAGCAATTTTCATTTGAAATGTTCAAGGCATCAAGGAATTATCCATTACCAATTTTATTACAACAAATATCTGAAGTGAAAGTCACCCTGATAACAAAATGTGCCTGAAGCAAAAGTTAAAAAAGAACTAAGTTATATCCAATGGTTTTGCTAAATTCATTCCTGTCTTACACTAGTCATTTCTGTTTTGCCCAAAGCAGCCATTTCTCCAAAGGCAGTTGTTTCCTTTTGTAGCCGGTAACTACAAGATAAATTAGGGCTTGAAGCACCTTCCAATTGATTTCTAAGCACTGAACTGTTGTTTGCTTAAATAGCTTCAACTTTCCTGCTGGTGTATGTCATTCAAGCCCCACGGAGAACCATTCCATTCAGCCCAGCAGAAGAGTCTGTTACACAACATGGTCTAACACTTGAAGATGATCCAGTTGCCATATAAACCAAACTAAACAAAGTTTGCTTATTACACCAAGCTCACACTACATATCAGAAATACCACCCACCTTTGCTTTAGTGATCTCTGCATCCATCGGGTGTTTTGCTTTAAAGATATTCTGTACTTCTTGTTTTGGACTGCAAGGTAAGGCAAGATAAACACATGGTAAGACACATGCATTATGTACAACACCACCGAGTAACAACTAATTACACTTTGAGTTTATAACTCACAGGACTAAGTACGGGATGGGACACTGCACCAGCTATGTTCAAGGGAATTTCTTCCCTTTGTCCCACCACAAAGAACTCCAAGCCCAAGTAAAGAAATTCTTACTTGCTCAGTTGCTTCCAACGCTGAAAAAAGTCTTGAGAAGACATCTCTGTTGGCTGGAAAAATTTATTGAGCGTGATGGGTAATTTTACTGAAAGATTTTGAAAGGTTCCACCATACCTGCAATAGAAAGAAGAGGGCGTATGCAGAGGTGTCAGCAGTCCCTCTGCCCAAACCAACACGGCAACTGAGGATGAGCACCCTAAAAGTGCAATCATTTGCAATTAAAAGCCATCAGCTGTTGGAACAGATCCAGAGGAGGGCCATGAAGATGATCAAAGGGCTGGAGCAACTGCCTTATGAGGACAGGCTGAAGGAGGAGTTCAGCCCAGAGAAGAGAAAGCTCAGGGGAGACCTCATAGTAGTTTCTCAATACCTGAAGGGGGCCTACAGAAAGGCTGGGGTAGGACTTCTTAATAGGATATGTGATGGAAGGACTAGGAATAACGGATGTAAACTGGAAGAGGGTAGGTTCGGGCTAGATATAAGAAAGAAGTTCTTTACGGTGAGGGTGGTGAGACACTAGAACAGGTTGCCCAGAGAGTTCATCGATGCCCACTCCCTGGAGGTGTTTAAGGCCAGGTTGGACAAGGCACTGAGCAACCTGCTCTAGTGGGAGGTGTCCCTGCCTATGGCAGGGAGGTTGATGATATTTAAGGTCCCCTCCAATCCAAACTATTCTATTATTTTTTCTAAGATACAGTTTTAATGCGCTGACAAATAATTTGCTCTGCTTAGATGGCACATGAAAGTGAACTGGCACAACTTCTAGTAAGGATCTCTCAATTCCAACACAGGTTGTTATCCTCCTAGATAGCACCCAAAGGACTGAAAATATCCCTGTGAAAACATACCAGTAAGAACCAGTTCAGACTAAAACAACAGAACGCAGCCAGGGAATGATGGTGAGTAGGCATAAGATTCTATTTTGGGCTGCAGCATTTCCAGTCCAAGCTGTTTGCAGAAGTGTTCTTGGTTTCCAGAAGGGAGGAGTTACTGTGTATATTCCTGTCAAGATTGCTTAAGCAAACAGGAAGCTGCTTTGTAGAGACAGCAGAAAGAGAAGTCATGGAGACGTTTTATCAGTAGTTGCTTTTTGATTAGGTAGTAGGGTTTTTTTAAACCACATTGTTCCAAGTGGATTCCCTACCTCCCTTAATAGCTTAAAGTTTTGTTAGATGAATTTTTCAAATTGTCTACCCAAGACTTCTTTGGGTGTCCACATCCTAAATTCAATCAGGAGACCATGACAAATTTAACATCTTTCATCAAAATAATTCAGTGGCATTTGAATCCTGTGTTTTACCTGAACTGAATGTTCAGAACTGGAGCTTCCATGAAGTCTGATACACACTCAATGTTCACCACCTGTTGAACCTGTGCACCTCCATCCACTGTGGGGTCAACAGGTTTTGTCTGAAGATTCAGGCGTAAGAAGCGGTTAAGGAAACCAACCAATGAACTGGTAACTTCAAAAATTAGCAAATCCTGCAACAAGCTATATGAGGAATTATGGCCAGCCATTTTCCCTACATGTTACTGAGTATTCAAAGTCCAATTTCAGAAAAGGGTGATTCTTTTGTTCCACCTCCCCCATACTGACAAACCAAGAAGCAAAAGCTCCCACAATACTCAGTTATGTGGATATTCTTGAAGAAAGATGCCCTCAAAAAGGCCTGAAGACACAGACAGACCTCACAATAAAATCCACTAAGCTATTTCAATTTGATGTGAAAACTGCGTTGATACTTTGAGTCAAATACAAGAAATGCTAAACTTGCACTACTTTACTACTGTATATTAAGAGCTTCTCTATTAAAAGGATCATAATAATCGTGTAGATGCTTTCTTCTACCTCCACCAAGTCTGAAGTTATATGTAGGACTTTAAGGACACTATGTCTACACCCCCTACTACTTCATGAAAGTGGAAAAACATACCAAATTACATTACATATTTATTCAGCCTAATTTCTCCTACATTAAATAGTAATATTTGTGTTTGCACTTAGAGCTCTAAGGAGAAAATCTTTCATCTCTGACCAAAACATGTTCTTTCTACAAGAAAGTTTAGAGAGTTATCAGCAAGTTCCTCATTTCTTCATATTGAAGGACACTGTGCCTTGATCCAGCAGCTTTATTACACTTCTGTGAGGCATAAACCACAGAACCCAAGAACAGACACATGCTACTGCACTAAAGGATATTTGATTGTAAGTCATCTGAGCAGATTACTGTTGGAGTAAAATTCAAGAACTGTGTTGAAGTCTTATTTCCGTAGAATATGAACATACGTCCTAGAAAGAAAAGAGTAAGAGGTATCAGAATTGTTAGGTATATCACATGTAATCATATCAAACTACTGGTGCTTCGAGTATCCAATAGACTACCTTCCTACCTTTCTTTAAAAGATCTTTTGAAAACTAATTTACATGGTTTATCCTACCAAGGCATTCACTGTTCATCATGAAGCAATTAAACTATCAGACCTCTTCTACAGTAGCTCTCCCACACGCAGTTAAATAATCAGTGGAACTGTTTCAGTTACTGGCAAAGTTACTTTTTACACCAAAGCCACTATAGTGCCAAAAATGGTGTAGAAGAGAAGGAAGCCATTCTAGTGCTGGCTCCCTGGTTCTTCTTAATGTACAAGTTAATCAATAATGTTACAACAGACATGCCTGAAATATATTGTGTATCATATGATTTCAATAAGCTTTAGAAAATTGAGAATGGTCCTTTGCATCCTTGTCTCTACCAGATTCGCAACTAGGCAGCAAGAGCTGGAGCTTACATTATTATCACTTAACACTCTCATTTCATCTTGGCTACCAAGACAACCATGAAATTTAAGGAAACTACAACCCACAATGAAGGCCAGGGACACACAAACAACAGGTTAAGCCCAAAATCACATTTTTCCCTATGCAGCAGAGAAGTAAACTATCTGCAGCAGCACTGGCACTGAGTGAACCACTCGCCCTGAAAGCTCTTACCCAGATTCTGTCGAAATTCAGATTTTAATCCAATTTGTAGTAACTGATTTTCAAATAAGACTCCATTGTTTTTACACACAAACCTAGGAGAAGAGAGAGAAAACATGCTATAAATTGAACCATATTAAAACAATTCAAACCCCAAAATTCAGGGTTTAAAGTGGATGAAGATTGTGGTTAACCTAGAGTGCATCAGTCTGTGAGAGAGGCCTTTGCAGAAAACTGCAGTTAGAAACAACAACTTTACAACCAAAGCCACTACTTACAGGACTCTAAAAGAACTGAAATTCTCATTTGATAGGATGCCTGAAAAACTATGAAGGAAGCCACAATATGCTATAAATACACACACTGTCTACAAAGGACCAGGCAACAGACTAGGATTTTTCTTATTCATAATCTTGATAACTTCTGAAACTCATTAGGTTGGTGTAGAATTGAAAAGTTTGAAGCTTTGATTGTTTAAACCTGAAAGAAAAAAGAATCCCTGTTTTTAGCAGTTCTGTATCACATCAAGTCAACTGAGAGCTGTATTTTTGTTTTCCATTTTGTGAGAGGAAGCCCATTCTGCAGTGATTTCAGTCCTTTTTGTCACTCTTCACTTAAAAGTGGAAGAGGTGGTCAGCAAACATTAGCCTTCTGAATACACAGCATTTAACATTCTCACAAATAATCAGTACTTTCAACAATTTACTCTTAGTTTCTTCTTTATTTGTGAATAGTTACAAAACTTAATATACAACTGGCACTGCCTCATTTTAGAGTAGTGAGCCAGCAATGACTCTAACCTGTCTATTCATGAGCTTTTCAAAATCCACAGCATCTACAGAGGTGCTCTAGTCACAAGTCTGACAGTACTTGTTGCTCTAGTTTCGCTGGTATTAAGTTAATGAATAATAGAGTTCTGCTTTGTAACTATATTCTGGAATTTGCCCAGCCTTGCAAGGTTTTAGTATTGCTTACTTGTGAAAAAGCTCATCAGCATCATGCACAGTATCAGCTGGTTCCTCAGAAACTACCTCAGATGAAGCCAGGTCAGGGCTAGTTCAGGCAGCACAAAGGAAGAAAGGCAGTAGCGACAGAGATAGCAGGAGTTAGTAAAGACAGCTTAGTGCTTAGTTATTTCTTTTACCTCCTTCCTCAGAAATCGCACTGTTTAATACATGAAAAATTTATTAGCTGCCCTAGCTCAGTACTTAGAAAGATACCAGGCATCGTCTTCCCCCACTTCTCTCTCCCACCCCACCCCTCCCTGATTGTTAGGAACCAGCAGTTCTTCCCAACGACAGGAGATAGATGAAGGTAGTCAGCAGCAGTAGCTTACATTTACACTTCTTAAAGAGCCAAGTCCCTTTAAGTATTTAATTGTAACAGCAAAGAAGTTTTAGTTCAAAACCACTAATGTAGGTGTATTTTAATTACTACAAACACATGCTTGAACAAGGCCTCAGCAACCTTAGTAGCTCTTCTAACTACAGCTGCACAAACAGTTCTTAAACACACAAAAGTGTAAGCAAGAATACACAGGCACACAGAGAATGACTTACCCAAGTAAAAGATTAGAAACAAAAGTGACAACAGCACTAAAAAGAGGCAGGAAACTAAAAATCAACTTCTCACTACCATTAGAGAAGCATTTCATCATCTACAGACAGACCAACAAAGGGGTTGGGCAATGCTGTACTTTCATCTATAGAAAGAGAAAACTCTTTAGGTAACTTCTGTTTAGGAAGCTACTAGTATTAGTTTCCTATTTTCCCTCTTCTTAAAAAAGGTTAACAGGTTTGTGTATCTGCTTAAAGTCCTGGAACTGTGTAGCACGATTAAACATTGCTTATTGCCTTTAAGACAAACACAAGATCAAATCTTAGTTGCTGCAAGCCCACAACAATGCATTGCCTAGGATAAAATCTCGCTAAAAGCCCCAATAATCTGAACAGATTAGTTTCCTTAATTCAGTCTTTTACATTAAGATGCACTCCAAATTTGGCATGATATTCAAAAGTTTGTCCTTAACAATAGCAGCATGCTCTTTGGCCAACAAGATGATGGATTTTTAAAAACATTATGCAATTTTTTACTATTTATTTTCAAAATTTTAGACAAATAGCATTTAAGGGCAGTTAGTCACAGTGAGTTTTGAAATCAACACAATTAACATTGCATCTACACTAAGTAATCAGGAAGGGAATTTGATAATGTCTTTAAAAAAAACCTTTCACCCCCACCTTTCCACACCTGTTTGTCAGGCAGTAGAAGAATAATTCCAGTATCTCCTGGAATTCTAAGAAACAGTATATCTAGATACAATCCATCTTGCTGCTCTGGTATCAACAGTATCAAGCAGAGAGACACAAGAATACCTCATGAGAATAAGATCAGAAAAGTGTACACATGAGGCCAAGATAACCCTGAAATTCACGATACATTGAGATGCACAAAAACCAGAAAATTCAGGGTGAAAACTAGGCAATACTGTGGGGCTAATGCCCTCAGGGTGATTATTACAGATGCAGTTTTTCCAAGACCAGAGGTACTCAAGCACAGCCCAACACAGTTTAAGAACCTCTCGTGCTGCATAACCACCACCAAGGAATGCATTCAGTTAGCTGGAATAAAACCAGAAGTTACTGCACATACTTTGTTCTAATCTTGTTTTAGCAGGGAAATACTTTGAGAATCTGTACAGGGAGACTTAATTACCTTGCAAAGTTGTCATCAGAACCTGGAGCAAGAGGTGCAACTGCAGAAGGTGAATCTGAAAATACATCCACCAGCAGGGTACCAGTAGAGGATGGTGGGGGAGCTGCATTGGCAAGAGGGGCAGCACCCAGGCCCAGCAGATCTGCAGGTGGAGAAGGAGTGGACTAGGGAAGACGAGACATTTCAGTGTTACACTACAGCAAAACTAAAACAAAGCCATCTCTTTTGCACAGACAACTAAACTAAGCTATGAACATGCCTCTACCCACCCAAAATGAAGCTTTGAATAGACAGAGGAGGCTTCATGAATGCCACTACCTTGTGTTTCAGCTTAACATCATTTACAGATGTGGTTTAATATTTTTCTTTGAAGAGAGTTATGTCCCTCTAGCCATTAAATAAGAAGCAAAATTCATTTGTCTCAAATAATAATATTTATTCCTCCTCTCGTCTCCCCTTCCTAATTCCAAGGGAATTTTAAAACTGCAGGGAATAAAATTCCAGTGCATTTTTTTTTTTGTTCATGAAGAATCAAGTAAGAAAGGCAGCAGCTTTTACACAAACCCAAGTGAAAACATCACAGCATTTTTAAAATTGACTTTCAGTTTAGTTCTGGGCTTTTAAAGTTAGACAAACCTTAGAAACAACGTAAACCCCAGGCAGCACAAAAGTAGAGCATGTAACTAGCTCAGCTGCAAACACTGTTAAACAGTGATCTCGTATTAGAAATCAGCAGCCTATGATGTGCCAGATAACCCAGATGCATCTCATGACTCATCTTCAGTGTGAGTTCGAAATTTTGTTTTTGAAACCCAACTCAAAATATACTCATATACTCCAGAGGCTGGATTTGATGGAATTGATGCAATGAAACAAAAAATTTCCTGGCAAAAAGCTTTCAGAAGCCAATCATTAACAACTACCAAAACTGAGCAGTTGAATCCAACTTGGAACATCATCTCAGCATCTAAGCCAGAGTCCCACCAAAGCCACTGAAGCTTGTCACATGTTGCAATGCACAAAGTGAAGCTGATAAAGTACAATGCAATTTTAACCACCAGACATCTCAGTTTGGCACACAAGGAAATTGGGCAGCTTTTCTGCTGGAAAGGTGATGCACTTGGAACATCTACTTGTACATGCTGCAATGACTAAGAGTCAAAGAATTACCCTTTAAGAAACAGGACAGGGAGCATGCTACCGTACACTTCCTCCTCTGAGGTCATCTACGACTACATCTCAAATGTAATTACGAGTTATGCTAGTCATTAAAACCAGAACTAAGTATTAAATTATAGGAATGACTCATCCTAACAGCTTTAATTGTCAATAAAATCAGGAGTTTCCACTCAGAAAAAAACAGGACTGTGGCCTCATCTACCATAGATAAACTGAAAGAGTACTATCAAATACCAGAACAGGAGTGTCCTTAGATCGATGTGAAAAAAGTTTTGACCACTTCTTGTAAAAACAACAATCCAAACTAAGATGCAAACGATATACCACACTAGACAAAGCAGAAGAGCAGGTGACACTTTGAAATTCAAGTTACTCCTTTTAAAGATGTTAATTTTATCACCACACCTTGACAGCAATTTGTCTATTAATGCAACGTAACAATGTAAAAGGGAATTTTTAGGCAGCACTTTGTCCCATTTTCCTAAGATTCCTAAAGAAAAACTGCATCCATGCACACAGGGGGAGGAAAGGAGCAGTGTATTTCCCTGCTAACTTTATAGCAAAAACTCACCGTCTTAAGTTTGAGATAAAAAAGTTTTAAACCTGTAAAAAGCCACTTAAAGGAAACTATTCTTCTCTCGCTTGCATGTAATATAAGTCAGTGAAACAACAGCTTTTAAACTCACAAGAGCAGTGGCATTGACAGAGGCAGGTTCAGCGCTTCCGTTCATATCAGAGCTTCTCTCCTTTTTGATCTCTTCCAGGTCAGTAACTGTGCCTGGGCCTTTCTTCTTCTTGAGTTTAGCCAAAATAGAAGACTCCCTCTCCGGAAACGGGGGCATTTCTTCCAGCACTGTAGCCTTATTACAGGAAAAAAAAACAACAAAAAACACCAGATGTATTAGCGACTCATCCACCCTTATGTGAAGCGGATCTAGACTAAAATCACGCAAATCACCCCCAAAAAAATGTCTAGTCAGACCTAAGAAAGCACTCAGCAGTTGTCAAGTCCAAGTGTGCCATGCTCTGGTCAGAGCTGGTAACGTCCTATCAGAAATGTGAGCTTGTAGAGATCAGCACAATTACCAGGTTTCTATTTCCCATGAAGTCCTCAAAACAAAACACTAGCCTTTTGTTACCCAAATACTGTGCGACCCTCTTCTGCACCAGCTTTCTCTGGAGGCTTTGCACCTCCACATTAGCATGCTTTATCAGTCATTTATCCTACTAAAATGACAGTAACTTTGCTCAGAAATCTTAATGCAGGATTAAGCATCTGCAATGTGTCTTTTAGTTTATGAATTCAGCTGCAGTCATCATTTACAGCTAAAATCAACCAGGTAACTTTATAGCAGAGTTTGCTCGTTGACAGAAGACACAGCTAAAGAGCAATGTGTAATAAAACAAGTGCTATACCTACCAATATATCAGTACTTGCAATAGTGCTGAGCCTCAAATACTCAACAGCTCTCTGCTGCAGCTCAACATCAGCATTCTTCAGCTGGCTGTCACTGCGCAACACATCTTGAATTGTGGTTTTGATTTCTGGAAACAGGTTCACAAACTTGATGTAGGTAGACAGAAGCAGAGCTCTGGTAGGAACACTACACAGATGAAACTTGGAATGTAGCAAGTTGAACTGGATGAGGGGGCTTAAAAATGAGAAGAATTTGGTCAATTTTTATAGACATGGTAGCTCTTAATGCATTACTACAGCAAGAGACTGATAACTTGCCTTCAGGAATATTAAACAGACATTCAATTCTTTACAGAAAGTGGTACTGCTTTAGTATTTTAGAAGGTGTTTTACCTTGATCTCGGATCACCTGCTATCAGATTTCCAAATTCTCCCAAGATGTAGCCACCTACTTTCACAAGATTCTCATGGCATGCTGGAGCTTGAAGGGCCTGTAAGGACACATTAACAGTCAAGGATCTGTAGTGCATCACAGATCTGTTATTTCCATGTCCAGTTTCCTGTAAAAGCAGGTCACAGATCTAGTACTACAGAGCAGTTACAAGTAAATCATGATGGTATGACTTCAAAGCTAGAGTAACTATTACTTAAGAGAACTCTCAGACCCATGTAGTAGTACTATCAACTTTTAAGAACAGATACAGCTTTTATGTTTTCTCTTCCCCTTGCAACTTCAGGGGGGTCAGAAAGCTGTTAAAAATATAGAATTTGTATCTTGAAAGATTGTGCTGAAGCTGTCCAAGATATTGTCATTGAGTATGAAGAAATACAGCAAGAATTAGTTCTAAAAGTCACCCTAAACACCTGGGAAAGGAAGTTTTAAAGAGTAGAAAAGTCCATCTGAAGAAACAAAACTAAGTCAGAGCAGTAAGGGAAGACTTCAAAATGTTCTCCTTCAATAGTTCAAATTCCAGTTTTATCAGGTCCCAAATTAAAAGGAATGGGTACTTGCTTACAGAAGGATCATCAAGTTATCATTTTGAGTGTTTTGGATTCTTGCACACAGCTATAAAAGGCTCCTGTTTTTACATTTAAATAACGTTCCAGGTAATGCAATTTCCTTATGAAACAACACACTCAATGTCAGCCAGCAAAACAGTAACAAACCCACCCTGCCCTCCCTCACCAAAACCGTACCAGGTGTATTTGCATTACTTGGCCAGAGAAGCTTCTTAATATGGCTCCACAGAGAGCTCTGGCAGTGTTTTGCTGAAGCATCCAAGGCTCCACTTAGATCCCTCCCTAATGTGGGGAAGCACATACACCTGCTAGACTACAGGATATTTGCTCAATTCCTCCCTCACTTTGCAAGCCAATTGAAAACAGTTATTCTCACCTCAAAAACAGTCTTTGCTGCATACCCTTGAACATCATCCCTGTTGATGACAATCTGAATAACTCGATACCACACTTCTTCACTGACATAGTCACCAGCAATGCGAATCAGATTCAGGATTGTATCCACGTACCAGGTATAATCCACTGCATATTTCTCAGCTAGAATGGCAACTTTCAGAACCTGAAGAGAACAAAGAATGTTGACTGGCTTCTAACATAAGCTACATATTGAGACTCACTCTCTTATACATCTGGTTATACCCCATAGTAGCCCAGAAGCCTCAGTTTCAGAGATGTCAGCTTGCCCACTTGCCCTCACAGCTATGGTAAAAGGTGAAAAGATAAATATTAAATTTTGTCCAAACACACACCAGCTGCCAACTACATAATCCATCTCAACATGTTGTATCTGTGGCTTTTCACCCATGTACCTAAGAGCTATTTATTGAGCATGTGTTTGCTATAAAAACACTATCAGTGAGACAGGATCAACTAGGAAACTGGAGAAGTCCAAAAAAAAAAAAATAAAAAAAAAAAATCAAGCTAGCAAACACAGACAAGAGTCAAAATAAATATAGTTGACTTTTCTCCAGGTCATACTACGATGATACTGAAGCAAACAATGAACACAGGAAGAGGACTCCATATAATCTATCAGTTGCATTTATACTGACCTGGTTTTTTAAGAGTAGCAAATTATCACAATGAAATTCATATTATCTGCAAAGTCAGAAAAAAAATAAGGAAACAAATATCTCACAATTTCTTCTCTAATGGAATAATCAGCAGTCTCCAAATAATTGAGCATTTCAGCCACAATCTGTTGGGCGTTGCTTCGATCACACATGGCATAGAGGAGATCTACAGCTCTTTGTCGTACACTCACATCTCTTTCAGTCTGCAAAAAGGAACAGGGCAAAAAGTCAAGATGATTTTACCTTTGTTGGGAAAGCACATGTAATCTAATGAAAAGATAAAACTTACTATAATTCATAGTCAAATTTAAAATGAATGCATTGTTATAATCTTTCAGATGCAGAATATCCTTCACAAAAGCTTTAAGTTTCTCATGTTACTTTTACTTTCAGCCACTTGGGAAGAGGTCACTGGAGACCGAGCCATCTTCTGCTCTTAGATAATATTACAAAATTCAAATCATCAGGTTTTGTTTCCATAGTACACAACCAAATCTGTACAAATGCTGACAGGATGGAGGAGTTTGTACAGATTATTCCACTACTACCAACTGTGTAACTGGCCACAAATCTATTAACTGGCCAAAACAGCCAAACTGTTGCCAGGCCAATTAGCAATTAGAAACCTGCAGACTTATTATCGAGCTTGATCTTTTATCAACAGAAGTCCAGCTAGAACAGATACTTAAATTAAACAAATATTATCAATATCCTGCAGTATGAGCTTGGAAGAAAACACACTTCAGTGTTCTCATGTATGGTTAAGTAAATTTACACTCCAGCCAGTCTTCCTTTTTCAATTTCTTGTTTTCCATGTAAATATGGCCTTAGAATTTGTCTTTGATTCTGCAGCAGAAGTCCCATCTACTCTACTGCTTCCCATAAGCTGCTACAGTGAAGGAACATGGTTAGAGACCAGCAAGACTGTAACAAATTGGTCTTCTCAGCATTCTCTGTTTTCAAATCCCATTTTTTGAAAAAAAATTCATTTTCAGTCTAGAGCAAAGCCTTCTAGGGGCCACACCTACAAGTATCAGATTTACTAGTAAACTACACAAACAAACTGAGGCTGACCTCCAACTGTTGCCAGCACAGCAAGATTTTGCAGGTCTACTGAAAAAACTTAGAGTATATTTTTGAGAATAACTGATTTGGTCCCCAATATCATTAGTTTAATTAGGAATGGGAATCTCAGGGCAGTGGAGGAGAGGGCACTGAGGTAGGGGGAGAAGATAACACTCAAAACAGATTGCATACTTCAATATTTACCTTCAATGCATTGATAACTGTTTCTATATGTGTTTTCACAGCCTCATGTGAGAATTCAGAGCTGGCAAGCGTGCACATGCTTTCCAGTGCTAGGTAACGCAAATTAGTCTCTCGGTGCTGCAAGAATTGACCGAGCTGGTTACAGGCACGGACTAGAAGATTTGGCTCACTGCACAGAACAGGAGAGAAAGTGAAAGGGTTAAGAGCAACAGATTTCAGAACACCCCAACACAGAATACTATTTTTGCAGTGGAAATTTCTTTAAATGCTTCTAAAAGTCTGCTAGAATGCCCTGATGGTGAAATGAAAATTCAGGTACTGTGAGCAAATAATCTGTTGGATTAGAGTGGTGGTGTCAACACAAAACATCAGGGAAAAAAAGCAGCAGCAAGAAACAAAGCAATAAAAATATATGCCAACAGCACAGTACATTAATATTTTTCAACTCCATTGCTATGATTGTGTTCCAGTCTTGCAAACAACTTTGCATTCTGCTCTCCCCACACCCCTCCCACACCAGTAAAATTCCATGTAGCGTTTAAGACAAAGCTATAACTTTCCACTTAAAAACCAATCCCCACTCAAATGTTCTCCCAGCTCACCTGTCATGATGTATAATTAAGCTTATTGCCTCAAAGAGCACAGCATTCTTTGCATTCGAGTGTTGGACTTTTTTTGACTTTGGTGGCTCCTGTGCTTTGTTAAGAATTGTTTCCAGGCATTCTGTTAGACGACCACGTACCGCAGGGTCTTCTAGAGAAGAATGAGCCGTTGGACAACTTCATTTTGCTCAGCACCCTAATCCCCACCTTAAGCCTCCCACCTTGCTAAATCTGATTTAATTGAAGCATTCCAATACTTCCATAAAAGCAGTCTCTCCTCCCCCAAAATACAGTTGATAAAAGAATTCTAAGCCACAGCTCGAAGTAAGAAAAAGAGCCAACTACAAATCTCCACCATGACATCCTTCAAGGCTTTAATACCATTGATAATGTTTAAGATGGTTTCAAACAGCAGTTGCAATTGGCTTAAAAGACACATACTGGTTAGGCACCTTCCTCTAAGCTATGTGGCCTTCTGAGTTAGACCGCATTTCATTTTACAAATTCAACACTCAGAAGTACAGATTCACTACACTTAAAACAAGGACATTGCATGCCAAGTTATGGTAACACCACAGCACAGTGGAGACAGCGCACTGCACAGGAGGTGACCACTGTTGTGATTTGTGCATTACCTGGAGGTGGATAGCACTGTAACAGCCTCAGAAGTTTCACAGATAACCAAGGAGCAGGAACAAAGTAGTACGTATAGTCCTGAAGATCTGTTGATGCAGAAGTTACAATCTGCAAAACAGACACACAGTGTGTCAGCTACTGAAGTGATGCACAACCATGAGAAGGATCCAAAGAACACTTGCAGATCACATTTGGCAAAGACTTACAAAATTATATCACTAGCAATATTCAATTCAGAAGATCAGTTAGGTACAAACTGTCATACTATGAGTATACAATCAAGTTGCCTAGTAATAGAAATCCAGTTTTATGGGTAGAATAGTCTCTCCCTGAAAGGATATCTGTTTTTAAAAATTAAGATAATCATCTTGTAATGCTAAAATAGTTATCTAGAAGCTTGACTTTTTTTGGTTCTGCAATTCACACACAGTCAGCAGAAAGCCTAAATACCACTGACTGCTGATAGGAGAGTTTGGAATTCAAGCACAAGATGCTGTAACATACTGAACCAACTAGCACCTGCACTAGCATTGATACTCGAGAGTAAAGAACAGGTATCTTCCACAGAAGAGCTTCATATGCACAGTGAAATGTGATAATGATTAGACTTCAGAGGGAAGATGTTTTTTCTACCATTTCCAATTCTAGGGTAAGCATGTGTTTGGCACTATGCTTTGCTCAAAGGAATTCTATTTAATTCTTACTGCTCCAGGGTTTGCACTGTGCTAGGCTCTCCCTTGGTTTTTTAAGTATTATACAAAAACCTTCATATTTGATAAACTAATTTTTACTGAACTACAAGTAATTTTGAATAGAACATTGCAAAATCTGGATCAAAAATACTTTTGTGAAGTAATACCCTCCTACATTTTGTATACCTCCCAAAAGGCAAGTCAAACAAATTAGTAACAGTTTCCAGCATGAAGATGCCAACTTACAGAAATGCCTTTCCACTCCTCCCTGCACCCTCTGCTCCAGCTTTACACCAAGAAAGTCTGGACTAGCTAACAGTTTTCTGCTACGGTAAGCAATAACAGATCAGCTGTTAACAGATCAGCTGAACCAGCTGTATCAAGGGAATCATCTTCACTTTTAATGGCACACTAAACTGATCTGATCCAGAAAGCTGAATAAATAAGCAGCAGCAAGGTAACCTGACCTAGAAAGCCAAGTGAATTAAGCAACTGTCAAGTATTATCAGGGTTATTGCTGGACTCACTCTGCTTAATCTAGAGACTGCCAAGGAGACTGAAGTTTTAAACTCTTCTGGGTTCTTCTGTGCCAAAGTAGTGATCAAACTTGTAGCTGCTGTAACCACACCCTAGAAAAAAAAAAAGCATTCAATTTTTTAACAGTTTAAGACACTGTCCATTGACATCTTTTACTTCAAGTAATTTTTAAATACACAACAAATTTAAGTTTACACTCATGACAAAGCCCCATGTTAAAAAACCCTTTATCAGGCTACCAGATGGACTAATTGTACATCTTCAAAATTCAATGTGATTTTCAACCAACATGTTACTGCCATGTTTGCAGAGCATTTCACGTTACTTTTGGATTAGCTTTGCCTAATGTTTGGACAGCATATCTAAAGTAAGAGTTTTAGAAAAATCAAATCTGGGTATAAATAGTCTGCTTAAAGCGGATGCAGCAAAACAAGAAAAAGAATAGACAACCGACAACTGAATTTGAAGAGAGTACTTTGTGTAACAAATATATTTGTATTACTGCAGACGACAGATGAAGCTTCATCACTGCTGAAGCACACATCATTATAGCTTCAATTTCATAATTAACTAGATTGGGGAAAAACAGAATCCCTTATCAAGAACAATAGGTTTTTCTGAACCAACAACAACAGTGACAACATGGACACCATGGAAAGAAGTCTGAGGTCTAACACATCAGGCCTCACACTTTTAATGTAGGTTTAGTCCTCAACAGCCTAGGAAAGTTAGTGTTACACCTATGTAACATGACTTAGGACCACAAAGCACAAGGTTAATTTATTTGCAGTCAGAAAAAGAACTTGTTGAGCATAACATTCTTAAGTCCCCAAGAAAAAGAATATTAAAACAAAGCTTTATTAAAAGCTAATGTATAGGAAGTAAAAAAGGACAACTCCTTCCATTTCTTTCCAAGCCGGAAGAAAACAGCAACCCACTTGAAAAACTAAAGAAATAAATTAATATTGTATTTAACAGCAGAAGTGACACCATTCTCTTTTTAGGTAGGCACAAGAATCATAATGAAGCTGCTTTACCAAGTGCTGGTCATTGAGGAGATGCACCACTCTTGATGTCCAGTCTCCCATGGGAACAAGGTCAGGAGAAGTTCTATATAAACGCAGCAAGCACAAGGCAGCACTCTGCTTCACACTGTCCATAGTGTCTCTGGATTTAAAATACAGTGCTTCAGTCACAACAATACTTGCAGGCCAGCATTATGCTGCTATCATCACAGACTCACCATCCCTAGTCAACGTAGCATCTCTTCAACACAAACTGAAACAGAAATTCACTAAATTCTTCCCGTGTTATATTATTCGCTCCTAATTTTGTCCAGGGAGTTTAACTAGTCAAGTTTTCAACCATTACATCATGGCTCATAGTTTCTGTAATAATTTCTTGCAACTTAAGAGCATTTTTCTCATCTTTTTGTTAAGAGTTGAAAGGTTATTATTAGATTAGCCCGATTCATCTGGCCATAAGGAACTTCTTCCAAACTGACTCAAGTCAAACAGCTAAAGTACACTGTGTGAGAGAAGTGACCAAAGCTGGATCTTCTGACGGGTCCCTCGTACCAGATACAAATCATTAACTTCGAGAGTTTGAGTACCTCCAGCTAGCATGCAAGACAGCTGCCTATCTTCAAACATACAACTCACAAATTATTTCCTTGCCATCCATGCTACTAGCACAGGAATAGACTGTTTCTAAGGGTAGCAGATTACTATTCTGGTACAGTGAACTCCTTTTCATGAAGCAGTCAACTTACCATTTTGTATGTTGCACAAACAAAAGCTAAAGAAGTACTGACCACTGAAAGTCTTAAGAGGCAATTTATACTCAGCAATCTTGGTTAAATTGTTTAAAATATTAAAAAGCCCCCCCATCCCCAGCAGAATTTCAGTCCACCTACTCTTTCTGGATTTAATCTGACATTAGATCAAGTTGTACCTCAGTTTAAAAACAAAGAAAAAGAACCAAATCTCTTCCTACTCTCCTTGTTTGTTCCCTCCCTTTAAGTTAGTTTCAAGCCGAGGGAGCTATGCTACAATTATAAATATAACCGATGGGACTCATTCTGTACAGTTAATTCTGCATTTTACATATATTATCTTGGAAATGCAGAAGGACTAAGGCCCTGAAGGCTCATCTCAGAATGTAAACACAGCTCTAAGAAGCCTGAACCAAAAGTGCTGTGCTCTGCCTGCTACTGATGATGTTAAGTGAAGTTTCTGGAATTTAAGGCACTCTCAATTAAAACTCCATGACTCATCATTGCAGTGTTGTCTCCACTGTGCCATGTGGAGAATAGCATCTGGCAATGGCAGAGGAGGATAGAAAAAAACCTGACAGGGCCCCAGAATGTGCTATTTCTAAATATGTTCCCTACAGAGGGAATTCCATGTCCAGTACAGGTGGAATTACAGGATAGTTTCTTCCCATTTCCTTAATCAGACCAGACCCATACAGAGCATTAGGTGCTAGTTGCTTATTCTTCTCTTTTTGGCACATAGCACATTTTAGCTCTGCAAAATAGTGGCAGTGTTCAAGTGTGGCATCATAGAGACTCTGTTTCAAGAGTTCAGAAGTATTGTCAAGATTTGACACAACTAGACACCACATTATATATCCTCTTTCATTGCCTACTCAGACAGCATACAAGACAGTCAGAATTAGTAATGTGTAAGTAAAGCACAATTGCAGCATTTGCAAGCGCCAGTGCCTGACATTTAGAGCATTAACGCACCTCCTACATTAATATAAAAATTAAGACGTTGTGTAAGACACATCGGTGTTTCACAAAACATGATCCACGTGTACTCCAAAACATTTCATATCCATAAGAGTCTAAAGGCATTATTTATATTTGGAAACTCAAATAACCAAATACATTAGCCCCGCAATTACAAGTTTCGTTTTAGACTTGCGTAACTACAGCTCCAGACATTTGCCAGGTCTGTTTAGAGACTTGTAGCAATACAAAGGAAATGTCAGAAAGCTCTCAACGACTATTTGCCATTTACAGGAACTGCTGTTTTCAAGGCCAGCAGATGAAGCAATAAAGCTCACACAACAGTATTCTCACATCCCTTATCAAATCAAAACTATGTAAATAAAAGACTGTTTAAAACAAAATTTGTATTGTAAGTATCTGTTTAGGTTCATTTGGGTTTTCTTTTCATCAGATGATAAAACCACACATTTCAGGGGTGTTCACTGCCACACATTAATACAGATCAACATACATGATTGCAGCTGTAAAAGTCTGCTCAAAAAACTGACATCCTGTTAATTTTCACATTGCACTTTCACACACACAAGCAACTCCAAGCAATTACTGGAAATTTTCACCATTTGTACTGCAAGCTCAGAGATGGATAGCTCCAGCATGAAGTAAGCCGCTGCAAGGGAATCAAGTTAATGAGGAGGTTTAGTGGTGCTGTATTTGAAAGCGACATGTCGTACCTACCCTGCCACAAGTATTTTTGGAATTTCTCCAGCAAATGCTTCTGCCATCTCCCGGCTCCCCACATTAGCAATGCAGTGCAGGGCCAGTCCCATGAAGGTGGGGTTGCGGCTGGCCAGGTCATTCTTGATCGCGTTGTTTATTAAGCGAATCAGCTCGCTGTTAGAGTTCACCAGCACGGAGATGAAGAGATACCCCTGCCATTCGGAAGAAGGAAGATGAAAACTGATTTTAGCTGACTTAAATTATTTTACTGTCAATACCACAAGTAATTCCTTGAGACATATAGTTCTCCTCAAATAACAGATACAGGTATTTAAATGGCAGAGCAAAACTTAAAAAGATTAAGCGAAGTAATCATAACTGAATAAGCTTCATGTTAACCCAATTTATTATTTCTTCATCAATCTATATTAGGAATAACAGATGTAAATTGGAAGAGGGGAGGGATTCAGGCTAGATATAACAAAGAAATTCTTCATGGTGAGTGTGGTGAGACACTGGAACAGGTTGTGGATGCCCCCTCCCTGGAAGTGTTCAAGACCAGTGCTGGATGAGGCACCGAGCAACATGATCTAGTGGGAAGTGCTCCTGCCTATGGCAGGGGGTTGGAACCTTTAAGGTCCCTTTCAACACAAACCATTATATGATTCTATACAGCATAGAGGCAAAAGATCATTTTAGAGAAATGTGAAACAAAAAGAATTTGGCCTATTATTCAGATACTAATAAGTTGCATGTACCTGAGAAATACAAACCTACCTAGGAAGTTAAAGAGATTCTGAAGTCTTAAAAGGTCACTTTTTAATTCAAGAATCAAGGCAGTTTGTTAACAAAAGCAATAATTTTATACAGAGTGCACATTTTAGCTTTTACAATTATTGCAAGATTCCCTGTGCAAAAACATATGCTTAAGTTTCAGAATCATTACTAAATCCAAAATTAGGGATAAAGCCGGGAGGGTGTGTAGGGGTGGAACCAAGCAAAGCCCTTCACAAAACATTCAGCTGTGGTTAGGACACAAGGAAGAACAGCTTGTCTTCTACAAGAACTCAGTTACTCACGATTTGTTTCTCTGTATATCTATTGGAACTGAGCAGGTTTACAGCCTCCATGTGACCAAAGTCAATGTCATGTCCCAAGAGAAAGATGAAAAGCAGTTTGCAGACATATTTTTTCTTACTGTAACCATCCAGAGCCTTGTCACCTGATAAGCAACAAACAATCGAACAATTAAAACAATTAAGAACCTAACTGGTTCCTTCTCTCGTCAGATTTACTGAAGTACCTCATCCTATCTTATATTAAGATGACTTACAGTTCTACCTCACAATTAGGATTGATGGGCAATTCACTAAGTATCAGCCCACAGCAAGGCAGCATGCTGAAGAGTTAAACTACTGCAGTACTTAAATTTCACAAATTTTAATCCTATTATTTCAGCTTTTATTATTTACTCTATAGTGAACAAAATGCTTAATATATCCACTTATCTCTGACTTAAAGACAACAAATATTTACATCATTTGTGCTAAAAGGAAAGTTGTCACAAATCATTATAAACAAATATCAAACAAATAACTTTCTGTTAAAAAAAAAAAAGTTCCCAGCCATAGAACACTGGTAGTTTGCAGCTCTTCCTGGTGGGGCAAGACAGAAAAAGTGTAAGTTTAAAAAAGCTGAACTGTCACTGAATCGAGACATTCACATGATAGTAATTTTTAATATTTATGTAAATATGAAATCCACTTATAAAGGGAGGAAAAAATCCAACAGACCTAAAGCTGAAGATTTTAGTGGTAATTTCATTTCCTATTATCAACCCTAAATTAAATAATGCTATCATCCAATTCACAAATAATCCTATACCTATAAAGCATGTTCTTGCTAAGAGGCAGTGCATGTGTTCAATTAATTTTGATTTTTCTCATTTCTGTTAAGAGCAGCTTTGTCATCCTACACATGTTCTCTTGTTATGTCAATTGTCAAACTATTATCACATTAAGAAGTCTTAACACACTTCCTGAAGTGCACCATGGTAAAGAACTCAGTAGCAACAAAGTAAAAACTAAATTGTGTTAGAAAAATAGAAATGATAGAGGTATATGCTAAAGCCTCAAAAAGATACATAAAATGAGATTACCACAAGAGATTTAAACCCTGTGCAAAATTAAAGTATTCACAAGTGTTTTGGTTTTAGAAGAAAAGAAGCATCCTAAATAGGTCTCATCTTAAATTGTGCTATTGTTGCATTTTTGAGCCCTGTAAAAGCTACATAGAACAGTACACCAGCTTACAACTCTGCAGGCAGACCACTGCTTTTCTTGAAAAAAAAAATGGCTACATACAAACAACACTTTTTGTAGAATGTTTTTCTCTCTACTCCAAATCAGGGGATAAAGGATACACAAAATCAGGAAGCTTGAATGCTAGCAAGCTCAGCCTGAGCAGCAAATTTCTGATGGATGTTGCTGCCTAACAGGCACATTACCCTCAGTATCCTGCATCTAGAATAACTAGTTTGTCAGATCTGCATGCATTCCTTAGTGAGAGACTACAGAAACTAAAGGTTAAATAACAATCCTAACTCACTGCCGTCAACAAAAAAGGACCAAGTTGCATTTGTTTATTTTCAGGTTTATGAAATAGGCATCTAAATAGATACTAAGGAGTTTTAATAGTATAGAAGTTTCTCCTTCTCATCCCCAGGTGCAGAGGGCTAGTTCCTGTGCTACATGCATCCACAGTACCAACAAATTTTATACAGAATTCACTGACTGTTTAAAACCAAACCTTACTGCTGTAAACTACATTTACAGTTTGTAAAGGAATTAACTTACCATCAAAGCATGAAAGTATGTAATTTTAGTGAATCGAGAGAAAGCATGCTGGCATTATACAATAATAAAAGGTTCTTCCTCGTGGCCATAACTAATCTATATGGGGGAGATGCTTTCTATTTTGGCTCTACAAGAGCATACTTAAACACATAACTGCCAATTTCATATAGATGGTGATATCCTTCAAATCTGAGTCTTCAGACACTCACTGGATTTTTCTTTTTTTTTTTTTCATTTTTAACTGGCACTGACAGTACATCAGCTACCAAGGAAAAGCTTTACCTTAAAGCTATGTTTATGCAGCATGAAGAAAAGCTGCCTCAGGTCTGTACCACAGAAGCCAGTGTATGTCACATCTTACTTGGATACTTAAGACAGTGTTACTGAAGATACTTGTGACGCTGAAATCCTGCTGTACTGGATCCTATCGAAATCCTCTGACAACAACCATCTTTGCAAAATGCGGCCCAAAGATATTTTCTCTAAGCTACATTTAGAATTTGCAGCCATAAGGTTATTTTCCTGCAGAGCCAGCAAACAAACCCAACAGAGTTTGTTTTACTTGATTAACATTAGAAGAATCAGAACAAAACATCCAGACTGAAGATGGGTAAGGGAGGGAATTGTAGAAAGTGGCTTGGTTGTTTCCTCCATCCCCTCTGGGAGCAGCATAGACAGAGGGAAAAGCAGATTACAGCCATGCCTGTCTATCTGATGTGGCCTTCTTCAAACAGCAGCCTGAGCAGCCAAGTCTTCTGTACTTATAACAGTGGAGATAAATACCTCCCTGTTAAACTATTTTTCCCAATAAAGTGGTACTCAAGAACAGAAGCTTCCTTCTTTCTTCCTGCCTTTGCAAAAAACCAAGAAGGAAAAATAAAAGCAACAGCTTTAGTTTTTTTAAAACTTTTTCAGCTGCTTAAAAAAAGTTTTCACAAGTTCCTAGGATTTTATTTTCAATTGATCTTCTACAAGAGATCAGGAAGGAAAAAGAAATAATAAA
>VZTY01034347.1:394045-413517 GCA_013400935.1 Turnix velox | reverse complement strand
AAAGCTTTACCTTAAAGCTATGTTTATGCAGCATGAAGAAAAGCTGCCTCAGGTCTGTACCACAGAAGCCAGTGTATGTCACATCTTACTTGGATACTTAAGACAGTGTTACTGAAGATACTTGTGACGCTGAAATCCTGCTGTACTGGATCCTATCGAAATCCTCTGACAACAACCATCTTTGCAAAATGCGGCCCAAAGATATTTTCTCTAAGCTACATTTAGAATTTGCAGCCATAAGGTTATTTTCCTGCAGAGCCAGCAAACAAACCCAACAGAGTTTGTTTTACTTGATTAACATTAGAAGAATCAGAACAAAACATCCAGACTGAAGATGGGTAAGGGAGGGAATTGTAGAAAGTGGCTTGGTTGTTTCCTCCATCCCCTCTGGGAGCAGCATAGACAGAGGGAAAAGCAGATTACAGCCATGCCTGTCTATCTGATGTGGCCTTCTTCAAACAGCAGCCTGAGCAGCCAAGTCTTCTGTACTTGTAACAATGGAGATAAATACCTCCCTGTTAAACTATTTTTCCCAATAAAGTGGTACTCAAGAACAGAAGCTTCCTTCTTTCTTCCTGCCTTTGCAAAAAACCAAGAAGGAAAAATAAAAGCAACAGCTTTAGTTTTTTTAAAACTTTTTCAGCTGCTTAAAAAAAGTTTTCACAAGTTCCTAGGATTTTATTTTCAATTGATCTTCTACAAGAGATCAGGAAGGAAAAAGAAATAATAAATTAAGCAAGAGGTCTTTGTATTACCCAGCAATAAGAATATGCCAACTCACAGCACCCCAGCTGTTTCCAGGTAACACATCAAAGGAACAAGAGATGCTAGATACAATTACCAAATGCTACAATGATTCACAGAGGGGGACACTAAAAGCAGCCGAATCCATTTTAACCAGTCCTCATTCAGAGGTGAAGATTCACATAACTGAGAAATTGCTATGGTATTTAAGAGCATTAATATCATTAATTGCTTCTCTCAGACAAAGATCCACTAAAAGGCACAAGGAAGTAGCTCCACACAAACTTTACATCAATGAAAAAAACCCAACCAGTCTCCAAGACTGGAGTTCCAAGCAGTCAAACAAACTGAACTGCCCCTGCCTGCTGGTGCTTAGTCCATCACAAACATACAATAATTAAGTATAAACTTTATTTTTTCATCTTCTCAAATGACTCTGGTGTTGATCAGAAGGGAAGAAGGAGCATAGAATATTGCAACAGAACCGCTTAATGAAGACCACAAGCAGATGGAACTGAACCACATTGTCTTTCACAATAAAGTATTTATCATGGTTGGCAATTCCTTTTTTCAGGTTTGGGACCCAGTTATTTAAAGTATTACATCCTTCCAAGATGATATTGCTTTATGAGCACAGATTAGCAAGGTCCCTGGAACTTGGCATATCTGAAGCACTTCTGGTGGAAACTATGCCATGCAATCAAGCTCAAAACATATCACCATCCTACTCAACAAGGAAAAAGCAGCTTCCTTCATCGCATGCTATCAAAAAACAATATAGTAAAACCAGTAACTGAAGTATTCTTTCTTAAGACTGAAAAAAAATAGTCCACTCATCGCTTTCAGAAGCTCCCCCCTGTAAGTAGAACTGAAGGTAACCTGAAGAGTCTCAGCAACAGTCAAGTTTATAAACTAGGCCAAGTAACAGTCACTACAACTCCTCTTTAAAGCCTTGTTATTACCCAGCAATAACTAAATATTGTCTCTAAAAAAAACCAAATTAACTAGCTGACCAATGCAAAAAAAGATCACTCATGCTCTAGTCTAGCTGTGTTTTGAGGAAGCCTTTGAAACAGATTCTTAGTGAAATCTCAGGTTTAATTCTCAAATCCCTCTCATTTAGCATTCACAAAGTTATAAATGTTCTACTAAGTCACATTGCTTAAGTGTTGGCTAAAATGTACAGCCTCCAGCAAAAATCCAGAACAAGAGCAAAAGGTAGTCTCACACACTCCTTTATCTTTTTTTCCTATACACAGTAATTTCTTTTAGCTCAGCTAATTTTTACATGCTTCCAGGAATATTTGCAAGTACTGCAATCAAGTCAACAGAAACAGGAAGGATTCAGAACATGTGTCAGCAGGTTTTCAGCACAGTGGGCATTTCAAGGGCTACTTGTTTTCCCTGAAAAATTTATTAGTCACTTTCCTAAGGAAGAAAATAACAGTAGTACTACTACACGACAACAAGCATTTGAAACTGCAATAGCAGCTTATGGAAAACAGAACTGACAACATCCCTTCAGTGTTTCTTTGCATTCAGTGTGCTTCCTTCCCAGATTGACATGGGCCTATGTTTATATAGTTGACAATAACCCAGTGATATTCTGTATCTGAAACTCTACTAACAGCTAAGAAAAATTAAATTGCTTTTTATGCATGCATCCAACACTTTGAGACAAGATTTATCTTCATAAGAGTGGCAGTTCAAGCTCCCTGCATGCAAGGGTGAATATTTATTGCAGACAATCCATACCAAATCCATAAGACAGTCTGTAGTCACCACGCAATTACTAGAACAGAGTATTTATTATAGAACAGCCCTACAACTCAGGCAATACTTGAAGCCTACTTTTACTTTCAATTATTTTACTGAGTCAGTGAATATACTTTATGATTTTACTATCTGACTGCAGATTCTTAGACAGTCAGAAGACAGTGTGAATCACCAGGTAACCCTGCATATGGCGGGGGGGTTGGAACTCTATCTTTAAGGTCCCTTCCAACCCAAACTATTCTATGATTCTAACCAGATCCATCCTAAAGACTTCCTAAAGACACTTCCACACCCTGCCAGGAAAACAATTTACTGTCGCACAGTTTCTGTTTAAAACAGGCATTTACAGGCTCATCTTGAACTTCCTGCAAAAGGTTACGGTGTAATTTGCAACAGCATAGAAGACTTGCTTGAATCTGCAAAAACAAGTTAAAAAAAAAAAGAAAAAGATAATCAACTGACACTGGGGCACTTCTGCATAAGAGAAAACTAACTCTTGTAACACATCCCATTAAGCAGACAGAACAAAACTAGAATCTTCTGCCAGATCTGGAAAAAAAGATAGCCTGAATCAAGAGAGAACAAAGTTCCTTTGACTTCAGAAATAGCTTAAAGATTTGTGGGAAGTTTCATTAGCACACAAATTCAGCTCAGAGATCAAAGTGACACAACAAATTAATAAACTAGGTTTGGGTTTTTTTCCCCTCTGATTTACAAAGTAATTATTACTCTGACTGCTAAACTTCTAGTCTGACTCAAGCACAAGAGTAAACTCAGGTTACAGACTGAATATGTAAAACAAAAAGGGACAGTATTTCTCCAAGTTGCATTTAACTCCTACAACTTCTGCTGTATTATACTAGCATAGTTTCTCTCAACTATGTGAATCTTATCTTAGTTAATGCAGAAGCAACTGTCAAGGACATACTGACTTCAGCTATGGAGCTTCCTCATGCTGAAATAAGAGACAAGGTCACCTTCCGTACAGAGATAACGGATTCCTTCTGAGCTCAGAGCACAGAAGAGAGACGAGAACTCAATGTCAGTGGCATTTGTTCCATGAGTTCAAGAAAAGGATGACTTTTCCATAGATGTGCATCTTCCTTTCAGTCTGTTAAGTACAAGGGCATTTAAAAATAGCAGGTTATCCAACATAAGGCAGGTAAAAGGCTTGCCAACACTTTCATGATGGAATAAAAGTAGAAATACTAACCCTCTTTATTAGTTTAAGAGCAAGATCTGCTATTTACTTCAAGGGAGGGTCTAGATACAGAGGCAACAGTATACAAAGGTGCCAAGGAAGGAAAGGTTACTTACGGTGTATCAATCGCTTAAGCTAGTTTCAAGCAGGAATGTATCTGTATCAAGGAGGACTATCTTCAGCTAGACCTTCCCCTGGTTATAGCAATGCAGCCAGTCCAACAAGTGCATCTTTGCCCAGGTAACTAACCCAGGGCTCCAGTATTCTCAAAAATTCTTTAGTTAGGGACTCCATCTTAAGTGCCAAGTGACACACATCTTAATCCAAAGTAATTAGAAACAATCAAAGTCAGTACACACAAGAAACTGGGTTAAACTGAATGACCTCCACTCAAATCAAGAATATTATTACTATCCATTTACTTCCATACAGTCCTACCGCAATAAAGAACCAGGCAGCCCAAAGCCCACAAAGAACTTCTGCAGCAGAAAGATACACAGCTATCAACTCATCACACACTAACAACCTCAGGCAGTTACTCAGCCACTTGTCCAAACTTAGCTTCTTCCAAAATGTAACATTTGCATCTAGTTTCCATTCAGGTTGTATCATACGATCTTCAGTTAAATAAGATTTTGCACTGAAGTTCTACATAGACTTAGTAATATAGCAGCCATAACAAAGGTTAAAGGAAGGTTCGGTCCTCTTTCACTCACGCTACCAAGTGAGCACACAGAATTTATGAAGTTCTGCATTTCCAAAACCATTTTAAAAGTGTTTAAAGGATGCTGCTACACAAGGTACACAAGTTGCAGTTACTGCACGATCTTGCAGAAAGCATCTCTGATTTGATCATTGTCTGATTCACGGTCCTACACTGACAACTCCTATGATCATTTCTCCTCACATCATGATTAACCAGAAGAGAATTTACTGTGCATATATTTTTAACCGGTTTTGTATTTAAGCCACAAAGTATCCTGTAAAACTGAAGATTTTCAGTAGCTATGCAACATCAAACTTCAACCGATCTATGGGTCCAGAAACTTCTTCAGTAGTTTTTAATTAGACTCTTGATCTGAAATATTTACTTAATCATGCATCATGATTAAACTGCTTTATTTAAAACTTAATTTTATTTTTAAATTTACTAGGATGATACATTATCATATATCATATTATCATATATCCGGAACTAAGAGCCCTTGAACTATGTGCTGGTTGTTCTATGTGCATGTGTACTTAATACACCCCGACAGTATCTGCTGGTCACCAAGTGGAAAAAGGACTTGGGTGATGGAGAACAGACTATTCAAAGCCTGCAATCTGTGAATGATCTAGGTGTTTCTGCTCCAGCAAGGGGACTGGACTAGATGATCTCTTGAGGTCCCTTCCAAACCCTCACATTCTGTGATTCTGCAATACTTACAACAAAAATCAGACCAACATCAGTGTTAGTAGAAAGCTCTACACTGAAAAGGAATTAAAAAAAGAAAACTGAATGGGACAGCATTAAGAGGTGACAAAATAAGGTTTTTGCCCAAGGAAAAAACAAATTTACATTTCCTCAGTAACGTACAACTGAAGTTACAAAACTGGATGAAGTATGCTGAAATCTCCAAGAGAAAAGTTTAGAGGCATGTGATTTCTTATAATTCAGAAAAATTCAGTTTTCTTGAGCATCTTGCACTGTGGTCATTGTATCCTTCCAAGCTGTTACTGACATTCAAGCTTTTGCAGGTCTTCATATGCCTTGAAGGAACAAGCCACCTCACTAAAAAATATTTAGGAATGCCTGCATACTTAATTTGAGAAGCAGCAGATCTCCATGAAGCTCAGGAAAGTTACTACCAGCTTTGCTAATGCAAACAGATATCTTAGTCTAAGTAAGGGTAGTCTGTTAAAGTAAAAGGGTATAACAGCAATTCTGAAGCCACATCTATGCTCTCCACACTGCAACACCTTATCTAGCCACATGCTCAGCCTCGTATCTATTTAAACAGAATGCCTGCCACAGCCATGACTGGTAGAGCATTATTCAAAAGCACCTCAACTACCACTCAGAATCTTTAAATTTTGAAGCTACATACACAACTTGAATATGGTTACAGCATGGGTTTTACCAGCAAATTGCTGCCTCTACAAGCACATGAGGATAGAATGAGTCACTGGATATCCTTTGTTTCTTATGAATAATTTGTACTGCTGTTGCTCATGGGAATGGTCAAGATGTATAGCTTCACAAATGATGCAGTTTTATCTCAATCCTGCTACAAGAGAGCCTAACCCATTACTTCCCTAAAGGGGTGAGGGGGAAGGGATAAGGAAAGAAAGGCAATAAAGGGAATAGAGGAGAAGTTAAAAAAGATTGTATTACTATTAAAAAATATGTAATAAACATATAATGAAATTTATGTACATGTTTCTTCACACCAGTTTGTAGACTTCTGAAAGAAAATACAGTAGTCAAATGGTTAGGAGGCAAAGTGTTAGAAAAAACTTGGGAACAGTAGGGAGTTCTCTCCTGTCATAGCTAAGAGTTACAGGATTGTCAAAGTCCTTTAGTTAAAGGAACATTTTCAACAGTTATTCTAATACAAATACTCCAGCATTTCGCCCGTATCAGCAGTTGCTTGAAAACAAAACAAAAACAATGTCATGTGAGCAAATATGTATAGTTTAATATGATTAAGTCACTTACCTTTAAATTTTGATCGAATGTTTGCTAGTTCTTTATTTATCCTTTTTATCTCTGCTTCTTTACTTTTGCCTGAAATAAAAAGAACAGGTATCAGGACACAGCGCTTTGGACAGCCCTCTGACAGCTTATGCTAGTTTCTACAAACCACACTGAATGGACACACTAACATCAGAAGGTGTTTTTACTCTCCTTTTCCAGTATTAGGACTAAATGAAGGGACACATCAGAGATAACTTAAACATTGCTTTACAGGAGAATGAGAAACTACAAAGTTTACCCTGTTTCAAGAAGCTCAGCAGACTTTGGACAGCATCAGTTGCACAGTTGCATACAATTAATTCAAAATGAATTTTTGGTCATCCTTCACTAATGCTTCAGTTTTTCTATTCCTTAAACTGGCAAAAGTTTTGATTACAAGGTTGACAGAGCTCTAAAGGGAAGAGCTGACCAAGCACAATCATATAAACAAAGAGCTTGTGCTATTCCCCACTTCAAAGGCAACTTCCTTTACTGTTTCTCTATTGAATGGTCAATCAGTACAACAGTTTTAACATCCTTAATGAACATAGAAATGTAGTAACCTTACAAGTAGTTGAAAAACCTCAGACAAAGAGGATGCATACATAAGTTCAGAATTTTAATATGCCTCAGACTCATGAGAAAAAATAAAAATACTTTGAATTCATATATTAGGTGACTTCAGGACAGTATATATTAGGTACTTGTCCCAATACAGACCCCCAAGGGACACCACTTTTTGTCAGTCTCTGATTAGACAACGAGTGGTTGACCATACCATCTGCTTGCAACCATACACCAGCATCCCTCTTCCCAGCACACCTGCCCCTGCCTTTGGATTTCAAACAACACAGGTTTTCTCCTAGTTTAACTTGCCAACTTAATCTGGTTTTAAAGCATTTACAGGATTCACTGTACAATCTAATGTTTGAAGTGTCTTCAATACTAGATTTTAGATTGGTCTTAAACAGATTAGATTATTTGTTCTGGGCACATATAGTATTCATATATAAGATGCCTTCTAAAGCTGGAAGATATTGCAGAAATTCACTGCTAGACTAAATGGGTCCACAGGATCTGAGGGTCAAGGTAAGATACGCCAGTGGGGTCCAAGCGCTTATTTAAATAAACACCATTCCAATTTTGCTAAGCTATCACATTAGCATTTGCAAATATTTCTCTTTGTTTTGGTAATTCATCTACTTCAGATGAAAATTTTAATTTCTTAGTCTATTAATTTTTCTCTTTTACCAAGCAAAGAGCACATTTCACTGAAACATTACCACCAAGTCTGGAGATTTGGTACTTTATTTAGAATAATGGGGCAGAGTCCATTAATCTCAGTCTGGGACATGGCTAATCCAAATAGGATATTTAGTTACCTGGTTTGAAAGCTAGGATCTTGCTCTATATCCTTAAGTTATATATTCAATATTTAACTTGCATTATTAGCAATGTTTTCCTCTGACCTCAGCACGCATGGCAAGAATCACTTAGGTTAAAAATGGAGAAAGGGGAAAAAGGGCAAATCTAAGCCAGTTTTTCTCAGCCCAAAATGACTTCAAGGCCATAATTTTATTTTTAAAATCACCAAAACTTATCAGCAAACCCTTCAAGCAGCATTATCTACTCAATATGCTCACAGATTATCAGTTACTACCAGAAACTGGGTTCTTTGTGTCCTAAGAAAGCAACAGAGCACTAGGGGATGTCTGACTAAAATACTTCAGGAATTTGTGAAGTCAGCACCTTCAGTAGAAATGGACTGCAACCTCAGCAACACAAAATCAAATCCCACCCCCTTTCCTCACAGCTGTAGCAGTGAGTCAACAGAAAAGTCATATTAAACCAGCAAATTCACATCTGTAGGTTTAGTTCAAAAGTAAGTTCAAAACTTACATAGCATATGGACAAAAGCCTAAAAAATTCCTTCAGGCTATTCTAATCTAAATGCAGTATAACATCTAGTCTGTGAGCAAGTATAAATAGCACAGTAACTAGGTGGTGATTAAAGTTGTATGCCATACATAAGGAGATAATTTAAGACCTAATTATTTAGCTCCTATTACCGATTACAGCCTGTATGTAACCAAAACAGCCATTTTAGAGACCAGCACTAGCACACTACGAGTCAAATGTCACTGAGGATAGCTACTTAAAAATGTAAAGAGTTCAAGAAACTTTGGTTTAAGGTACTTCAGCTTGGTTTTAATTCCAGCAGTCACACTGTACTGTAACCCAACTCAAATTCAATCCATTATTTACATTAGAAGATGATAAAGTAAAGAAAAACAAAACCACACAGTGGCAGGTAGCTTCAGTTTGAGCCATGTAAAGGGAAATAGTGAAAGCATAAAAAATCCCCAAGGACCAGATCTTCTGTCCCTCTATGCAAGACAGGGGTGAGGTGTTTGATTAACTGAATTAACTGAATTCAGCAGTTTTTATGGCATTATTCATCCATGGCAACGCTCACTGAAGAATTTCTACGAGCAAATTTTATTTTTACCATCACTAGAAATACAAAAGCATCTTTAAGAATGGTCAAAAGGGAGTTAAGATGGGTACTGATGACAGGTTAAGTAGTGCTGGGCTCCAAAACCAGAGGCTTACACTTCAGAGCTTGCAAAGGCAATTGCTGCACCTCACTTCCAAGTTGTAACACAACACCCAGTTTCAAGACAGGCATACCAACAAAATATGCTCCATCCAAGCTATTCATCATGGAGAGGTTAAAAAAAGACAATATTTTAGCCAGAGCATAAGATGATAATGAGCCACACCAGTTCAGGCCACCTGAACAAACAAAACAGATAGCCAGTCACAACATCCTCACAGACACATACGAGCAATTACATCACTTTTGGCAGTTTGACAGGTTTCATACTCCACTGTGCTGCCTGCTGTCTTCATTAAATAAGGTAAATTTAGTATGCAGTGCATTATCTTTAATTATCATCTTGTTTAGCAAAGATAGACTAGCACATATCAGAAATCATCCAGCTCTTCAGACAATCTATTGCTATTCTAAAATCTTGTAATCCAGGCTATGCTCAGAGTTTCCGTACTGAATAAAAAACACTTCCATTTCTCAGTGTGGAGTTTTCCATTACAACTTACAAAGAATGAGAAATGTTAGAGGAAAGGGATTTTTTTCTGAGCTTGCTTATTTGACATGTGTCCATACTAACTTGACAGTGGGGCTGCAAGACTAAGCACCTTGCTCCACAGTTGGAATTAGCAGGTTGCTTGTAATTCACTTAAATTGTTACTTGCTTCATCATTTGCTTACTAACATTAACTGCTGAAGTCCTTGCATTTCATACAAACCATTTGGAATCCAGTATATTTCTGGCCACATTTGCATATTTATTTCCCTAAGTAGCAGAGAAGCACTTGCACTACACAGATCTTTACACCAATCAGAGTAGAGTTCTGCAGGGCAAGTTTCTGATGTATCAACAACATAGCATCAATGAATTGCCTAGGCGGGAGGAGACCTTTCATATCATAACGAACTATCAACCTAACTCTGACAAGAGTCACTGCTAAACCAAATCTCTAAGTGCTACGTCTATCCGTCTCCTAAATATTTCCAAAGATGGTGCAAAAATATATTGCTCCACAAAATTTTAGGTTTCCCAGTATTTATCCGTCTCCAATGTGCCTCTTAAGACTCACTTGCCCTGAGGCCATCTGACAATCCTACAATTATGGATGTGCCATTAACATAAAGAATTATAAAGCAGGTAGAGAAGGAGACTTTGTCGCCATGTGAAAAAGTCTTTCAGTATTCTCTCATGCTTAATGGCAAGTAGTAGCATCACTTGCTACTAGCGGTTATATCACTAACAGAGCACATCTCTGTTCACATTTAATTATCAAACAGGCCTTGAAGACAGGACAACTCTAGCTTTCTGTTTAGGAGACCAGTAATACAAACACCGAAAAGATTAAGAGCAGCACCTTCTCCTCCAAACTCCAGAGTAGCTAGCAACATCTACTTGGCAAGAACTCAGTTCCTATACAAAAGATAAAAGTCTTAGTTTTAAAGATAGTGTTAATCACTTTCCTTGAACTCAGAGCCACTGTTTTCTAAACATTTGTCTTTCTTTTGTTATGTATTTATCAGCCTCTACATTTGAAGCATTTAAGCTGACTGGCAAGTTCGGTAGGAGAGACACCACAGTCAAACTACTACTAGCTGCCCTTCAGCAAAATACGTTGATAGTCTTCTAAGAAGTATAGCCTTGAATCAAACCGATTATGAAACCCTATAAACTATAGAACTATANCTCAGAACCACTGTTTTCTAAACATTTGTCTTTCTTTTGTTATGTATTTATCAGCCTCTACATTTGGAGCATTTAAGCTGACTGGCAAGTTTGGTAGGAGAGACACCACAGTCAAACTACTACTAGCTGCCCTTCAGCAAAATATGTTGATAGGGTTTCATAATCGGTTTGATTCAAGGCTATACTTCTTAGAAGACTATAAACTATAGAACTATAAACTGTTCCTTAACAATACCCTCCTCCTGGCATACACATTCCTGCTACTAACTTGTACTGCTACAAGCGAGTTTCAGCCAAAGAGCTGAAAGCAAAATTGATTTATTTAATATCCAGAATACATGACCAGGTAGAGAAGAAGTTTACCACAATCGCCACCCAAATACACTTTAGTTGCATAAAATAAATTACCCTCTTGCCTTTCCCATTGCCTAAACAGCTTACAAGCATGATGCTAAGACTACATTGTATTCTTAAATCCTGGTGTCAAGGGACAAAGAAACCAGGTGAAAGCAAGAGTCCAAACTAGCATTTCTACAGTAAAAATGGCATAAATACAAGAAAATTTTAATGTAAAAGCAATCAGTGCATCTTTTCTTGCTTTTGTTAAACAGCTTCTGTAGTACCTGTATCTCATATCAGTAAATTAAACCAGTACTTTAACCTGCCAGCAGAATACTCATGTTACAGTTATCGAGTATAGGATGAGTAATTTGCTAAGCAGATCATTAGCTTCAGGAAGTAAAACACCAAATCCATCTTCCACATCTCCCTCATCTCTCAGATAGCAGGAAGAGGGACAAAAGGGAGGCAGGTTCCATAGCAATACATAAGTGGTCTGTGTCTGCCTGTTCTAACATTATGTGAGTTTGCCTGCATAAATTCCTTTATTTGGTTAAACTCTCAAGAGTGCTACAACAGGCATACAAGTTACAGGTATGTCTGAAGGATGATACTGGTGCTATGGTTTATGAACTTGTTGTGCAACTAATCCAGAGACCCTACCATAAAATACTGTACTTCTAACAAGATGCTAGTATGACACCAGTTTTATTCAGAAATTGACCAGTTAAATTTTTGCTTAATGATGTATTTACATCCTGTTATGAATTAAAGTATCAGTGCATGCTGCCCTTTCACAAGGCATGTTTGATCATAGGATAAAAAAAAAAATAGTCTGTCATGCAGAAGATCATGAATGGCATGAAGACAGCTGAAGGTTGTTGTGGCTTGGGACATTCTGCTGTGGTTAGATAATCATTACTGCAGCTACAGAGATCAGTGACTTACTGATCACATTTAAGAACTCTCTATCATAAATTTTCTAGTATATTGCACAGTTAGTGTACTATCGTCCACAGGACTGACTTATTCTGCCAGTAGGCTGCTAGGGATTTGCCCCATACCACCACTTCTCACGAAACAGCAGGGAGTCACAGGCTTTACTGTAATCCAGTAATCCGTTAACTCCTTGTCCTCATAAGGGAAGTGAAAAAAATGCAAAAGAGTACATAGCAACTTCCAAATCCTATAACAATTCAGATACTCTAATTACAGCACAAGTTTAATAATTTTAGGTGCCTATCACAGATGTTTGTTTTTTTCTTTTCAAACTATGCACCACTAGTTAAGCAAAACACTACAGTTCAAACTGTGAGAGAGTTTGAAGAATAACTAGGTAATAAGTTCTAGCTTAGGACATGACCTTTCCCAAATAAATCGAAAATTTACTGCAAGCTTATACTGGAGTGACATTATGAAGTACAGAACATCTACTGTTTCAGTTAGCTGACAAAAACAACATTGACTCCAATCAAAAGAGGGGCTATAAACTACAAACACGTGCAAAACCAGAAGTGCAAGGTTAGGCTGCTACATAAAGCAGCTCTTCCTCCTTCCTTGCCTGAGCAACATTTAAGTAGTCATTTCCCTGAACAACACTATGCAGTTACACTGCCTTCGACAGGATAAGGAAGTATTTGCTCTGTTCAGTACAAGTCACTATGTACTCTCTTCTACCTTGGTTCATATTTGAATAATAAAACAACTGTTTGAGGCTAATCCAAATTTTCCTAGTTTAACTATCACTCTGAACTACTATTTCAGGGCCTTAAAAAAAATAATCCAACACAGGCTCATCAAATGATGCAGATACGGAATATTATTTGCAATAGTCCTTAACTCCCTCTTACCAGTCTCCATGGGCAGTCTCTATCCAAGGGATTTCAAAGTCAGCAAGTGTCAATATTTTCTAGTGATTACAATGGAGAAGTTGGATTTCACATTAAAGGTTCTAGGTCTTCACTAACCTCTCATCTACTGACTATTATCTTAGTCTGTTATCCTCTTTCCTCAGCCAAATGTGCACAAATTGAAGAACTGTAAAAAACCCAAAAAACAATTAACCCAAAAAAATCCTCAACCCCCACCCAGACCCTCAGAGTTCCATGGAGTGGCCAGAAGAAAGGTGAGACAGAAGCCATTGGCAGAACACATCCTCCTCAGATTAATCTCATACTAATTGTACTTTCCTTAAATCACTCTCCTGCAAATAGTAGCAAGCGATGCACGACTTAGTGCTTATTTTAGCTCTAAGCAGCACGCTCTTCTTAAGGCTTTTCAGACTAGAAACTGTTCATATGCAAAGAACAAGGCTGTCCACAGCCTTGTGAGAGAAATACAAGAGCAAATCTGGACATACTCAGGTTTTTTTTAAAGAGGAATACAGATAAAAGACATTGCCTGTCTACAAAAGTAACTCAAGCCCTTTGTTATAACTGTATCTAATGCAAGGAAGAAACTACATCTCAGAGGAGCAATGTAGTAGCTCTAAACACCAAATGCCACATTACTGACAAGTAGCACTACAAAAGCTTAGTGTGCCCAACTCATCCTATTCATAGTTTGTTTCACTGTACGGCTATTTCCACTTGGAACAAGTAATTCTATATACATTCACATGGTCATTTAATACACTTGTATGGCTCTCCTACATACACAGATAATGCGCACATTATATACCGTCCAGTAAAAAGGGGTGATCATCATAAGATGAATTTCATGAACTAGTCTTACTCAATCCTCACTTGCTGATCCCTAACCTGGCCCACCAGTCTGAATCCAGTGAAGCAAAGCTACTGAACTTAGATTTCAAGAGGCTGAACACTCTTCTTGTCCAGTACAAAGAATTAGTGCATTACATTCTACAAAAAGAGACAGACCTTTGCTTGATCTATCTGCTGGGTTTTATTTAAGGAGAAAATGTAGCCAACAGAGAAGTATCTTAGAATATATATAGAAACACTAGGAGAGTAAATTAAAAGAACCCTTTCTCCCTCTATCAATCGTGTAAGATGACACTGAGAAATTAACAGTTATAATAAAGAAATAAGAGAAATTAAGAATGGTCCTGTTCACCAGGCCTACAGAAAAAGCAGCTTTCGCCTCTGCTTAGATCCATTTCATCTACTCAAGAGCAGATTACTTCCTGCCTTTACAGTGGAGCAGGCTACATGTTGTATGCTTAACATTGTAATACAAAATATTTCTACACTACAACGTCTAAAAGAAAGGAGAAAAGAAGCTTTCCTAGTTTTCAGTGTGCATAGCAACTAATACTATTGCAACAGAACAGCTTGAGTGACAAATGACTTGAAGTACTTCATAACCAGATAACCATAATGCTATTCTTAAAAAAACCCCAAAAACCAAAAGCTGATTCCTCATGATGTATCCATCAGCTAAGACAGCTGGAGACTTTGAAAGCACCATCTTGCATAAGCCAAATCACTTCAGCAGCTCTGCAGAACAAGCACAAAAAAGATTTAACATATTACTTAAGAACAAGTATTTCTCACAGGAGCCCATGTGCTTAGAAAACTTGCAGATTTGTCAAGTTCTAATTCACGAGACACTTCATCCAAACAAGGACAATATCTCTTCCTGCCCTGAGCTCCTAAATTTGGATGGCACTTCACCAAACCACAGGATTCCAAGTTTTCCACCTCCATTATCGTGGTAACCTATTTTACAGCACACACCACACCTTGCTGTTTTCTTGGTGGGCCACATTAACAAAGTGCTAATTAACAGGCCTGTCTTAACCAACTATTTCAGCTCTCAACCTTTAGTTTTCTCTTCTCACTGCGTAAGAAACATCAGCTCGAAAGCTATTTGCTGTACAGTTTCCTATATATTACAAAACAATACAACTTAGCAAGTTTCTAGAAAAGCCAATACTCAAAAGTTGACAGGCAGTGTCATTTTCTTAACTCTCTTCCCCCAGTCACCTACACAAGAACCACTATATGCAAAACAAACCTACCACAGGAAAATGCTCTGAAATAAAATCTTGCATAGCTATCAGAAGCTGCAAAATAATTAATTTGCTTTCACTACCAGATTTTGAAAATGCATTTGATGCTTGTATGAATATAGAAATATTATGCTTGGAAAAGGTCACTCAGCATTACAGCTCCATGAAGACAAAAGCAAAGTCTAAGTGATAAAAGGCAATTTGACCCTTAAAATGCTTCAGAATTGCTACTAAAATAGTATACTGCTTCCTAAAGAAAATCTTCACAAACTCTTACAAAGTCTTGAGAAATCACCACTTCTTGTCAATCTCCATCTGGACACCGAGTGGTTGACCACTACCCTCTGGATGCAACCATATAACAAATTCCTCAATCACCCATCAAATCCATCCCTCTCCAATTTAGAAAGAAGGATGTTTTGAGAGGCCACATCTAAGGCCTTACAGAACTCCATATAGACCAACATCTATAGCTTTTCTCTTGTCCACTGATACAGTCACACCATCATAGAAGGTCACTAGGCTGGACAGGCGAAGATCTGCCCTTGATAATGGCAAAATGGCTGTCTCAAATCACCTCCCCTATCCTTAGCATGGTGTCCAGGAGGATGCATTCCATGATCTTCCCGGGCACAAAACTAAGGCTGGGAGATCAGTAGTTCCCAGGGTCCTCCTTTCCACCCTTTTTAAAAAGAGGACAGGATGTTTCCCCTTTCACAGTCTCACAGCACTTCACCCGACTGCCTCAACTTCTCAAAGATCATGGAGTGGCTTGGCAACTACAGCAGTTGGTTGCCTCAAGACTCTGGGATGCATCTTATCAGGTCCCATAGACAGGTTCCTTAGATGGTTTCATACCTGATCTTCTCTTATAGTGAAACTTTGCGCCAACAATTTCTGCCTTACATTTGCTTCAGAGGTAGGAGCAGAAATGTTGCAATTGAAAACTGAAACAAAAATGTCGTTCAGTACCTCACTGTTTCCCTCATCTATTGTTACCAGTTTGCAAGTCTTGCCCATGAGGGTGGCGACCAATTTTCCAGCTGACATACCTATAGAATACTCTATTATTCCTTGCATCCCTTGCCAAGTTTAGCTCCAGCTGCACCTTGGCCTTCCTGACCCCATCCCTACAAGAAACAAGCAGGCAGCATCCCTTTACTCTTTCCAGGACACCTGTCCTTCATTTCACTGCCTGTCCCTTTCCTTACTGTCCTTGAGTCTTGATTCCACCATGCTGGTCTCCTGCCCTCTATTCCTGGTTTCTGAGGCCTGGGGATTGAGAGCTCTTGTCCTCTATGGAAAGCATTCTTAGAGATAGGACAGCTCTGCTTTGCACCCTTTCCCCTGAGGGTAGTTTCTCAGAGGCAAAGTCTTCAACTAAGTCCTTGAACAGCTAGGATTTTACTTTCCCAAAATTTATAGTCCTGACATTACTCTTTGCCTCACTCATATTCCTCAGAATCACAAACTCCCCAACAAAATCCACAAACATGATCACTGCAGCCCAGGCTGCCTCTAATCTTGATGTCACCAATTACCTCACTTGTGTTGGCAAGCAACAGGTCCAGTATTAAATCCATTTTGGTAGGGATGCCTATTACTTGACTGAAGAAGTAATGTAGAAAATAACTGGTCATACACAGTGGTCATGAAGAAAATAATTCTTGTATTTAAAGAAGCATTTGACACACAGATCTTGAAGTTCAATAGATAAGCCAAGTGCCAAAAATACGCTTAAGTGACAAACTATTAAAAGTAGACTGGCAATGTCTGCTATCCACTATGGTTCTAAGCTCTGAAAATTACTATCAAACATTACTTTTTTGATGCCTGTAACAGACTGGTAAAACCAGACAAGCAAGACAAGTATCACTCCCAGATCAGCAATACAAAAATGTGAAATGCATTATTTAGTGCTGTGGATATTATATGCACAAATGCCCAAGAAATAAGACTAAATTAAAGAAGATTAAGCATTTCCAAAGGTAGACATACTAAATTTATGTAAGCATCCCTCTGAAGTACAAGCTATTTTATTGCCTTGAAATCACATGCTGTGTAATCACACGAGCATGGTTAGCACACAACCACTGCACTTTCATTTTTCAGCAGCATTTATAATGCAGAAGTGTTGTCTGTGCAAAATTCTTCAGAAAATATAAACACCCACCATTTTTCAATGTTACTAATAATCAGGAATGGCTGTAGGCAATCGGAGCCCCTCAAGTCTTTATGGTAGTATTACAGAGAGATAGATCAACCCAACAAAGCCAAAATTAAGACCAACATTCTTAATGCCAGTAGATGGTTTGCACACCAGTGCAACTCTCAGGTACATGGTCCAATTTTAAGGCTACAGACAAAGTTTAAGAGCTGCATTTGATGCATACCTTTGTCATACTTCCCAGAACAGAAATATTTTCTTTTATTTACAAGTCAAAAGATTCGGTTCATCCAAACAGATGTTTCTTCACAAATATCTAGCTCTCTACTCTCAAGAGGGAAAGGTGGAACTTAACCCAACACCTATGCCTGCATAAAGAGCCTCTGGAGAGAGCTCTCAAGTATTTCTGGTAATCTTAAATCAGCTCATAGTTGGCTAGCAACACTTAAAGCCCCCTTAAAGGAAAAAATATTCAAATGCCATTAGACAGCTACTTGGAAACTGCACAGATCATCTACTAGGGGAATTATCAGCTTTTTCAGAGGGTACTCATCTTCATTACACAGACGAGAAAGATACAAAAATACTAACAGCTCCCAAATAGCTGTCTGGAAAGGACAAAACATTTGAGAAGCAAGTATCTGCTTAAATGGTGAAAGTGTTAATATTTTACTTGTGTCCCAACAGAGTTACATCTTTGACATTTTTGCAGACCATGAGAGGTTTGTTGTCCAGTCTGGGCAGAAGGTGGTTTTTCCATCACAGTTCACATAAGCAAACCTCTGGTGAAATCAGTAGTTAATTTCTTCTGTCCCATCACTCGGAATCTTGTTACCCCACATCTCCAAACACAAGTAAAGAACTGAGGAGTTTGAATGTTTCTCTTGCATTCCCTTCAACCAAATTCCACTAAAACCAAGAGCGGATAAACATATTAAACAACTGCATGATATGAGACATTGAGAAAATAATGCTACCTCTGGCTAAATGAATGAAAACAATACTTTAACAGCCGTGGAAAGACACAACAGTAAGTCTCAAATGCTGTAAGAGCAGTCAAAACTATGCAGCTTGCATCTGGGAACCCTGAAGTTACATCAAACACATTTTATAAGCCACTTACTACACAGACAGGAGTGACATCGGAAGAAACCTACAGACCTACAACTTCTGTTCTTAAAAATAAAAACCTGAGACAACTTTTGCTGTAAGGAAGATTAACAGCCTTGAATTTTACATACAACACTGCTTTTTATATGGCTAGTAGTCTAAATCACCTCAGTTTCGTTTAACAAAAATCTGCTTTTAAGAATCTGAAGTCTTCTTCACAGCTTCTTATACCAAAAGTCATCAATATCAAGTGTTTTCCAAGGCTGTGAGATTCTCCCAATAGGAGCTTGGTTAGATCACTGTAATTTCATAATTTAAATATTAAAAAAAAACCAACTTTCACCTGTTAGAGAAACAAATTTCACCTTACTACCACTGCTTTTAAGGTAGCCTCAAGTAATCTACAGAGACACACAGGTGGACAAAATAGAGGAGTTTCATCACACCAACCACAGTGACCTTAGCCCTTCCCCAGGCAATTCCTGCCACATCATACACTTAGATCTTTGACTCAGATTAATATTAAACTACTGCCCCTTGCAATTCTCAGTCAAAATGGAAAACTGAGCACTGAAGTGTGCCCCCAGACAAGCCTCCCCCCCCCCACTGTCACAGCAGAGGCAGATCTGCACTCATCCTTCCTGCCCTGTACATCTACAGGCATGCTGCCCCTCTTTCCTCAGGAGGAACACTTACTTGCACCCCGTACACCCCGTTTTTAGTTACATCCTAAGAGATGGTTTCTGTCAAAGCAGAATTTTAAAGCCAACTGCGGCCAACCCTCGGGACACCAACAGAAGGCCCTGCTCGCAGGCGGCCTTACAGAGAGAGGCCTGCTTTCCATCAATGACGTTTTGAATGGAAAGACGTTCACGGACATGGAAGGAAACCACCGATGCCTCTCTGTGCACCGCCACAAATCCACCCGCACCCCGAATAAAAGTCAGCTCCAGCGCTTCATAAACAAGAACGACGAGGGGCATCGACCCCTCGGCACCGCTTTCCGCCCGTCCAGCGAATACGACACCCAGGGCGTCCCCGCAACGGCCGGACCGGGGGGCGAGGGGGGCAGGGAAATACCCCAACCAAGCCAGCCGAGACACACAAACCAACCCAGACCCACAGCTGAAAGCCTTAGGCCGCCGCCT
>VZTY01034347.1:364441-393995 GCA_013400935.1 Turnix velox | reverse complement strand
CCCCGCGGCCGCCGGGCGCGCGAGGCTCTGGCGCCACCTGCCGCGCGGAGGCGGGGCCGCCGCAGCCAGCAGGGCCTCAGGCCTCCGCCCCGGCTCCTGTGGCCGCCGCCCCGGTATCCCTCGCAGGAACCCCGTCGGTCCTGCGGCCTGGGAGGGACGGCTGTGCCGCGGAGATCGGAGGACGCGATTGCCAGTCACCGCCATCAGGCCTAGGCCGTCGGGAGTGGTCAGCAGAGTCGCTGGACCCGCGGGTGAATCCATTGAACGATGCCTAGTCAGGAATGGCCTAGTCTCTTCTTCACACGTGCCCGTAACGCTCGATCGAGAAATGTATCTCTGCAAGGGAAGCATCTTGCTTTGCAGGTGCCTTAGAGGATCTGACTTCATGCGGAAGAAGGAGAGGGACAGCGGATCAGAAGATAAGAAAATTTCACTTCATCAGTAAGCTTTGAGCAGTCTGTTAATCTGGCATTTTATTTCTATTGCAGAGTGCAAGGTACAGACACCATGGTATGCTACATAAGTTCATGCGTGGACTTAAGGAGGCTGGGCCTCAGTCCTCCAGCTCAAAAGAAGCCCAAATACAGTGCACAGGGCCTATTTTGCATACCCTGTGTAGTTGCATTGAGCATTTGCAAGCCCAAGAGCTACTGTGCTCAGAGCCATCCTTTTTCACATACCCCTTATGAGCCTCCTCTCAGCTGTGCAGGTGCCGCAGTTCTGCATTACATGTGCTGATTGACACACCTCTGACTCCCTGGGCATCAGACATTCAAACCCACAACCACATCTTTCTTGTGAAGCTGCAAACATGCAGAGTGACACAGTCCTATGCCACATCAACTCCCAAGACTGAAAATATTTCAAGGTTAAACTGTTTGGGTTGGAAGTAACCTTAAAGATCATCTTGTTTCAACCCTCCTGCCATAGGCAGGGACACCTCCCACAAGAGCAGGTTGCTCAATGCCTCATCCAGCCTGGCCTTAAACACCTCCATGGAGGGGGAAACTGAAAACAGACTTAAAGACTAGACTAGACAAAACAGGCCTAGTATGCCTAGCCTGAAGTATGCCAAAGGTTTCAGTCATAATGCAAGTGATTAGTATTTTTAATAGAATATAATGACCTGTATAATCATGAGGTTCAGGTCTAGTGGTGATCAGTCAGTCATTTCATCTTTTTTTCCTGTACATTTCAATTCAAGCCATTTCATTTCGCTTGTGGGGTTTTTTTTTTCTTTTTTTCCCCTTTCTTCCCCAGTATCCCACTTTTAGCTATAACCTGTCTTCCAGAAAGGCACTCTATCTTGATGTGGCGCCATCAAATTCACTGTTTTCTTGGATAGTTTGTTCCCACGGTTAATCTCATTTAGAGCTTGCATCTTATATAGATTTATTAAGCTCCACTGCTTTTAATGAGACATTTTTCTCTTGTAGATGAAGAACTACATAATACTTGATACTATCAGATAGTGGCTGTACACCTCTGAAGTGCATGTTTTCATGATACTTTTTAATAGTGTATCTTCCTAAAAGGAAGACAAGATGAAAATATGTGGTAGTCATGCATATATGTATATATCTGTTCCTCCCTGGATCCATGTTGTAGGCCAAATGCAGCTACAGTCATGCACAACACATTCAAATTAGATATTCTAAATCTATAAGTTTTTAAAACTCAACAACAATTTTTATTTATCTTTAAAGATGAAAACTTATGAACTTTGTGTCCTACACAGGAGTTGCTGTTTCAGAAAAATATGTTATTTTCTGAATTAATTTCTGCTCTTAAGAACACAGTGACACCTAAAGGCTAAGTCTATCAGTCCTGTCTGGCTGTATTCCAGTCAATAATGTAACTGCAGGTCAGACAGACACACTAAAAACTACCTTTTAGTTCATAGGAGTTGAGAGTTTTTAAAATTTAATCTCTTAGGGCTTTCTGCTCTTTTTCTTAGCTTTCTTTTTCTTTTTTTTTTCCCTTACCCATGAGCTTCCTTACTTCTTGCTGCCATTTTCTGAGTATGCACAGTTAATAACCAGGAAACCAGTCCTGTCCAGGAAACCAGACCAGACTGTCCCCAAGTGTCTTATTTTGCTCAGGCACTGCTTTTTTTTTAAAGGACTAACAGTCTACAGACAGAAAACAGAAATAAAACTGATGTGTAAAGTAGTATGACGGTTGGTGTAAGAAGGGGCTGACCTCCACGATCAATATGATCTGCCAGAATCCATTTATTGTGAGCATGAGACAAGCTTATATACAGTGATGGCTAGTTATCAATGCTACTAACATACTGATTGGTTACAAGTTACATTCTTGCATTAATATCAGACCCTCCTCTTAGAGTTCTTCTGCCAACACACAGCTGCACACAAGTCCCTGTTATCTGTTTCTTCCCTGACTCCCTCGATCTTTCCCAGCATATCGAGGATTCCTTCCCAAAACAGTGGAAGACACAAGCAAGCTCCAAGGCGTCAGGTGGCTTGATAAGATTTGCCTCAGGCTCTGAGCTGAGCAGTTGTTAACCCTTTATAGCCTGTGCCCATACTGCAACAGATGTGGTCAACCATACTCCATTTTAAAACTTATTTATGCCTCTTTGAGCTGGACACAAATGCTCAGAATCAAAATAAAAGACTTAATGTCAATAATAAGAGTTCAAATCAGTAACTGCTAGAGTATGACACCTTCTAGCTCTATGATGCTTTGGTTCTGTGGTAGTCATCTGGTTCAGCTTCTTAGAAGTCACACCAAGTTGTAACCAGCAGAGAATACAGGTCACAGAAAGGCTTCTGGTTGGAAGCCCATCAGCAGCTCATTGTCATGACCACATCACAATGTAACATGTGGTTTCATCAGATCTTGCTGTGGTATTTAGTCCCTGCAAGCAGCCTGTGATATAAGAGGGTTACATCAAAACTTCTGCTGCAGTAAGTAAAACAGTAGCACAGCCGTTGTTGTATGTAAAAACACAAACCGTAAAAGGTCAAAATGGAAAATAATAAAACCCTCCATTTAAAACACAAACTTTTATTTTTAAACCTGAAATATGGCAGCTGAGGTTAGGAATATTGTCTGCCCACTCAGCCTGGTCTGTAGCTGTCATTTTGTCTCCAGGCCAGCGTGTGTGTTGCACTTCGGGCGCCCCACGCACCTACACTCTGGGTACAGCTTGGAATAACCCAGGAGGCTCTCCAGGGAAATGAAGAGTAGCCTGCAACTACCATTTGCTTTCTTCTCGACAAGGCCCGATGCAACCCTCACTCGGAAACAGACGAGTGGAACCGGGCCGCCACTTCCCACCGCGGGGAGCCGGCAGCCAGTGCCGGCCATATCCTCCAGCAGGCCACCGCCATCTTGCGCAGGCGGCTCGCAACAACCGCCCGGCGCCCGCCTCCCTCCCTTCAGCGCTGCCCCGTCGACCGCTGGGGCGGTGCCGCCCGCCTCTACTTCCGAGGCGGCGGCGGGCGGTAGGCGGTGGCAGCGGGTCGGGGCTGTGAGGGCTGTCTGGGGGAGGGAAGGAAAGAAGGCGGGCAGGCAGGATGGATGCGCTCCTGCGGCGTCGTGTCTTTGGGCTAGTGCGGAGGGAGTGACACGAGCGCGGAGGGTGGCCGTTTTTTTTTCACAGTAGACTAGCCCGGGGCTAGGCCGCGGCGTGGGCTCGCTGGGAGGGAGCGTGCAGGCTCGGCGGAGCTACCGGCGGAGCTACCGGCGGGAGCTGGGGTGTGCCTGCGAGGCTTTGTTTTCAGGCAAAAATGGGAAGCAGTTCTTATTGTCAAAGTAAAGCACCTTGCAAAGAGGACAGGGAACGACGTTTACACAAATTAAGCCCCGGGTTATTTTCGCTCTCTGAATCTTAGCTTTTCTTGATTTCACTTAAAAGCACGTCAGTGGTAATCTTCCTGGGTTTCCTTTACTAACAGACTTCTGCAGCAGTAACTACAGTATCGTTACAGTATTGCTCCTTCTTTAGAGACAAAGTGTAAACAGTTTAATTTATTTGGCTACCTCTTTCGGGCAACCTATTTGTGTGACAGTTTTTCTCTCTTAAAAATAAAAGTGCATTTCAAGCAATTAAGTGAAAGTGCGTTGCCTCGTGTAGAGACTGTGGTTAAATAACACTCATAACCTGACTTAGAGAGAAACATGAGCTTTAGATAGTTTGTCGAAAGATGGTTTAAACCTTAATTTGTCCACAGTACTGGTCGAACAAGGACACAGGCAGTGGATCTTCAGTTTTGCTTGAATTTTGCAATCACATAGGAAATTGGGTGCCAAGCTCATATAGTTCTGCTCTGTTTAGGTAGTCTGAGATTTAAAAAATTATGAAGGAATTTTGCAGAAGAGTATCTTTACACAACCACATCCCTATAAAAAAACATGCTTATGGTTTGCATCAAGAGCATTTAAAGTTTGACTAATTCACATTCATGTAGTCAAACAATTCCAACATCTGCTTTCAACAACTGACGTTAAAGTTCAGCTTAGTAAAATAAGGTTACAACCAATAGTTGATATTAAACTATCACTCTCTGAAACAATTTTGCCACAGGATCATTTTCATTTAACTTTTAAGGTTCCTTAAGGCTGGACGAGGCACTGAGCAACCTGGTCTAGTGGGAGGTGTCCTGTCTATGACAGGGGGGTTTGAACTAGATGATCTTTAAAGGTCCCTTCCAGTCCAAACCATTCTGTGATTCCACTGAAGATTTCTAGAGTGCTCAGATTACTCTTCTGGAATCCTTCACCTGATGTTTTGTACAGAAGCAAAATACTGACCATCCCTTGTTACCAGTGCCAAAATAGCAGCAAGTTTTGTAAATATGACTTGAAGAAATGAGCTCATAACTCCTTAAAGTGAATGTTAATTCTTCAGAATAATACAGAAAACACTTTTTTTTTTCCTCATAAGAAACAGCCTGATACATATGTTTATTATAGAGAGAAGCAAGTCCCCCAGATTGATAATTAGGACTTCAGGGTTAGTAACAGGTTGCTTTTCCTCATTCTGGTATTTTACCTCCTTTCATGCTAGTTCCTCTAAGGCTAAATATGTTCTTCTTACCAGTTTCTGGGAACTGGGCTGGAAAACCAGTGTGACTCATGAATGGGTAGAGGGTGAAAAACAATCTCTGTATTTGAGATTTTTTAATAAAAACTTTCCTCTGACAGAATTAAGGTGTGATTTAAAAAAACCCAAAAACCAGCACTGAACAGAATTGTTCCCTATGAATTCTCAATTCTTCTCATCTAGAGCTGGGACAAGCTGTCAAAGCCATTTTTCTAGACCAAAGGGACCCTTAACTTTTTAAAATTTGTGTTTTTTCCCTAATTTTCCTTGCATCAGTGGTCTGGCAAGGAATTGAAAGCAAATTTCTCACCTGTTAGGGAAGCTGGGCACATAGCTATAAGCCATCGCAGTTTGTCACTTGCTGACTGGGTTAAGCAGGAGCAGAAACAAATACTGTATTTGTTACAGATAAGGTAAGGAGATACTGTAATTTGTAATAGTTCTGCATGGCAAAAATTAAGCACAATTTAAGCTGTAAACTGTTATAATTCTTTAGGGATTCTTTAAAAAAGGAAGCTGCAAGTGTTGTCATTCTTTCTGATGCACTTAACAAGCTTGGACTCTAGGAGTCTCTTAAAATACTCTGCTATTTTGCTGACACAGCAAAAAAACCCTGATAAAACAGTACTGCCATAATAAATGTGAGTCTAGAGAGCAGAAGATAAGTGCTTATTTTTTCTTAAACAAGAAAATAAATTAAGTTGTATTGTTCTTCTTTTTACATAGATTTGAACCTTTATGTTTTCAGGGCAGAAGAATCTTTCCCTGGGGAAAAACACCATGAGGCTTCTCTGTGCTTCTCTTTCTTTTACCATGGTTTGCTGGGTAGCTGAATGTACCCTGTCAAAAACAGATGCAAAGAAAAGTGCCACCAAAAAAGTGGAAGAAAAGGTATGAGAAATAACTGAAATGCTCATTCTATCTAACACGTCCAGTGAATTAAATGAACTTTGGTAAAGGGACTCTCATTCTGTCAAAACAGTGTTAAATGCAACTGTGTATTTCTGCTAAAGCTTATGCTCATAAATAAGACTACATGAAACTGTCCTTTCCTTCAGCTTTTGTGAGTGTTGTAAATGGTTCAATCCCTGAACAAAAGTGATACAGTCTTCTAGAGCTTTACCTCCCAGGCAAGCTGCAGAAATAGGAAGTTTTTGTCCTCTCTTGCATAACTAAAGGAGACATACTTCTATCCCTTTGGAAAGGGAAAATGGGCAGCAGCAGTTTGGGGTGAGAGCTGCTGGACTGGTGGAAGGGAAGGTTCTCAGCCTTGAAAATGGGAGGTGAATCCTCACAGAAGTCTTTGAGGAGCTTCTAACCAGCAGTTTCTTTCCAGGCAGAAATGGCTCAGAGTCTTGTAGCAATCTGAGCAAGTGGAGCCAACATGCTGAAGTCTCTCACAACCTGCTGAACATGTTCTTGTTTGCTGCCTGTTTTCTTTCAAAACTGCAAGAGGCCACAGCAGTACAAGAGAAAAGGTGTACATGGATATTGTATTTTCCAGTGCATGTGCCAAGTATATGTACTTGATGTTTCTAAGCACATTAGGTAAAAAAGTAGGCATGTTCAAAATCAGCTTCTTAAATTATAAATATAGTTAATCCTTCATTCTGCAGATGCATCTCTTGTTTGAATTACTCACTGTCTGTTAGGAGGAAGATCTAGTCTGTCAGTAGTGAGGTTAATACAAAATGTTAAGACAGGCCTTACCCTTAACATTCTTATGCTGAAGTCAATAGAGGGTTTCTGTGTAATCACCATGCACACTTTATTAGGCCTTCTCATTCTACTTCTGTCTGCTGGTACTATTTGTACTGTTTTCATTGAAACAGGTAAGTCTAAAATATATGCAGTTAAAAACTCTTCTTCAAATTATTGGTTAAGAACCCCAAAGCCCTTTTCATCTTTTCTGGAGTAATGTGCCAGAAGGCATTGACTAGAGAGCAGAGCACCGTCAGAAGAGGTAAATTATGTTCTTTAAGAATGTATTTTCTTAGGGTTTTTTCTTTATATGCTTTTTCCATTGCAAAGTAAGTTTACTGATGATGACAAATCAATTTGAAGTGCTTTACTGTTTCAGTTTTAAGTCAAAATGCTCTGCATAATTTCAGAAGGAGTGCTCAGACCTTAATGATGTGATTTTCTTTTACTTTGTTTTTTAAGTCTGTTGCTGTCAAAAGTGGCTGCTTCATCTAACTGGTGCTAAAAACTGTCTTCTTCCCCTAGATGTTGCATTCTGATAAAAACGTGCAAGACCGGGGGCTTGTCGTTGTGGATCCAAAGGCAAAGGATATTATACTAGAACACAGAAGTTACTGCTCCAAGAAGACTAAAGAAAAGCATTTCTCAGGAGATGTTCTGGGATATATTACTCCTGTAAGTTAATAAAACAAATCTTTTAATAAAATAATTAATAAATTAATATAATCGATATAAGTTAAAATAATACATAAAGTCAATAAAATCTGCAGGTTTGCATCCCTACTTTAAAAGCAGTTTTGTAATAATATGAACTTCTGGTCAAATACTCAGAGGAATGTCTGATAGCTGGCTTGGGATTCAGGTGTTCTCAAATCTTTTTTCTCCCATCCGTCTCTTGGAAGATGTCTAGCTTGTTAGTAAAACAGAGATGTTAATATTCCCATGTCCTTCATGAGCTATGTAAAGTTGCAGTAGAGTCAGACCAGGAGGACTATTAAGTGTTCTCATACCATGCTGCTATTGCCTTGAACTTTCTAAATAAACAGTGAAAAATTCATGCTCCTGTCAAACTCATCTCTTTTGCTATCCAGTATTACTATTATTCAGGGCATCCTTTCTTGAATAATAAATGTGTCTTCCTTTTGTTTAGAGGATGCTTTTCACTTGCTTCATTCTTACATAGCACTAAAAAGCAATCTATATAAATTTTCACCTTGAGTTCTCTTGAACATAAATGCACACTCTGTAAACTCAGAATTGTGTTGAAATCTACATGCAAATTCTTGTAGTTGAGGTGAGTTTGCACAGTTTGGAGACTGGCTTTCATGTAGCTGTCAGTTTCCAGAGCACTTTCTTATTTAAATAAAAATAATGTCTCAGGTTGTTTCCTCAAAATAAATAAATAATTTTCGCAGGTTCTATTTGTGTTAAATATTTTGTATTGGTCTGAAGCAAAGTGCTTTCAGCCTCTCACTTTTTTTTCCTCTTTTCTTTTGCAAGTGGAACAGCCATGGCTATGACATTGCTAAAATATTTGGAAACAAATTTACATTAATCTCACCTGTCTGGTTACAAGTCAGAAGAAGAGGAAAGGAAAGGTTCCAATTCACTGGTCTCCATGATGCTGATAAAGGTGTTACTTTCTTTTCTTTTGAATATGCATTGGGAGTAAGATAACTGATCTTGCTGATTACTACTGATCTGGTAGATTTCACAGTATGTGAATGTGGGTTTTTCTGGCTCTGCCTTGTGGTGAAGTACATTTCTGTTGCTTTTTTGTGAGTTTCCATCTTTCTCTTCTCACTTGCTTCTGCATCCCTACGTGCTTTATCTGTCCAAAGAGCAAGGAGGAACCTTCACCTTCTTACAGGTTGTCTGCAAAGCCCCTCTTATAAAAATAGAGGAAGAAACAATCTCTGCAGACATAGACACCAACTGTGCTGTTGTTTACCTGTTATGTGGGTTTTTTTTCCTCTACAGAAAGTTTTGTGTGAGTTTAGTTTGTCAAAGGAAGATAATTTTAACTGATTTTTTCCTTTGCCATCAGGAAGCTTTCAGCAAGTTCAGATTTCAGATACTATGTTCTTAAATTGTAACAAAGTAGTTTTTGTCTTTGAACTGGATAGAAACATTTTTCAGTGGAATCTCACGTGAAACTGCTATAATTCTTAACATGTTAGTGCCTGCTAACAAATTCATTCCAGTCTAGGGACTGCCAAGAGAAGTAATGGGGTACTCCACCTCACCTACTTCTCCTCTCCTGCCCAGATGTTGTTTCATGGTGATGTTTAGTGACTACAAAAGTGGTGTTCTGAGTAGGTAGTTTTGCATGATGAGGCAAAACTGTAAGCAGCAGGGACAGCTTTGGTAGGAACTATTGTAAAATAGTAGTAAATGCTAGATTTGCTGCAACGGAGGTCAAACTCTGTGCATCAGAGAATGTTCTGTTTATCTTGATTACGAACTAAAAGTCTGGGCAGGAAGACGGATATAATGAAACTGCTACATTATTTGAAGAATGTTTGAAAATATGTTGTTATTGTCAACATCATTTATATTTTAACAGTTGTTTCTTACTTGATCCTGTTTGGCAGGCTGGATGAAAGATGTCAGAAAAACCTCCAAAAACATCAAAATAGGTGAGCCTCTGTTTGTTTGGTTTTCATCTTCTTTAACTGCTAGAGAGCAAAAGAGGGCTTTGTTCCAGGTGCATATGGGAGAAAGGGAGGTTACTGTGCCATAACTGTGTGAAGGAAGAAGTCTGAGAAGAAAAATAAAAGCATTTAGCTATAGCTAAATAACTGAAGTATTGATTGTGTTGGTGCTCAAACATTTTGCCTAAACCTCCCATGAATTAATAGATCACAGGGCGCACTCTGGAGGACTACTTTGTATACCTATATGCATACCTCCAGGAGCAGTTTTCAAACTCGGTGCTCAGGGATTCTGTTGCTTAAAAAGGAAAAAAAAATTGAGTTGGTTGGATTTACCTGCATGAAAGTTAAAAAGTGCTCCTTTGACTTCTCTCCCCTTGAAGCTGGGACCTCAAGGGATGTACCACAGCATTTGGCTTCAGGAAAAATTGCAAACATTGCTATAGAGATAATACTGTGCTTGACTACTTACATTTATCTATAGGAAGAATTTTGTGTAATTATGGAACCTTTTTTGATTCAGAATGCATTAAGAAACTTGAAATGCACTAGCAAAATTGAGTGCTTAGTTAGATATTTTAAATTACTTCAGGTGCCAGATTATAAAACCTTTGAAATCTCTGTAAAACTCTGCTAAAATATTCCTTTACATCCCTGATGGTTGGAAGCAGCTTAGACACAACTCTGTATGAATTGCTGGCTTTTCCAATTTGCATGATTGATGACTGTTCCTACAACAGTTTTCCTGAGTCTTATCTGATGATGTTTTAAGTATATTGTTAGAAAAAGAAATTATGTGAGCTCAAGTATCTTTGTTTTCCAAAATAAAAATTTGTCATAGAGTCTTGACTTAAGAAGAAGTGTGAAGTAATACAGGGCTGTGTATGAAAGAGAAAAATTGCTAAGTTAGAGAGTGAGGTAAACTTTTCTATCTTTCTTGTGATAGAAGAAATGTACAACTTGAAGAAAGATTATTGTCAGATACAGAGTAACAATCTCAGACATGGAATATTTTGTTTAGTGGCATCTCTGCTTGTATTCGATTTATTCTGAGATTTATTCCAGTGTAGATAATAAGTTATTAATTTTCAGTACTGACTGATAACTTTGCTTGATAGTGCCTCGAATTTTGTTTGATGGCTGGACTTATCAGGACTTTGAGAGTGTTTTTGCCAGTGAGGATGAAATAGAGGAACTTTCCAAGAACATGGTTCTGCTGGCCAAGGTAAAAGAAGTTTATGCTACTGCTTATAGCATAAAACAGAGTGAGATTGTATTAAATTCTTTTTATAATGGGCATTTTTATATTTGCAGTAGCTTCACATTGTACAAAATAAAATTCTGCTCCAGACAATAATGAAGCAAGATTCTTAAGAGTATGTCCTGCTATGTGTCCAGTTCCATGAATATGAAGTGTGGCAACACATAAGTGCAGTCAACTACAAATCTAAAGTGAGAGTACATAAGTCTGATGAAGTTATTGTTGGCAGCTACACTGATGACTTTTGCCTGCTACAAATTGTGATTGATAAAACCCATTCCAAACAGCTGACAGTCTGAATGTGGATGTGGTGGATACTAGATAACCTTTTCATAGAGGTTGTCTAGTAAGAAAACTGCTTATATTTTAACATGGATTATATTGATTAGTGGCATTTTTTGATAGGAAGAAATAGGGTGATGTGTGCAATGAGTTCTGCTTTTTTGTATGTTATAGGAGTACATTCAGGCTCAGTGTGCTAGAGCTAATAAGCTACTTTTAATATCAAGAACATCTCACTGGATACCTGTTACTGTACAGTTTTGCTCAGATCTGACAAACCAATTTTCCTAAAATGTTAAGAGGCTTGGTAGAGGAGGAGAGGATTTCCCTTATGGAATGGCTGCTGTTCAGGTTTCCTGGGCAGCCATTTAGCTAATGGAGCCATGCGTATTTAGGACTAGAGAAGTTGCATCCAAAAGACATTCAACTTCAGTGGTTGATTCATGACAGCCTTCTTAATTACTGTCAGAATAAGTTTTCTCTCTTGCTACATGACGTAAAGAACTCTTAATGTCCTTTAGAGGAAGATGGATGTAGAGATAAACTGAGTAGTTTCTTAAAATTTGTAATTGATACATCAGTTTTAGGTGTTTAGTAATAGTTGGCCTCTTAAGGAAAGGGTACTCAAGTACAACAGTATCCTTAATCATGCTAAACATAAATTACCAGAAGTGAGATTAATTGTGGGAGATATTTGGAATCATGCCCATGCTGAGTTAACATTTACATCTTTATACTCAAGGGCTCATGAGTTTTTTTCCAATATACATGAAAATGTGTCAAACTATTTGCTTAACAACTGTCTTTCATTAAGTGATTGAATTTTCCCAATCCAATACCGGCTTATCCTGTAAAGTAGAAACCATGGATTTGTAAGAGATTTTAATCTTTTGCATGTTTGTTAAATAACTTGTGCTTCTCTTTGACAACTTAATGAAACGCTACATTAAAAATGAAGCTGGTGAAAGAATACAAAATGTATTCAAGTAAAAGTAACTGCAATGGTACAAGTAAAACTTCAGTAATTGTGTGCTTTGATACTGTACTATTATCTCTGATATAAGCCTAATGAGTAAGCATGATGATTACTGTGCATTCCCCTTATTTAGGATGAAAATTTTGATGGTTTTGTAATTGAAGTTTGGAGTCAGCTGGGAAATCAGAAGCAAACGTGAGTATAAGTCTCTAGAATGCAGTTCCTATAAACCAGATCTTTTAAAGCATCTTTTTAATTTGCCCATGTTGATTAGAGTTTGTCACTATAAATGAGTGTACCAGGACACTGAAGATTATTTGACTTACAGAGAGCTCATTCTGCTTCATTCTATGATGAGTTCTCTTTGAGAATTCTACAAAAACTCAAAGGTTACACATTGATCTTCATAATGGATCTAGCAGATCACATTAGCCTTTCATACTTGAGTTCTGCAACATGTTATCATCATATAGGGGTGAAGAGGATACCTCAGTTGCATGCTTACTGAGATGTTGGTCCTGGCCTTTATTATCACATTGATTGATTTAGGTTACTGAATGAAGCTTGGTATCATGGGATGCTTTCATGACCACCACAATTGAGTCAATTAGGAAACCGTCAAAACTTTTATGGTGACATCTTTTAGATACAATGATACTAAAACCAAATCCCCAGTCTGAAGCAAATCAAGAGATATGCTGCTTTCCATTTGCAAGCATCATATGTAGACTTTGGAGTAGTTCATCTACCTTTTGGTAGCTTCACTATTGAGTTTTAGTGAGTCCAAATTTATTGTAGCTGCTCAGACAAAAGGATTTATCCACATTAAGTTACTTCCTGACATGCTCTGATCTGTTTTCCTTGAGCAAAAGCCCTTTGGCTGTCTTAACATCTTGGACAGAGTCAAGGTAAGACAAATATCAAACTGTTGCTTCTGGAGGAAAAGACATAAAAGAATGTGTAGTGAAATGAATAATTCAGTGCAGCAATCTGAAGATTTTGGAAATTCAGGGAATTCAGTCATCCATTACCTAAAGCACAATATTCCTACCATCTCTATTACATCAAATGTCTGGTGGGGAGGGAAATAGCTTAAAAGACAACTCAGAGAATTAATACTTTTAACTTTCAAAAGTGGTTACTTCAGGTTATTCTGTTAAGAGCAAGTGTTACTGACTGATAGTGTATAGTGATTACTTCTATAATTGTGCGTGCTATTAACAGACTCCTACATTTTCCCTATAAAATCAACACTTGAGAATAAAGAATTGAAACTACATCATCTTTGTAGCCTTGTCAGGGGCTCTGCCATTTGTACTGGAAGCCTTAAGCTCAATGCTTGTATACATAATTATTTGATTTGATCTCTGTACTGAGCTCTGAACCTATTGAAATATCTAAATAAGATATCCAGCAAGGCGATTTAAGAAATTAGTAACTGCCAGCCCAAAGTTGGATGTAGCAGTCAATTAATTTACTGTACTCACTGTATTTCAGTAAAATGGATTCTTTTCCCATTAGTTACTTTACAATACAGACTGTATTACTGTAATTTTAAGATCAGTTTAAGCACACTAGCAAGTGCTATATTGCAAATGACATTTCATATGTGAACAAAGCATTCTTTTCTGTTAGCTCCAAGGTGAGTTTACTTTTGGCATGGTAAAAGCACTTTAGCAAGCCTTTATTTTTATTGTGCTTTGGGTGCTGTTACTTTGTGATCTCCTAATTTTCTTTGGAACAGCAGAGCAGAGTTATGATAAATGAGTAAGCATGGATTGTCTTTTACTTTGCTGGTCCCAGCCAGAAGAATTGGAGCAGTGACCACTTTACTCCACAGAGTGGCAGTATTGTGACATGATTCATCCCTGATATTCCTTGTAATGTTTTTGAAAGTAACATCAGTAGTAAAGGGTGTTCTTAACCTTCGAGGAGTGGTTGTTAGTTAACAGGTAGATGTCAACAGAGATGACTCCAGCCTTCAGAAAACAGCAACTGCATAGGCTCCACATCAAGCATCTATATGAACTGTTAGGTACATAGTTCAGGTGTTCTGATTCACCTCCTTGAAGGTCAAATACTTGAAAGTAGCTTAACTTACTTCTAGGTAAAAGAAAAAGATCATAATGATGCTTGTAATGATACTCATAATTTGGTGCCTTCAAAATATTTTCAGAGCTGTCTGACAATACAAGGAAATCTGCCTATCTAATGCATTTTATTCCTATAATTTAGAATTAATATGTTTTTGGTTTAAAAATTAGTTTAAAAATCAGGCTTTTTTGGTGTTTTTTGGTGTTTGGGGTTTTTTTCTTTTTTTTTCCCCTGAAATGCAAGGAATAGTCTCCCATGGAAATGCAAGGAATAGTCTCCCATAAGCACTTAGCAGCACATTATTGAGATGCCACACGGGTGCATGAGAATATCTGGGGATATGCTGCAGCTGCCAGCTTGCCTTACGAAATGACAGAAGAGTGGTGTGGATCTAAGTAAAATGTATTTCACTTAGAATCATTATGTTTCATTTTTTCAAAACCTAAAGTAAGTGGATAGCAAGCTATTAAACTAATAAATAATAAAATGGCAGTCAATTATTCAAGTGCATTTTCTCATGTATCTGTGTTGAGGGGGAAAGCTTTGGGAATGATTCCTGGGGGTTTTTTTAACAGTGTTATGAAAAAGGCCCTATATACTAGTTTAGTAGAACTTTTAATATAGCACAAGCTTCTTTATCAGACCTAAACTGATCAAAGAGTGAAATTGGCTTATGAAATATTTGTGCTTGGTACATCCACTCTCATTTGTCATACTTTTAATCAGATTCACCAATATTTATCGAGGCAGATGAATCTGCAGAAGAATCTGAAAACCTGCAAATTAGTGTGCTAACTCTCTAATAAACTGGGTTATAATTTAAGCACTACATATATCAGAAAGGTGAACTAATTGCAGCTGAAGCTCTCTTGTCAGTAGACCTCAGCTGAGCAAAGGCACCCATTATTAGATACCTTTATTTCAATAGCTGAATATGAATTTTTGCTTGGAGTAGAAAGCATGATGACATCTTCATAGCACAAGCTCTCCCCATTGTCTTGAAGTTGGGGCTTGAAACTCTGAATTATTTAAAAGCTATTTGGCAATTTAATTTCAAGTGGAGATGCTCAGAACAGGGTAGTAGTGCTCTTAGCCACACACAAAGCTTCTCTAGCACATAAATCCTGGCCCCTTCAAGAACCTATGATCATTGAGTATTTTTAAAATTAGGCAATTTTAGACACCACTTAGTGAGGCTTATGCATGTTTTTAGAAAATCTTAGAGTTTTGAGTACTCACTTCAAAATTAGAAATGAATGAAAATTCTTTCTGCAAGGCTTAAGGAGTCACCTAAAAAACCCTTCAGTTTCCTGCTTACCCTCACTTGCTAAGATGTTAGTGGCACCCACTAAGACTAAAATTCTGTGGTTTCAGGCTCACTACGTGTCTTAATTTGCGTCTTCTGAAGCAGAACAATAGTAATCTGGTTTTGTTTGTTTTGTAAGAACTAAAAAATTTCTGGTTGAGAGTTGCTCTGTAATGCTCAACAGACTGAAGTCTTACATAATAATCTTAAATCATATCAATCCTTTGTGCTGCTTTCTTTTTCATATTCATTTAAACATTGGTTTTACCAACTGTATAAATTTTATGTAAGTGAATCATGTGCCTGAACAGGGTAGCCTCATTTCATGTTAGATATCTAAAGCAGCCCAGTCTCTTGCTGTTCATGTAGGGTCCCACATGTCTCGAGTCATACACAGCAATCCTGTATGTATGTTTTGCATACCTTTGAATATATAAAATGGTGTTAGGTTCTTACATTCGAATGTGGAATACCAACTGTTCTATTTGAAGAACCTGAATTATTTTGATATCTGTGTGTAGACCGAAGTTTTAAGTGTTTTATAATGAGCAATTCAGGTTCCTGTAGACCTCTAATACAGTACCCTCTATAGTACTGATACATGCTATTTTCCTGTACTTTTGGGAATAGAATTATTGATATATAAATCAAAATTAGGTCAAATTTAATGTGAGGTGAAAGGCTGCACCTAACTTAGGCTACCTCTCTCATGCTCATTGAGCAGTGAAGAGATATTCAGCTTCCCATCTTTTATTCCAACATGTAGAAAATTAGTCTTCTAAGAAAAAGCTAAGTGAGCCAAGGTATTCTATGCTGATGATGCATTTTGCAGCTTCTTTGCAGTTTAAAACTCTTAATTAAATAACTGTTACTTATCTTGAACTTTATTGACTGATTTTGCAATAAAATAGTCCAGTTTATCAGTCCTGTGGCATTTAAGTTTAGAAATGTACATGTTAGAAAATCTGAGATGAATGAGTAAGGAAGCAAAGGTTCTCTGGCTTATTTAGTCAGCGGCTAGACAGGGCCATGTCTCTCTATTTAATCTCACTTGTGGGTTTATTTGGTGCTTTTTTCATCCTCAAACTTGGATCACGTTGTGAAAAAGACATGAATGTGCCCATCAGAATTTCACAGTGTACATAAAGGTGAACACATAATTCTGGTCAGTCTGACATTAGCTGACAGATGGCACTGCCATCACATAGAATCAATCTAAAAAGTGGGAGGGTTTTTTTTTTTTTTTTTTTGTCATCACGTGCTTCAGGCTCTTGGTATCATGTGGAAGATGACCTTCAGACATCTTATTAATGTTGGTGGGAGTATAGGAGCAAAAATCTATTCTGGCAGCTCTACCCTTCATGTTAGTCCCTGAAAAATTAATCTATTAATCAAAGATTTGCTGTAATTCACTCCAGTTTCTTGGCCTTAACTAGACAATGAAATAGCACAAAAGGGCATTTCCTCTTCAAGTAGACAGCTTTATTCTGTCCAATTTTCTTGACAAGCCATATATTTTAGGGAGTACTGACTACCAACTTGTGCAAAAAGTGTCTAAAGTTGGAAAACTGCGGAGTTCTGAAGGGTCATGTATCTGAGGGGAAGAACATGTCTTCTAGAAGGCTTTTCAAATACAACTACAACCCACTCCTGTGCAGTTAAGTAAACTGTAGTTCAAGGTGTCCCAAACACAGCAGACCAGCATTGATGGAAAAAAGGGATTTCTAAAAAAGTAAGTTTCCCTTGAACATTGTGTGATTAAAATTTGGAGGTCTGCATGTAGGGAACAAGATACTTTGAAATCATGAACACTTGGAAAATTCACCTACCAGAAGGTAGTGATAACAGAATGCCTAAAATAGTAGGAATGAACTAAACCTTAATTAGCTCAAGATAGAGTCTTAAAACTGCCAGTGTTTTAGTAGCTACTCTGAAGTTAAACTTGACAGTAGTGAAGTCTAGTAAATATTTAATGAAGCCTTTTCAGGAAGACTGATTCTATTCCTACTTTCCTACAGCTCATTATAATGTCTAAAATGTCAGTAGCTTTTCTTTCAAAATTACCATTGGTAATGTGGGAGAATGTTGTGTTTAGAACACTGGAAAGCAGTGTTGTGACACAGTAAAATTTTAATTTATAGCACCCAATGAATGAACATTCTGCTATTGCTGTTTGGGGAAGAGGGAAAGAGTGTACTATTGATTTACATAACCTGTCTGGGCTGACAAAAAGTAGGAAACCTAAATTGAGTCTTTAACTGTTAAACCTATCTGATGTGCTAAAAGATTTTCAGACTTGATTTGGCAGATTAGTTGAGTAGACATTAATTTGGGTTTCTTGAGCAAGAATCTACAGTTGTGCACCTGCACCTTTTCTTCCTGACCTCCTTCAAGTTGAAGCTTATTATTTTTTGTGTGGAGATATACTGCATAGATTTGGTGGCATGACAAGGGACTGTTTTGATGGAGCCTATTTAGGTTTAGTTAGAGTTCTGTCTGCAATCCAAAAGGAGCAATCCAAACTGTACTCCTGCTCTGTTATCAGGCCACAAACCTCTGTCCTTCATTTACAGTTGTAGATTGTGGTTCTATGCTGTATGCCTTTCTAGTTTTAAAACATGAGTGCTTTTATAAAGTTACTTTTAGTGGGAACAACACTGCTTTTGTGGGTACACTTTTGCTGCCTGACCACTAGTGTCTGTCATTGCCAAGAAAAGGAGAAGCCTTGAATTTAATAATACCTTGGTTGCTTTTTCATTTGCTTGTTGTTCAAAGTAATGCCAACTGCTTTTCTTCTTATGCTTCAAAGCATTGCTCTCCAGATGGCAAAATTTTAGTAGCTGAGGCAGATATGTGAAGATGCAGAGTAGGCTTGTTTCTAAATGAAAAAGATGTCATCTTGCTTAGCACCTGTGTTAGGTTCTTCTTTGCTCTGTTGATCGTTTGGTCTCCTCAACTTATAAATAATTAAATTTAAAATCAGCAAATGTTTTGCACAGTGTAGAGGTCATGGTGTTCCTACAGCTAGCAAAGGCAAGCCAGCAGAGAAGAGAGATCCCTTCTGATGAATAGTATAGAATTATCTCAGTGCCAGAGGAATTGTTTCTTTGGTCAAATTTATCTTACATGAAACATCTCTGACATATAATAAAGAGTGCACTCTTACTGCAGTTCGGCATAATTAGTTAAAAAGGTCACTTAGCCATGAGACACAAATCAGTGGAAAGAAAGCTCAACTCATTTTAATACTGATTATGGTCTTTGATAAGACTATGTCATGTGCGAGCTGTGATGTGTATGTTGGAATCAATAAATGTCTGCTTAGTTTAGCAAGGCAACTTTTTAATGTGTTCCTATGGAAGAAAATTCTTCTGGGATATAACTGATTTGTCTGAATCATGATGCTCCAGATGTGGGACACATATGATAAAGAAATGTGAAGAAAAGCAATTACTTTCCCAGAGCAAGAATGCTAGAAGTACAGCAGCAGATCAAACCAAAAGTTGATTTCTGTAATCTTGTGTCTCCCCACAAAAAACAAATGTGGGTGGCTGTGTGACAATTCATTGTCAAGAGCTGTTCAGCACAGCTGACTCTCAGACTGTAAGCACAAAATACTGATGGTATTGGGAAAGTGATAAAACTTGCTTTATTTATTTACCAGGATTTTGAGAGTAATGGCTTTTGTATCATGCTTAAGCAGTTTTTGTCAGGCATCAAATCATTTCAAGGAAAATTAAAACACTCGGTTACCTTTGGATAATATGTACATTGTGCAAGTCAAGCATCATTACTATGATGGATAATTATAGTAGAAGGTCAGTGATTTCAGAAGAGCATCTGTAGGATTATACTATCTTCAAAAGGCGTGAAAGTACCAAGAGTTGTTTCTGAGAGTTCAGGTGTAATTTAGTTTAAGTGGAGCAAACAGCTTGAATCATTGCTTATGCATGTCCTGCCTTTCCTGTGTTAGCACTGCTTTAGTCTTGTGAAATGAGTTGCAAAGTTGCTTTCTGCTTGGTTCAGGTATATTCTGAAGAGATCTAGAATTCTGTGCTAATAACATGTCTTTCTACCTTTGTGGATGCACCTTACCAATGGATAAATATCAAAGTTGACTTTGTTCTGAAAAATCAAATGAGCTAAGGCAGGCACATAAAAGGGACGTATTTATAGTGCAAATTTAAAGTAATATTGGACTGCTCTTAAGATAACAATAGCCATTAAACTTTTATGTTTCTGCACTCTGTTTGAAGGATTTATTATTAAAATGACCCTTCAAATCAGGAGGACTAAAAATGGTTTATGTGAGAATTTTGGGGTTTTTTTTTTTGAATATGAAAATCAGTTTTTGTGAAAGTCATTAAAAGATACATATGGAAAGTGATACTTCCAGATACAAAAATGTCAAACATTTATTTTGTGGTTATACACTGTTGTATTGAGAAACAAAAGGATTATTTATACAGAAAAAAACCAGCGTCAGAAATATTTCTAAATACAGGTTTCAGAAATATCCTGTGAAGATTGCATGTCTTCCTGTTAAAGCATCTTTTCAAATTCTCATATTTACCTGTAGGAATGGATTGAGAACTTAAATCTATTCAATAGCTGCTTGTTTCAGAACTGTGTTCTCCCATTGCTTTAATTCTTTTACTGAATATGACCTTAAGAGATGACCTTCTCTTATAAGGTATGTTGGTTTTACATGCTCACAATGCAAAATTAGATTAAAATAAACCTAGGTAATATTTTATTACCAACGTGATCACCAGTTCCTACAAAACTAAAACCATCTCCAGCAGTTCAGTGTTCTTAGTCGTGGAAGAACCTCTAACGAATTTTCCAAATTTATTTTTTAACAATGGTCGTTCAGTACAAAATGCGTTCAGTTCTCTTGCCAGCTCCATGTTTTCAATTATTTCTGTAGTCAATTGTTAACTTGCTCTTGCCAATATACAGCACCATTTTTGCTCCCTTTTCCTCTGATAATATGTTTGTATTTCAGGGAGTTGATTCACTTGCTCATTCACCTTTCTGAAGCTCTGCATGAAGCACAGCTCAAACTTGTACTGGTCATTCCTCCTGCAGTTGCACCAGGGTGAGTATTCTTATTTATGTGTCAGGTTCCAGATGAGACACTTTCTTGTCTAATACATAGTAAATTCAAAGCTGTGTGTATAACTGTGCAGCCTAAATGAATAAGAAATTCAGTTTGGAAGTGGTGTGCATCTGTGTTGCAATGAAAAGTTATTAACTGTGTGTTTTCCTATATATCTCTTAACATTTGATGTTGAAGTAACTTGCAGAGGGACCCTCTATTGTGGTGTCAACTCTAAATGTGTAGTAAGAACTTCCAGGAGGACAAGGGCAGAACAGCTGAGCTTAATAACTTGTTCCCAAGTGATGAAAATAGTATCATATAGGTAGCACATAAGAGAACTCTCTGAGCCTCTGGGCACAATTTCAGCTATGACAGATAGCAGTTATTCTTGAAGTAAGAAAAACAGAGCTACAGGAAGGAATTATGTCTATAATAGTACTGTGAAGTTTAAAAATTATTTATTTTGACTTGGTAAATTCTATGTGGAAAAATGCATTTAGCAAGAGGCTAATATTTAGAATTGTTAATGATTCTGCTTATTTGATTGATTGATTCGGTATTTTGATAGTTCAAGGAGACTGTATCTGGTCCTTCATGGTTTTGTGTGATCGGTCAATGAGTACATCCATGTGAAAGCAAGCAGACAGAACTGAAGACAAGACTGGAAGGTGATTCTAATTACCAGCAGAGTGATGTGAATTCGTTATTGTGATTTCAAATTGAAATGTTGGCTCTGCCAATGCTATGTAGCTTTATTAGTAAGAATTTGGCCAGTATTCATCTGCCATTTGGTAATGTTTGTTCTCATTTGGATGCCCTTTCATGTCAATAAGATGCATAGTTTTTTTTAATTACTTGCATAGCTTGTGGTTGTAGTTGTGGTAACTTGTGGAAGAGTGTTTAATACCATCCAGTAGGGGTATACAAGGATAACATTATGCCTTTCAGAGTGTCATAACAGAAAGGGATATTTATCCTAAATGCTACCAGGTTGTGAATATCTCTATTCTGCTCTCCTCTTTCCTTGCTTCTCAAAGATAATCACTGAATGTTGGGTGTTGGAGGGGACCTTTTTAAATTGTCTAGTTCAACTCCTCTACCAAAACAGGTTCATCTATAACAAACTGGACAGGAATGCATCTAGGTAGGTTTTGAATATCTCTAGAGAAGGAGACTCCACAGCCTCTCTGGGCAGCCTGTGCCAGGGCTCTGTTAACTTCATAGTAAGGAAGTTTTTCCTCATGTTCAGATGGAATTATACACCCTATAATTATGAGGCATTTTGGCATGCTGTTACACTCCAAATCTTGTAATGCACATAAAAGGAGGCACTATATAAATGGGTTCAAGGATTTATTTTTCATCCAGTTGATGTTTTAATGATGGGACACTCCAAATTATCGAGCTGACACAGAAAAGCCTTATTAACATTACAGCTACAATTGTGGTGCAGAGCCTTCCTTTCTGTATGTGATATATTCATGAGTTGGAGGAGTCATCACTTGGCAAACACACAATTATTTGAAAGAAGGTCCAGGCCATAAGATGCAGAGGACTTTAAGAAGGAGGAATCATTCAGAGGAGCACTGTTTCCCAGGATGGTGTTTCAGATGTGTTGCAATTAATCAGAGCTACAGGGAAACTAGATTGTTCCTTATTGTTATGGATGTCTTTGCATGTCTGTTGAGGGCCATTGCAGTGGCTGGTAAAATTTGAGTCATGGGAACCCAGGTTTCTTTGTGAAGAGAGGGCTGAGAGCTATGCAGATTTGCTTTAGAGTATAAATGCTTAGGAGCATCTTCTGATGCATGGATAGTTTTGCTGGTAGAAATTTCTACTATACAGGAGGTTTCAGTAACTGAATTATACTTTTGGCTATAATTTTTTTACATGGTTCCCAAAAAGCCAAAGTGTTTTATGCCTTATTGGATTAACTCATTGCATCAAGCGGCAATGGCTGCAGTACTTCTTAAAAAATAAAGACATGGAAACTGAGGTCTTAAAAATCTATTCCTGGCTCATGAGATAACCTTTGCAACATCCACAGACCATTATTTCTTGCAGATTTCTCTGGCGGATTGTGTGTGTCTTTGCGTCACGTGGATATTCAGTGCTGATAGCAAATACTTTGAGATTCTCATGTTTTAGTTGTCAAAAATAATGAGAAATTACTATGTCTTCTTTTCTTTCTGTCATTTATTCCAGTCTTTCATGCTGCCCTCTTATGATCTACGTTTCATCCCAATTGATAGTTCCTTTTGAAAGCAATTTTCTGTTGCTATTAATTGTAGTCTAGTATGGATAAAGCAAAGGAGAACACTTTAAAACATTTTTCCTAAATGCTTTATCAGTCAGTTCATCACAGAGATGCTTTTTAAAATGCTAATGCATGCTCTGGTGGAATTTAAGTAATTACCATGAACAATGTTCACATTAAAGTCCACACTTAGTAGTAGGGAGAAAGTGAGAGAAGTACAAACTTTGAAATTCCCATTCATCGTGATGCCTATTGGCATTACCAGATTTAGGGTCATAGCCAGAGGGACCTAAATCTGTTTTGTTTCTATAGTTATATAAGGTTTATGGTCTGCTTTTTCTGAGACCAGAAGCAAGAGTTAAAGCTACTAGAAGTACTCTGGATTCTTAAACACATTTTGCCTTGACCAGATTTGTTTTACAATAGCAAACTGTATCCCTTAGGATTATTTTCAGTCAAACATCACACTGAGGTTTGGATTTGGATTTTGTGTTGTCATTACCCATCCTGCTTCTCTCCTGCATCTTGACAGGATAGTGGGTTTATAGTTCCAAAACCTTTCTGAACTGGGAAGAGCTGTTTATCCGAAGCACAGTTTTTAACCTGAGATACATATTACATGCCTGTCCTTTCTAAGTGGCCTTATCTGTAGAGGAGTGGTGAAGTATTCGTGTTTTCTAGATGGGGAATATAATACCCATGGATTTTGTGAAGAAATCCTAAAGTCTCACTCCTCTAAGACAATTGCAATTATTTTGTTTCTTTTATGTATTCTTACATTTGTAGTATTTATTCAGAAACCTTTATTGCCCAGGAGAATGCAGTAGTCACATTCTTTTCAGTTAATACTGTTATATAAGCCACCTGTCAGTGTCTTCCTATTGAATTAACTAGAAAAAACACTTTAACTTCCTGACTAAATAGATAGCTGGAAATATATTCATCCGTTATGGAAGCATCCTAAAATATTCCCAATGTCAATGCATGATTTAAAGAATAGAAGTATGTTAGATTTAATATCAATAATCAGAATAATGAAATTTTGTTTCTGCCCTGCTTGACTTCTTAGACAGTGGCTGTTCTTGAATATTTTTGATATATAAGATAACAAGGCTACAGCTGAAAAGTGCTTCCCATTGAGTATTAAATATCTCATGCTTTCAAATTCTTTCTGCTTTGAACCTCACTTTGGGTTTCAAAACTTACGCTTGGTTGAAAGTGTGCTTTAATATATCTTACAGTCTTTATTTGCTCTGACCACTGTAGACTGTTAATCAAAAATACAGCAAAAGGCATGGAAATAAGTACCATCAAAAATCAAATGATGTTTTAGAGTTCAGCAGCTGGCAAAAGACTGATAAAGGAGACATGAGCTGTAAGTAGAATACTCTAACCAGCTGGGATTCTAGGAACTCAAACACTGTTCCTTGTGTTCTACCCTGATTAAAATTTAAAGAGAGAGAGAGCATAGTTAAATGTAAGCAGTTTATTTAGGAATTCGAAATTCAGACTTCTGTAATATGCACTGAGATCAAAGCAGTCTGGCAGCAAGTACTATTTGAAAGGAAACACTTTTAAGAGCTATAAATACTGATTTACTTAGGGACAAGCAGTTGGGACAGTGCAGCATTGCACATGAGATCAAGCACATGATGCAGGAAGGAATCATATTGGGTCATCTGTTTTAACTTCTCCGATCCAGCTTTTGCAAATAAAGACTAAGTGAGACTGATCCTCTCGCTTAATCTTGCTTTCATAAATGAAGAACTTAATGAAGCCTTTAGGTTTTGGTTTTTTTGTTTGCTTGCAAAATAGTCAAGGATAAAAGAACGCTTTGCTTGACTTTTTTTTTTTTTTTTCAATCTGGACATTCTAGATACTTCTTTATATCACTTTTTTGTGAATCCCTTCGCAACACTGTCCAGTGTTGGAGGCTGGTCAGCAATCTCTCCAGCACGCTTTGCTGTGGCATGCAGAGCTATCATTGCAGCAAACACAGATTGAGATAGGTAGTATTTCCATCTACCTGAAATCTAGGAATTGCATGATTTTCCTACAAACATAAGTGATTTGTAAGAGAGAGGAACTGCAGGAACCAAAGCTGTGCTCTGAAATGTGTCTGTCCTATACTGCAACTGTCCTTTGAGATGGGAGACGTGTGGTTGTGTATGTCTGAAGAGAGGTGCTAGGATTGCTGTGTTATGTAAATGGTTGCTAGAGCAGATGGTTTGCTGAAGACTTCCAGCATGTCTTTCAGCAGATTGTCTCAAAATGTTAGAGTGCTTTTAATATGCATGCATTAAGATGCATGTATAAATGGTATGAGTACCATTTCTAAACAAAAATGAGTAACCAGGCATATTTTGCCCACTGGTGATGTTGGATAACCCCATTTATGCTGACTAACCCTGGGCTTCAATAAATTCCTGGGTTTAATATGTATAGTACAGTCATTGTTGTAGTGCAGAAATCATACTGGTGAAAACTGTCTAAATGCTTTATACAGATATCTCAACCCTCTTTCTGAATAGTATATTAGGACAGTTATGCTGGAGTGAAATACTTTATGTCTAAATGTACCATGGGAAAAAAAAAGATGGCAAATGTGACTTGAAGATTGGTTGCTTGTTCTCTTAAGTCTGTAAATCAATGGGCCCAAGTTGGTTTTTTTGGGCTTTTTTTCCCTCTATACTTAAGTGCAAAAAAGCAAGGCTTTGAAATGAACAGTAACGCCTGTCTGCAAGTCAATTGAATTTAATCTGACCAGTATTTTGTACAGGTCCAGCATCTATTTCATACATGGTGTTTCCCAGTTTTTGTGAAGAAAACCACAATAAAATTTGTAAGTTTATTTACATGAGCTATCATCAGAAAGAATATCAGTGGTACTGCTGTTTCATGCTGTCTTGAGAAAGGGCAAAGGCAGACAAAAAGCTCTCAGGAGCTATAGATAGGATGCTGTCTTCACAGGGGTTCTGAATCTAGCCATGATTGCCTACCCATGGACTTTCTGGCATTTGTAGTTTATTTTATAGACAGTAGACAAGTGTTGTAACTGCTACAGATCAACTTGGTCATTAAAAGCTGTTAGTTTTACTACATACAATGTTAAATGAGTTTATTTACACATGGATTGTTAGTGGCCACTTACCTTGGGCTTTTGTTGTCTCCTGAAGTATAATCCTTTGCCCAAAGTAGCAATAAAAAATGCGATTGGCTGTGTCATGATTTAATGTAGCAGCATGCTTTTTACTTGCATTTTGACAGTTAAGATACGCATCAAGAAGCTTGTCCTGTGTGATAAATATCCTTTAAAAACACCTGTCTTTACTTAAAAGATGGTAGCGACTCCTTGAATAGCAGATGATTATCTCTTGAAGTCATGTGGAATCTGCAAAATGAGAAAAAGTAAAATCTCAAGTAAACAAGTGAAGTATCTTGACTTATTTGACATGCTATTAAGAATTTTTTTTGAATCTTCTTAAGGAAGATCACTTTTAAGATACTAACAGCTTGTTTTGTCTTACCTTGAGTATATGATGGAGCTACTGAAAAGCACTTGTTACTTTAAGAGATTTAGAATTACAGGTTGAAAAGCCTGGTGCATTTCTGCAAAGAAAAATTCTGTTTAAAACCTCTAAAACTTTGAAGTTTTGAATGCATCAAACATAATTAAAATGCATAGTTTTTAAAGCATATTGTTCCAATTATTTGAGAAGCCCCAAGTAACACCAATCAGCTTTATATTTTAGGAATTTTATCAAGTCTGCCATGATAATACTAGATATATATAAGACATTTACATAACATTATGCAAAATAGCTGATGATTTTACCCATGCCTTGATAACATGCTTACCAGTACAAAGAGGAGGGTATGCTCTCAGTAAACTTTATCAGCCATGGTGTTTGAAATCATTAACAAAAATGAAGAAAATTGTAAATAAATCATTGGAGCTATCACTTCATTTCATGAAGTTCTCAAAAATGCTACTACTACTGGTAAATTGCATACAGTTTTGCTGGAACAAATTGTTGCCTCCTGACCAGATTTTGGTAGAATCTATCAAAGTAGTGTTAAAATTAGGCATATTTAGCCTCATAAAAGATGCACTTAACCTCACTGTTTAACATTTGGTAGAAGTATGGGAAACTATAGTGAAAGTATGGAGTATGATCATGCCAAAGCAACAGTGCTGTGACCTATAGGAAAACAGAAACTTTTCATTTTGAGACAATTGACAGGGAAATTTCAGGGTGACAAAGGGTAATTACTCTGCTCTTGTTGCAAGGTAGGTCTCCTGGAAGACTGAGTCTGGGGTGCTGTGTTTATAGGAGGATGCAGAAAAATGAGGCTGTTTAGAGGAAAGCAAGAAAAAGGAGTAGAAGTATAGATAATGCCTCCTTTGAGGAAAGTTTGAAGAACTGTATTTCCTATGTTAAAAAGAGAAGAGCGTCAGGAGACATAATAGATCTTCAAATATATCAGCAGGGGCTTGATAAGTGACTGTGACACATTTGTCTTCACATCAGCTTGAAAGAAAAAGGTAAAAGGCAGCATCCCCATATCCCTGTGGTACCACTCCATGATGGCAACTCAGAGCTAACAGAGCAACAGAAAACAAAGACCAGTTAACCATGACTGGGACAATAGGGCTGCTGGTTACCAGAAGAGCCCCCCACCCATACCTCCCCCTGCCTAACCAGGCAGGGGCCAGCAGGCCCCCCAGCCTTTCTCCTCCCACCGCATCCCCTTGAGAAATGAGACTCATCAGTGGCACGTCCTGCAGCAGAGACACCAAGAGATGCATCCCACGGAGGTGAAGGGACAAATAGTGGCGACGGCACGTCCCTGCTAGTGTTAAATAGGAGAGTGGGCAGAGGGAGCTGATTTGGAGCAGCCGGTCAAATTTTGTCCATCTGTTGTTCAACTGAGACTTCACAGGCTTGCTTTTAGCCTCAGTGAATTAAAACGGCAGGGAAACATTTCCAACATAATGTCTAAAACACTGAAGAGGTTCATGCTGTAAAATTTAGAAGCCAATGTGAATTTTCATGAATTGTCTGAAGTTGACAAAACAAGTCTATGACAAAACATTTCCTGCATTGGCTGTTTTCTCAGTGTTCTGAAATTTATCACATCTGTATGTGAAGTACAGCATCTTAAACTGTGTTTCTGCTTCCAATCCATTCTCAGATAAGTGCAGTTATATCCCAACCATCATTTTTAACTTCTGCTTTTTACTGTGGCTCATGTCTGATTGAGAAAAAAAAGTTGAAATTCATGGCAGATCTTACATGTCAAACAGCCTGAGGTCTTAAGATTTCCAACTGGTTAGGATTATGTTAAGGTTAAGTGTTCTTGACAGTACATTTTTTTAAAAGCAATGAGAAGTTGTTGGACAGAGGATATTTTTGGTTTACTTACACATTATGAGACAAAGGACTTTGAGAAAAAGTGAAAATATCTCAAATCCTATTACTGTATCACTGTTTTTAGAATATGGAGGTTATAAAGCCTTGACAATGTTCTACTGTGATTCAGCAATTTTCTTCTTTTCAGCCTCAAAGTGCTTCTGGTTTAAGACATTAAAGAGCAAGCAATTTATATTCAAGTGGCTCTTAGTACTATTTTGATAATTTTCATTATAGTATACTCATTGTTCTAGGAGCTGGATCTGTTGACATCACTGAACAGGGTCAGGAGGAATGCTCTGTACTGGGTTTACTATGGTTTTGTAGGAGTAGGGGCAGGCAGAAGGTAGGCAAGACATTCTAAATCAATGTATTTTTGTCATGGAAAGACTAGCTGTCTTCTTTGGTACTTTGAAACGGCATGCTTCATTTGTAGAATAGAGTCATAGAATAGTTTAGCTTGAAAGGGACCTTGAAGATAGTTTTGTTCTAACTCTCTCTGCCATAGCCATTGACATCACCCACTAGACCAAGTGGCTCAAAGCCCTGTCCAACCTGGCCTTAAGCACTCCCAGAGAAGGGACATCCATAATGTCCTTAGGCAAGCTGATCAGATATTTCACCACCCTGGCTGTAAAGAATTTCCTCCTTAGTATCTAATCTGAATCTACCCCTTGTCCTATCACTATACTCCCTGACAGCAAGTCCCTCCCCATCTTTCCTATGGGCCCCCTTCATAAGAGAGAAGCTCCAGCCCTCAGATCATCTTTGTGGGCCTCCTCTGGACACAGGCCAACAGGTCCTGTATATGCAATTAAACTTGGATTTTTTAGGAGGTTCACGGGGAAAAAATGATAGTTAACACAGATTCCTTTTTAGTATCATGCTGTTTAGAGACGATTATTCAAAGATAGATATTTTGTATTTTTTAAAAGCATATAGCTGAAATCTTTCCAGGGCTGTATGGGGACTGTAAAGTTCGGAAGAAAATAAGAATAAACTTCTGGACAAATTGGGAAGCTTTTTCTATTGTCATTGAGGTTTATGAAGAAATATTTATGTAACAGGACCCCCCTCCCCAGCATTTTGAAGTGTTTTATTTTTTTAGAATGATTCTTACTAAAGTTCAAGTTACTAATACCTTTGTTATGCCAAGCTTAGTGAAATCTTCTAAGAGAAACACAAGAAGAAAATTCTCAAACAATATACATTTGTTTTTTGAACTTAAAATAAAAGGCAGGGAACTGAATTAATGAAAGCCACTTGTTAAGCAGCTAGAACCAGAGATGACTAAAAGCAGGATTCTCACTTTGTTCCAAAACAACCTGCAAACCCGTAGTTGTGATGTTATCTTCTTCAGCTTACTGCACAGTAATGCTGTTTGGTGTTTAGAGATTTGGCAAAATACATCTTTCTGATGCAGCAGTCTCA
>VZTY01034347.1:241108-363948 GCA_013400935.1 Turnix velox | reverse complement strand
CTGTGATTCAGCAATTTTCTTCTTTTCAGCCTCAAAGTGCTTCTGATTTGAGACATTAAAGAGCAAGCAATTTATATTCAAGTGGCTCTTAGTACTATTTTGATAATTTTCATTATAGTATACTCATTGTTCTAGGAGCTGGATCTGTTGACATCACTGAACAGGGTCAGGAGGAATGCTCTGTACTGGGTTTACTATGGTTTTGTAGGAGTAGGGGCAGGCAGAAGGTAGGCAAGACATTCTAAATCAATGTATTTTTGTCATGGAAAGACTAGCTGTCTTCTTTGGTACTTTGAAACGGCATGCTTCATTTGTAGAATAGAGTCATAGAATAGTTTAGCTTGAAAGGGACCTTGAAGATAGTTTTGTTCTAACTCTCTCTGCCATAGCCATTGACATCACCCACTAGACCAAGTGGCTCAAAGCCCTGTCCAACCTGGCCTTAAGCACTCCCAGAGAAGGGACATCCATAATGTCCTTAGGCAAGCTGATCAGATATTTCACCACCCTGGATGTAAAGAATTTCCTCCTTAGTATCTAATCTGAATCTACCCCTTGTCCTATCACTATACTCCCTGACAGCAAGTCCCTCCCCATCTCTCCTATGGGCCCCCTTCATAAGAGAGAAGCTCCAGCCCTCAGATCATCTTTGTGGGCCTCCTCTGGACACAGGCCAACAGGTCCTGTATATGCAATTAAACTTGGATTTTTTAGGAGATTCACGGGGAAAAAAATGATAGTTAACACAGATTCCTTTTTAGTATCATGCTGTTTAGAGACGATTATTCAAAGATAGATATTTTGTATTTTTTAAAAGCATATACCTCAGATCTTTCCAGGGCTGTATGGGGACTGTAAAGTTCGGAAGAAAATAAGAATAAACTTCTGGACAAATTGGGAAGCTTTTTCTATTGTCATTGAGGTTTATGAAGAAATATTTATGTAACGGGACCCTCCTCCCCAGCATTTTGAAGTGTTTTATCTTTTTAGAATGATTCTTACTAAAGTTCAAGTTACTAATACCTTTGTTATGCCAAGCTTAGTGAAATCTTCTAAGAGAAACACAAGAAGAAAATTCTCAAACAATATACATTTGTTTTTTGAACTTAAAATAAAAGGCAGGGAACTGAATTAATGAAAGCCACTTGTTAAGCAGCTAGAACCAGAGATGACTAAAAGCAGGATTCCCACTTTGTTCCAAAACAACCTGCAAACCCGTAGTTGTGATGTTATCTTCTTCAGCTTACTGCACAGTAATGCTGTTTGGTGTTTAGAGATTTGGCAAAATACATCTTTCTGATGCAGCAGTCTCACTCACAACTTGTTACTTGTTAGTGAAACATGTGCAGTTAAATCTGTAGTGGAGCATGTCTTTTTTTCTACATCTTCAGATTCTGGGCTTTGAAAGGGGCATACTGAAGCTACTGCAGTCTTGGCAAATTATCCATATCAAATTTGTCTGTCTTAATTGGCTTGAGCTGCACAGTAGTGCAGCTGCATTCATTTTAGAGGAACCCAAACCACTGCCCTCATCAAGTATTTGAATGTAATGTATGCTCCCCATTCAAAGTATGCAAGCATCCCTAACTTTGGATGTTTGTTTTTTAATATCTAAGTGTGGGAAAAAACCACCCAGCAGCTTCTCTTACTGTTAATGAAGCTTCTCTAGGTATACATTAGCAGTTATTTTCCATTTATAAACTTAACCTTCTCCAAAATAAACATTTTAGCTACTTAGTTTATTCTTTCTTGCTTCAGAAACACTGCAGGTGTGAAGGACTTCAGTTCTTTCTTTCCAAAGCTCCTCTGCAATGGAAATGTCCAAAATCTACCCAGTCTTCATTACTGCTACCCAGTAGCAATGGATATAAGGTTAGTTTTACTACCCTGCATTTAGTGAAAGATTGGCAGCAGGACAGCCAGTTTACACCTCCTTTTACTTTGTGCTGTTTTACTCTTTTCCTCCTTTCCCATAAATAATCATTTGTGCTTGGTTGAAAAACTGGAAGAGTATATGATAAAAAATAGCTTGTTGCCCTCAATGGGTGCCCCCACTGACCAGTGATTTGCATATAGGGTAAAGGAAACAGGTGCTTTAGTCTCTTAAAAGTTGATTCCGAATTGATATTTGTAACTACTAAGGTAATCTATTTTACTAGTAGTCTTATCTTTAGAAGTTGCTGCAAATTCAGTTGCTTTGCCATAACTTTGTATATACAGACTGATGTTATGGGGATCACTATTCCACTATACACAATGTTTTCCTTAGAAGCATTTCTAGCAAGTGGTAGTTCTGATGCAGAATATGTAAGTAAACAAGTTTTTAATAGTGAGTGATAAAGGAATTAAATTAAATTAGAAGATGTCTCTATTTTAGAGTAAATAGGAGCCATCACTTACTTTCAAAATCATTTTCAGGTAGGACTCTGCAGGCCAGAATGCAAAGCATTGAAATTCTGGTAAGCAAATAATGCCAGAGATCAAAGCAGCAGGAAATCCATTACTTGTTTCAGATGGAGTTTTAAATTGTCAGGTGATGTCTTTGTAGAGTAGTGTTTAATAAGGAGAATTCTGTTTTACTAATACTTAATATTAGGAAATATTAAAATGTTTGTGGAAAACTGGGTTTTAATAATTTTATTGGAATCAGTAATACTTCTGCTGCACTTTTCTGATTTTTCCATGTGTCTGGTTGTTTCTTACTTTTTCCTTCCAATTTGAGATAAAAGTAAGCATGTATTCAGTGTACATTTAACTAGTATATACACCAAGTATGCTATCCCATGCTTGCTCTTGCTAATATAGAAATCTGTGCCTAGTTTATTGTAACACATTGTCCTTCATCGTTCCCATAATCATCAGTGTTCCTGTGGGTATCCTTAAAAAAATTACACTGTCAGGAATGAAGAGAATACAGCTGCATATTGAAAGATTTGGAAATTGAGCTCTGTACATAATACCCAGCTTTGCAGAAGGCATAGAAATGACTCTTAAATGGGTTGTCAAGGCTAGCTGACTGGCATAATGGTTTTTATTGCATATAAGAGAAACTGTAAAATATGTGTGACTTGGATCACAAGGTACAGCTTGAGATACGAGTTTGCATTAAGAGGAGAAGAAAACTGGGTAGGAAATGACTAGTGACTGCTTCTGAGTAACAGTTATTGGAGAAAGCTTTATAATCTCTTCAAAATCCAGAGATACTGTTAAATTGTACTTAGAGTCATGCTGTTGTGCTAAAGGGTTTTGTTTCTTTCCTGTATAAAGGCTTTAAGTGTAGGTCTGTCAGTCACATCTGTTTTTTACTGTTAGCTACAGTAAATCTGGATGCTTGTTAACGACTCTAAACTACATCTGTTTCCCTCACTGATGACATTCCTGTTTTTACTGCTGTTTGTTGGGCTGCCAGTTAGTACAGCATGGCTCTGACTGCAACCATGAAAAGTTCAATGGATTTTGCATAGGTTCAGAAAGGACTTGAGAGGAACAAATCTGTTCCTATAAGTGACTTTTTAAAGACAATGTGTTACTCAATATAATTAAAGCAGCCAAGGTCTGACTTAACTGTGACATGTCCTGAAGCAGGTGCACACATCAGTTTTTGTATTTCCAGTAGGGAAAATCATAGGACTTTTTAATAGGATATGTGATGGAAGAACTAGGAATAATGAATGTAAATTGGAAGAGGGGAGATTTAAGCTAGATACAAGAAAGAAATTCTTTATGGTGAGGGTGGTGAAACAGTGGAACAGGTTGCCCAGAATGGATGCCCCCTCTCTGGAGGTGTTTAAGGCCAGGCTGGACAAGGCACTGAGCAACCTGATCTAGTGGGAGGTGTCCCTGCATATGGCAGGGGGAGTTGGAACTAGATGATCTTTAAGGTCCCTTCCAACCCAAACTATTCTATGATTCTGTGATTAAAGTAATCTGTAGGTCAACTTATGATGTTCAAAGAGAAGGGTTGGAATGTATTGCTTATCACATCTGGCACCTGCAGCTCTAACAATTCTGAGCCAGCTGCTGTGGAGCATTTGCTGCATAAGTTTCAGTGTGAAGTTGAAAAATTTAAAAAAAAAAAAAAGATAAGCATTTTAATTTTTGCAAAGAGAAATCAAGGGTACATTTAGTATGTTAGAGGTTTTTAAATTAGGCTCATATGCTTGAGTGTACAAGCTTGTTTTGCATGATGGTCTGTTACTGGAGCATGACTTGCCTGGGCATTAAGCCCTGGCATGAAAGGCACTAGAATAGTTTGGAAATTAGGAGAACTAAATGGTGATGCAGTGGATGTTCATAGTCTTGCTTAAATGACTTCTCTGAAGAGGCTAAAGCCACATAACAGAAACTGCACTAGAGGAGAGAAGTTAACCTTCACAAAAATGGAAACGAGCATCAAATACAGTGAAAAGTATCCAGGCAAACCTATTATTCTTTGTTATTCAAGTTGTCTAGTTTTGTCAGAGTTGTATTTCTTATATTCCCTTGAAGAGTTTCATGTAAAAATACTGAAAGTACTTGAACAATACAGTGGAAGTGTTGCAGACAGCATGCCTCAGCTCTTCAGATGGCAGTTTTCACACTCATTTGTCCCTAGATGTTGTGATTTCATAGCATAGCATCATAGGACATGTTGAATTGGAAGCAACCTTCAAAGGTCATGTAGTTCAGTCTTGCAGGAGATCTGGTTGCTTAGAGCTTCATCAAGCCTGGCTTTGAATGTTTCCAGGGATGGGGCCTCCACCATCCTTCTGGGCAACCTGTTCCAATGCTCACCACCATCATGGTGAAGAACTTTTTCCTAATGTCTAATCTAAACCTGCCCTGCTCTAGTTTAAAACCATTGCCCCTCATCCTATTGCTACATGCCCTTGCAAGCAGCATCTCCCCAGCTTTCCTGGAGTTTGTGGAACCTGCCTAGAGGCAAACAGGAGGACCATGACCTCTTCTGACTGTCTGGTTACACTGTGTCTGATGCACCTCAGAATGTGGTTTGTCTGTTACTGCCAGGGCACACTGCTGGCTTGCATAGAATCTGTTGCTGACCAGCACAAGCACCTGGTATAATGTCCTAAACATATAATGATGGACATTATATTAGGACATCAAGTGAAACAAATGAGTTTTATATAAAATATTGAAGCTTTTTTTTTACTGCAGTTCAAGTGCCATAAATTTCATCTCAGTGGTGAATTTCTCCTCACAGAACAACTTTTACAGTTCATATAGATGCAAATTTGGCAGAGATTAGATGGCTATTTCCAAACCTGAATAGCTGGGGTTTTTGCTCATATTTAATAAGTTTTAGAGTTAACTATGTTGAACAGTGATATAAGAATCACATAAGAATTCTAGTGCATTTGAGCACAATGTTAAGGAAATTGAATGACTTTTGCTTAAGATATTGAGATAGAAAAGTACAAACGCAAATATCATATAGAGTGTCTGGCTCTTAGAAAAGCAATAAAAAGAATGTAGTATAAGCTAACATAAAAAGAATACCCTTTGCTGCTTAAATTTACTTCCTCATTCCAAATTGTTTCATATTTGTAGTGCATTTTGCATGATTTCAGTAAATTTTTGGGCCAGTAGGAGCAGTTTTCTTATAACAGCAGATTTCTCTTGCATTCAGTGTTCACTGTTCTAACAAGAACTTTAGTTAGACTGGAAACGAGATGTATTTTTTGAACTCTTATCATAGAATGGTTTGGTTTGGAAAGGACCTTAAAGATCATCTAGTTCCAATGTTCCAATCCCCCTGCCATGGGTTAGACACTTCCCGCTATATCAGGTTGCTCAGAGCCTCAGCAAGCCTGGCCTTGGATGTCTCCAGGGATGGGGCCTCCACCACCTCTCTGGGCAGCCTGTTCCAGTGTCTCACCACCCTCATGGTGAACACTCAAATCCTTCCATTTTTTTCCCCAGTTTGCCTCTAGGCAGGTTCCACAAACTCCTCTTTTCCCCAATTTCCTGCCTCTCCCCCACACCAACCCTTTTCCAGCCCATTTTCCCTCAAATCCCACACACCTGGGCTCCACTGGAGACTCCTCCCCTCCCCAGCTGTTCCAAATCAGTTCCCTCTGCCCCCAGATGAAAGTTTAGCAGGATGGTTGTGTTTTAGTTTTGTGTTTCAGCTCAAGGTGCTGTTGGTGCAGTTTGTCTGAGTTCAGCCCAGGAATGGGACAGCAGCAGCTCTATCCTCTGGTCCTTTTTGTGCGCCATCTCCATGTCTCCCAGCTGAAGTCCAAGGAGGAGCCCAATTCTCTGGAGATCAAGGTTCTTCAAAAGCCCTGTTTCATTTAGCTAAATTCCTCAGCAAAGCAGAGTGAGCAGACTGCAGGGTTTATGGTGAGCTGGAGACCGATGGAGTCTTTTTGGCTGGGCAGCCTCATGTTTTCCATGGGAGCTCTATCTGAGTACCCACATCTATTTCAGCTCTGGTGGTGAGCCCAGCCCTCTGCTAAGTGGAGACCATTGATAAATCCCCAACTCCATTCTAAAAGGTTCCCACTGCATTTCCCACCTGCTACTTGTTTACACAGGACCTCTTGAAAGCCCTCTGTTACGTGGAGGGAGAGCAAATGAAGCAGTTCATAGGTCAGGGTTAATTCCATGTAAAAAAGGCTTGATTGATATGTTTAATAATTTGCTTTTCCTGTTCTCATGTTCAGACACCTGACTTCTGTTCTTTCACATTTGTGATGTTGATAGTGAACAGATAAAATCACCAAGGTTTTCATAATCTAACAATTTAATAACAAGCTATCTTTAGTATGTATGTACAGTGCTGATAAATTATGATGAAGATTCTAACTCTTTACTGAATACTTTGGAAACATTATTTCATGCTTAAAAGAATGACTGGCTTTTTGTTTAGACTTGGTAACCTTTATTCTCATGGACTCTGTAAATTCTTTGTCTTCTTCTGACTTTCTCTATGCTAGCTTTCTTAGTAGTGTAGTCAGTTGAACAAACCTGCCCTTGAGTTAAATTTACAATTGTATATCAGAATGATTGTAAAACCTCAGTAATACCTATTGGAAGATATTTAGTTTTTGGCCTTGAGGGCAAATTTTTAAGGTGTGGATCAAGTAGTCTTGGTTTTGTTCCAGTGGAGAGTTTCTTACAGTGCACGACTACAGCAGAATTGACTGGTTGTGCTGAATGTACTCATGTTTGGTGCTTTCTGTTGAAGACTGGTGGGGTTTTAACACTGTCCTTGAAATGAAAAAAGTGTATTTCTCACTGCTGGGTTTGTTTCAAGTTGGAAATCTAGGACCTTGCTCCTTAGATGGTGTTCCTTTGTAGCTGAAGTAGTCCAGTTATAAGCTTGCTATGGGGAAAATTATGACAATATACATTTTAACTTGTAGAGGTTTTGTTTTATTTTTTGTTATTGGGATTTTTTTGTTTGTTTGGTTTCCATGTTCCTTGACAGTATATATGAAAAATGGATGAAAAGGACAAGTTACATATACAAGCTTTAGTAAAGTTCTACTCAGCTTAATGTATAAAGCAATCCAACTTGCCCTAATATCTACTACACATTATAATCACTTGTTATGCTTTTCCCTTCATGAGTAATCAAAATCAATTTACTGAAAATGTATTTTGCAGGGGTTTGTGTTGAGGAATTAGGTTGCCTACAGACAGCCAAGTTGCCATGATATTTCAAAGATGTCTTTCATTTTCTTAACCTAAAATCTGAGGTCTAGCAAAAGGATCCCGAAGTGGAGGTTTCAATTTGTTAAGGCCCTGTAAGGAAAGCAATGATATTTCTCCTTAGTATGTCAACTTTATCACTAGTTCTGCAATCCTCAAACTTCCAGAACAGCAATGTGCTACATAATCCAGTGTATATTTGGTCAGGTTCATTGACCTGACTTGCAAATATCATTTATGCTTTGTCCCCTTATATCCTGACAGGTGTGTTAAATGATTTATTCTGCCCCACTTCGTAGCCTGTATTCTGTTAACCTCTTTCCTAATGTGATGGAACAGAAAGTGTCCTTGTAAACTGATAAATGGATGCTGTTATGCTCTGGTGATCCACTTGGCATGTATTGTACACTGATCCAAAAATGGTAAGGGTCAAAATTGCTGATTTTTCAGTCTATTACTTGCATCTGTCACTGAGCATCTTGTTGGTTTTGAATTTTGGATGGAACATGAGTGATTTAAATGTGTGTCTTGTCTAGACAGGAGTTGCCTACTAATTTCTAGATCAAGTAGCAGATTCTGATATTACTGGGAAGGTTTCCTCTGCTCTCTAGAGGAATCTTGTACAGTCCTCTTATTTCAGCTCTGGAATGGCAGAGTTGCACCACAGAGTTTGTAGCTGTTATATCATCTGGTCTTCCCATTTCCTAACTCTCCCAGGCTACTGAGAGAAGATATTTCTCTACCTCTCTGTATCATCTTAATGTACTTTAGAACCCTTCAGCTGAGAGCTGCTGTCAGCAGCTACTCCTTCTGAGTTTAGTCCAATCTTTGCGGTGTGTGATTTAAGGCTTCCTCATGTCCTCTGCTGTGTTATGTGTGCTGCTAGTTTGAAATTGAAAATTCTCTTTGAAACAGTTTAAATGTTTTCAGGCAACTTGGGTGTGTTATTTCTGAGTTGAATATTTGGAGGAAATCAGTAGTCTGAGTCCAAAACTGTCAAAATACACCACCTTCCTCTTGAAGCCAAGTTAACTCACTGCTGGATTTTGTAAATTAAGAATAAACAAAAATAGTGGGGAGTAACAATTGTGTTTCATACAAAGATATGCTGAAAGCATAACTACACCTCTGTCTACAAGGGATGAATTTCTTCTTCCCCCCAAAAAAAGAATTTTGTATAGTCTTTGCTGAAACTGGATAGTTGCATAGACCTTTTGCTTTGTAGGACATTTTTGAGAGGGAATGAAAAGAAACTGAAGTAATTTCACTTCAGAGAGAAAATGTGAGAGAAAAATGAGAGAAAAATTCATAAGTACAGTACAAGCTAATTATCATTGCTTTTGAGATTAATAAAAAACTTACTTTTAGTTTAAGTTTTCAGAGCAACAATTGCACCCACTCATTTATTTTAGTATGGCTTAGGTATCTTATTTTTATAATATCAAACAGTTTGACAGGCCAAGCAATGGAAAATTTTGTGCAAGCTTTTAGAGCTCAGTCATCTGACTAAGGCAACTTGTAGTCCATAGTCCTTAATCTCTATGGAAATGCTTGTTTAGTAAATGTGTTTGGGAAGTTCTGATTCTTCCCACTGGCAATGTAAGTAGCATTGAATTTGTTTTTTATTGGCCATTTTTTTGAAGAATGCCACAGTTTTTTTGGGTTTTTTTTTGCTACTTCAGGATGAAAGACTTCTCTTACTTGATCAAATAAGGTGAAACCTGAAGCAAGGTCGAAGACAGATTACTGTAGTAATTTATTTCTTCCTATTGTCTTTGTTTTGTTTTCTTTTAAAAGGTCTAACCAGCCAGGGATGTTCACAAAGAAAGAATTTGATCAGCTGGCTTCAGCAATAGACAGCTTCAGTCTCATGACATATGATTATTCAACACCACAACGGTAAGACCATCTAACATTAGGAAAAGATTGTTGAAGGAACTGAATCCCAGTTAAGCCACTATTAAATCTCCAGCATAAATTAATTTTTTTCAGTAAAGTGGATAGTGTATTTTAACTGTATCAGTTACTAAAGGTTAGAATTAGTATTTTGGATAGATGACTTTTGAACAAACTCAGGATATTTTTTAACAGCAGTGTAGAATTGACACCCAGATATTGTAAAAGCTTTCTATTTGGGCTAAAAGATTATCCTCTTATCAGTACTGTGAAACCTTACTCTGTTCCAGGACAGTTGCTTCTGGTTTTAGTCATTTGGTGTAGTTCCACAGGATAGGTACTCAAATAATCCAGTGTACTAGCATTGTTGAAAAAATAAACTTTAAAGCACAGTTAAAACTCATTGCTTCATCCCAAGGCAGCAGGCTGCCTTTTGGCAATGCTGTTAATGTGGACGTGCTTAAACATGTTCTTCCATTATTCCACTAGATCACTTCCTTGTATTGATACAGCTGCCTATGTGGAAGCTCATTAAGCCAGACCAGAGAGCTGATCTGACTGGAAAAAAAACCAAAAAATCCACTCTTGTAAATGAATATTCACTTTAAAGAACGCTGTTTTTTAAATATGTGAAAGTGGAACAGCGGTGTAGTTGAGAGGTCCTTAAAATCTACAGTGACCCTTCATGTTACTGTTCTCCAAAAGCATGGTTCATTTCACCTCCAAATTACATAGGAAGATGTTCTTTTGGAATTCCTGGGATATTCTAAGTATATTGAATCAAGATGACTGTTCAGAATTAATATTTGTGGTAAACTGGGTGATTTACAAATGCCATAATTTTTGTGTGTTATTATATCTTTAAAGCCTTTGTCACCAGTATTACATTAGCATTTTGACTATATGAGCCAGATTTGAGAGGAATGGACTTTTGCCTCTCCAGAAAACTTCTATATTCCTTTCTATCACTCCCCAGGCCTTTGTCCACACCTTCAAGCCTAGTGCCCTAGGAAAGAACAAACATAGGCAGTAATGCCTGCTGAAGTTTGTTTCTTATGGTTTGATGGAGTATGCAGCATAGATAGTTTAGCTTTACTCTAAGTAAATCTGACACCTATGAAGACAAGGTGCTAAGGGCATATCAAACACTGAAGGAATTTCAGAATACTGTTTGACATGACATCTTTCCTGTGTGCTGAAGCTACGCCATACTTTATGCCATGTTAAAATCACCAACTTTAATATGGCGCAGTTAGATCTTCATACTTTCACTGGCACTTCAAGTTTTTACTCATTTGTTACTTATTTGCTCATCTGTTTTTACTTGAAAGGAGAAGGAAGCATTCCCCAATTCACACACCCACTGTATTTGGAATAAATGCAGTTTCTGAGATGTAAAACTTTTACTCTGAGAAGGCATTTAATAAAATTTCAAATCATCATTGTGTGAATTTGCTTTGATTGCTCTGAGTATATGAAATACATTGTAATATATATTTCTTACAATTTTTAGCCTTTAAGTATGAATACAATTTCCAGCACCATTTCTACACTGTTAGCAGATTGAATTTTAATGGCAAACATATCCCAAAGGCTTTAAAGCAGATAATTAGGGAGTAGAAAACCTTGATATTTGTAAAACTAGAATATGCTTTTCCTTATCTATGTGATGAAACATGCTCTCTTCTCTGATGAGGTAAGAATGGAATAAGCATAATGTCCTAATACTGTCTGGCAATTCATTTGCTTTATGTATTAAGACTACTTAATACATACTCTACTCTTAATGTGGAATTTTTTTTTAGGTAATCTCCTATTTAGAATTTTATCCATAAATGTTAAACAGTCATTGAAACTTGTATTGCTTACCCAGTCACTGACTTTATGACACTCTCTGTAAATAAATGGTGGATTTTGTCCCACTATGTTGTGCCAATTTACAGTAAAAGCATTGTGGATTGTATTGAAAAAGAGCTGAAGTAATACAGATTATTAGGAATTGGAAGGGGCCTCAAGAGATTTAGTCCAATCCCTCTGCGGGAGCAGGAACACCTAGACCAGGTCACATCGGAAGGCATCCAGGCAGGTTTTGAATGTCTCCAGAGAAAGAAACTCCACAACCTCTCTGTGTAGCCTGTTCTGTCACCCTCACTCTGAAAGTCCCGGCGTCCCAGCTCCCCCAGCCCTTCCTCACAGGAGAGGTGCTCCAAGAATTTCAATTGCGTTGTAGGCATTGAGCAAGAAATGTGTTAAGTGGAAACCTTTTCTTGTCAACTATAAGAAGTTGTGTCTCTTCGCTTTAGAAAGGAATTCAGGAGTGGGGGGTCAAGAGTGAGGCAAGCATGGTTTGTGCATCAGTACTTCAAGCCACTGAAGAACATAGATTTAACCTTCACAGGATTGTAGACAACCTTCGCTGATATTTGTGTCCTATATTTTGCTTTTTATCTTACACTAGTGAGGAAGAGAAGGCTGTGAATGAATGTGTACTGTTTCTGACAACTATTTTGATTTTTTTTTTTCTAACTTGACAGAGCTGGCCCAAATTCCCCTATTCCCTGGGTACGAGCTTGTGTTCAAGTACTGGATCCTGATTCAAAATGGAGGAATAAAATACTTCTAGGGCTGAATTTCTATGGCATGGACTATTCTGCTTTAGGAGCCACTGGGGAGCCAATCCTTGGTAGCAGGTAAGACTTCTCTGTGGTAGTGTTTATGTATAATATAGTCTTACAAATACTCTTCTTTAGGCATATGAGTATTTTAGAAACACAGAAATGGCAAAAGTCATAAATTTACACATGAAAGAGAAGCTCAGTGGCTAGAGTTAAGATCTGTAGCTTCTTTCCCTGTACAGATGTGTAGATAGATTGCACAGTTGTCCTACCAGAAACCTGATGGAAAAATGGTTTATATAATTTTCCCCCTTTCTACTATCCATCCAGTTTGCCATCCTTGTGTTAAATTGTTCTGCAGCATTCTCTTGTGTTCTGTATCATTTTAGGGGTTCATGCAGTTGACCTGGAGATTGTTTCTCTCAGCCCCTGAAGTTGTTACCTGTTACTTTGAAATTTGATACTGGTTTCAAACAGCAATATACCACCAAGTTTCTTTTGGATAGAAAAAGCTGAAATAACCTCAGTTGTAGATAAAAATCTGTAAGAAGATAAAGGGAAATATTTCATAGTGAGCTAGAAATTTTTTATTGATTCTCAGAGGAAAAGAGTTGGTTTAGTTTTCAGTAATAATGACCTGTAATAACAATGAACTTTGTAGGAACACTGTCAGAGTACAGTACATCAAGTCAGAAAAAAACCCACAAAACAAACCAAGAAAAACTGGTGACTTTGCCAGTAAAATTAGGTTTGTTCAGAAGTTCCTTACTTCTTATAAAACAGAACCAAGCCAAGTTGAAACCAACCTAAAGCACAAGAAGTGACTTGTTCTCATGTTCACAGGCTGCAAAGTTCACTACACTAGGATATTTCAATATAGTCATAGGTGCTTTTTAGGCAGTGATGTATTATTCAAGATGGATTGTGTAAGGTAAGGGCCTGAGATTTGTTTGTCTACAACTTCAGTTATGCAAATACGTTCTGATCGTTGCACTTGCTTCTGCTGTCTTCCTGCTTCACCTTGGCTTTTTGCAGGGTTATAATACTGTATACAGTTTTCTTTCAGCGATGGATTGTGTCTGAATTTTGCTGTATAGCAGCAAATGACTACAAAGCAAACAAAATAAAGCCAATGCCTACAGGGCAAGGTATATTGAGAGTGTATCAGAATAACTTCTGTAAAGTTACTTGTAGTGGTTGAATAGGAAAAATACGAAATAGTCAAATCATTGTTGTTTTGCAAACCTAATTTATATATTGCATGTTTTTGTACTTGTGGGCATATAAATGTTAGAATTAAACAATTAACTGTTCTTTTACAGTTAGTTTTTGGAACTGTTAGTAGGAACTGCAGTAATTGCAGTAAAAATGTTTGTCTTTCAGTTCTGTCACTAATCGTTTGCTAATACAGTTAGTCAATCTCAGAAATTATCCCACATTCTGGTGCTTTAATTGACTAAGTATGACTGCTGTTTAGCTACAGGGAAGCTATATTTCTGTGTAAGTTTATTTCTGACGTAATTGTATGAAATGCTAAGCCTGAAATAGAAGCAGTGTGCCTGTGATTCTCCAAATCACCTCTAATGCTTCTTGCAATGTCTTCTGGCCCTCAAGTCAGGTGTCAGAACTGCTAAAATACAGTCATTAAAACCTACAGCTGTCAGAATATAACCATCTGCTGTAGCCAATTTGCTGCAGTCCTTACCTTTGAGTTCTTTTGAGACTTGTAGTAGGTCAGCAAGCCCCTCAATCTCATGAACCTCTTACATGTGATCTAAATTTTTTGTCCTTAGTTATTGACTCATCAGTATCTCTCTGAATTGTAAGGGTATTATATTTCTGTTGCAGTAATACACATTAGGATTTTTTTACCTTTCCATGGGAGATTAGATGGCAGTGCAGTGGTGTCTTTCATTCTATGCCATCAAAAATCTGGGCCAAAAAAGAGCTGATGAATTTCATTGCTAGTCATGCATTAAAAGCTATGTAAATCAAAGAGTATGAAGTGGCAATGGTGCCACTTAAATTTAATGTATTTGACTTCTTTATTGAGCACATCCCTGCTAATTTCATTGTGTTAAAGATTCTTTGCTCTTTTCTATGTGATGCTGAAAGAGTGAAGATGGATCTTTCATGTTTCACAGAATCACAGAATGTTGAGGACTGGAAAGGGATCTCAATAGATCATCTAGTCCGATCCGCCTGCCAGAGCAGGAACACCTAGACCAGGTCACACAGGAAGGTGGCCATCCAGGTTTTGAATGTCTCCAGAGGAGGAGACTCCACAACCTCTCTGGGCAGCCTGTGCCAGTGTTCTGTCTCCCTCACCCTGAAAAAGTTTTTTTTCACATTTCTGTGGAAGCTTCTTTGTTCCAGCTTGCACCCCTTGCCTCATGTCCTATGATTGGAGGTCACTGAGAAGAGCCTTTCACCATCTTCCTGACACTCACCATTTCCATATTCAAAAACACTAACAAGGTTCCCTCTCAGTTTCCTCCAAGCTAAAGATACCCAGCTCCCTCAGCCCTTCCTCATAAGAGAGATGCTTCAATCATCTGATCATCTTTGTGTCTCTGCACTGGACTCTCACAAACAGTTCCCCGTCCTTCTTGAACTGAGGGCCCCAGAACTGGACAAAATATTCCAGATGTGGCCTCACCAGGGTAGAGGTGGATGGGAGTGGCCTCACAATAGACATTGGCAATGAGAAATGCTCACCCCATTTGTTGGGCCTTCAACAGCCAGAACTTCATATTTCTTGTTCAGAGGAACTGGAGGCACTGAGGTGGGCAGGGAAAGAGCCTGTCCACTGCTCCCACCTCCAACTGTGCTCCACTTTCTTCTCCCTTTTAGGATTCTGCTTTCAGCCTGACAGGAACAGGCTGCAGGGGCACCATGGTCCTGGCCTCTCTCTCACAGAGATGCCAGTTTGTGATTTAGAATCATAGAATATTTTGGGTTGGAAGGGACCTTAAAGATCATNCAGTTGTTCCAGCCCTTTGACCATCTTTGTGGCCCTCCTCTGGACCCGCTCAATGTTCTTGTGTTGAGGGCTCCAGAACTGGATGCAGTACTCCAGGTGGGGTCTCACCAGTGCCGAGTAGAGGGGCAGATTTAAAGCGGGCAATGTCTTGCTCCAAAAGTCTGTTTCTGCCTCAGCTTCTCTGACGGACCTGCTCTGCTACCGTGCTGAGCAGATCGTTCCCCTGCTACAGCCCCTCAGAGCTTCCCCCTGATAGCGGGAGGCTCCGGCATCGCCCCCAGCCGCTCCCCGGGCTGCGGCACTTCACTGGGCCAGCTATTCTAGGCATCCTTCCTTGCTGTGGATGGGAACGCAGCCTCCGCCGGGTGGGGATCATGGTTAACTCCTGACATCTGGTGAGCACTGCCCTTATTAATGACATTGAACAGTCACTCCCTACTTGCTTACGCGGGTGAAAGTCCTGTTTTTATCTGTGTGAGGGCGGAGGGGGGCTGTTGGTGAGTTCTCGTCCCGTTTCAATTTGCCGCTGATGGGGAGCAACGGCACCGCCTCCCGGAGAGCGGTTTCGCCTCCCAGCTTTCTCCAGCTTCCAAAAATACAAAAAGTTAGTTTCTTGCCGGTTCTCTTCCACTTCACAAACCGTAGTGAAGCTGATCTCCTCAGCAAGCAAGCCTTGGTGAGTTTGCGCCTCGTTTAAATCTGCAGCTAGGGTCTTTATCACTGGGCACCGCTTCCACGACCTGCCAGGGTGGATCTGCGAGGTGTCCTCCCTCGCCCTTTTTACCCGATTATAACTTTTTGATGTGTTCTGCATCAAACCCGTTTTTATTTTCCAAAATACAGCTGGATATTTTTAAAGAATTTCTTACGTGGGAGAGTTTTCGACCTCTTCTAAGCAAAATGTATCATGGGAGTTTGTCTATTTGTCTGGTTTATTATTGTTTTCCTTTTTTTGTTGACTGGCCGCCCTCTTTCACGCCCCCGCCCTCACCTCCCGACTGTTTCATGTCTCAGCTCCTTTCCCTGTTGCTTTTGATGAAATGGAACACTTTTGTGATTAGTGTATCTGATGATTGAAAAACAGGACTGGCTTGACAAATAATAGAATATATATTCTTGGAAACATATACTGTAAGACAGGGCTTGTTTAGCTTGCAATTTATGTAGAGCCACGTTCTGATTGTCTATTCTCTTTACTAGAGAATTAACAGTAATGAGGTCATTTGTATTTTCTGAAGGAGGGCTGTTGTTTGATGTGTATTATAGGCTTGTTTTTTAACATACTGGCTTTTCTTTGAAGTCTTAAAAGAAAGCATCTTGGAGTTTTTCTAATATTAAACTGATTTTGCCATCCTGATTTTAATTACCTGATTTTGCCTAGTTAAATTTATGTGATTTTATCATTTACCCATTCACTGAATGGAACTGCAAGGATTGTTGGGAAAGCAGTGTAGAATTAGAACCAAGACAGAAATTTTTATAGGCCCGTTGAAACTAATTTGAATTATTATAAGTACAGACTTAAAAGTTCAAATGAGCTTCCTTTGTAACCCAAATTTCTGTTGGTTGAATTTATAGGAAGATAATTATGTATTACTTTATTTGCCTGTGGGAACGACTTTCAAAGTTTTTTTAGCAAACTAAAAGTCAGAGTAAATCATGGTAAAGCAGAATTCTTTGCCTTTTTTTTCTGATCTGCTGAAGTCATGTCTTTGTTCCTTGGTTCTATGTATGCTGTCAAGCAGGTTGGCACAAGTTTTGCTGGGGACTTAGTACTTACATAGTGAGTTTTTGGGGCTATTTTCATTGGGGTGAATCTAGATTGGTCTTATTGCCTAAAGCTCGTTAACCATTAGAGAGCCTCTTCTGCTGTTGTTTCATCCAAAAATGCATCCATTTCACACATTCTGAGAATGCTCCATGATGTAGGCCAAGATGTGGTGTTGGTTTCTCCTCTAAAAACTCATTCCTAATGTGAACTAGAAATTTGAGGTAGACAAAATCATTGAATCTAAATGCCTCTTTTCATTTTGGCACAATGCCGAAACAATGCAGCTGAAAAAAGGTTAAGTTACAAAGCATACAAAAACATATTGATTACCCTTTGCATAAGGCAGTAGAAACAATTCTGTAAAAATAGTGTAACATTTTTCATTGCTGTTTTTTTGTGCACAGTCATTTCAGAGGGCAAGAATAAATGTGTGTGTTTATTACAGTACCAGGGAAAAGTAGCAATTGCAGCCTCAAAGTTGGCAGAGTGATCTAATTCCTGATGGAAGGAGTTGACAACCGAGGCAAGAGACAGTAAGAAAATATGTAAGACTTATGAAGCATTGAAGTAATGCTTATGGAAAGTAGTAATGGAGTGTATGGTTGCACAGCCTTTGAAGTAATAGAAGTGCAAGCGTGTTTCACAACATTAACAGCTTTTGATTTGTGCAGACAGCTTGTTTACACTTGGAGTTATACAGCAGGTGATTGAATGAGGTTTCTGCAGATCACATTCAGTAACAGTATGAGGTTCAGTAAGTGTTTTCTTTACATTTTTATGAGAAATTTGAGTACATTATTAGCACAAGGAAGTCAAAGGAGGTGATTTCCCACTCCTATTTTAGGAGTTCATTCCTATTTTAGAAAAATGGATGTAGAAAACTTGAGTAATGAATTTCAGGTAAAATAGATTCTGGATTTTGTGTTCTAAAAATAGAGTTGCATTTCAGAATGTTAATGGAATCTATTCATGGTTAAACCGGAAATCACTGCAAATTCTAATACATAATTTACTCTTAAGAATAAATTCAGTGTTATGAAAATTATTACAAAGTAGTTATTTGAAAACTGAATTAAATGTACAAGATTGTCTAAAATACATCTACATATCCTAAATAGTTACCTCTTTCTGACAGTTTTATGTATGTCCTTTCTTTCTTAAATTTTGGCAGTGTTATACTTTTTTAAAAACAAACTGGATTTGAAAAAACTAACAGAATTAAAAAGGAGTCCATAAATTCTGCAGGACTGGGGATAATCCTCCTCCCAATCTCAAATATAGGGTAGGGGGTGTGGGTGGAAAGTGGTGCTTACTATCTTGAATACAATGGTTTAAACTCAGAAGAGTTAATCTTATCATCACTGTTTCCTAATGTTTAAAAAAGTTTAGAGGCATTAGCCTTTTACAAGATTAACTTTTTCATGTCTGGGTAAAAGTAAAATTTTCCTGAGTATTGGGCTGAACATTGTAGCTTATTTACTTGTATACAGCTGAGGAGTTGTATTGGGTTAGAGGTCTGAGCTTAATATTCTCATCACTTGGAGCCATAAACCTAGAAAGGTAGAAGTTAATGAAGCTGTCACTTTCCATATTCTTGAAGTGCTTTGAATTAGTTTTAATGGATTTGGGTATAGTTACATTTCACTGGGTTCTGCATTTTATAGTAATGAGGCACTAGACAGTTTGAGAAAACTCAATATTGAAGTGGAATATGTTTTAGTATTGACAATGAGAGTGAAAAGTTACAGTTGCAACTGGGAATAATAATCCATAGAATTGGTCCTAGATTTTAGCATTTGTGGATTACGTGCAGAGGAATCGATGAGACATGCATCCTTTGGGAGACCTCTGTGTACCAAACCTGGGAAAGTAATACTATCACTGCAAAACTGGCACTGCTGAGCACTCATTACCCACCAAATACACAATGAAAACAGCGTACACTCTGCCATTAACACTGAAATATTGAGTTATAAATGTAATGTGAGTGTATTGTATCTCTTTGGTTGCTGCTTATTTACGAATTAAAAATATAGTTTCTTCCTATTGGGATTGCACTGGTTTTAATTGTTTTTGTGTTTTGATATTATGTCTTAGCTGGGTGCAGGCATTCTGAAATGTTTAGTTTTCACTGGTTTTGTTTCTGTATTTGACTTTGCATGTTGGAGACCTCCAATTCTCTTTTCGCTGATGAGAAGGAATTAGAAGATGGGAAAAGGGTTGGAATAATGAAAGATCAGCATTTGTAATTGATCTTTGTTTGACTCTGTAAACCAGTATTACCAAGCATCTGCATGTTTAAAGTGGCTATCATGTTGGAAAGACTTAAATCTTAACTGTCAGTGTCTCTGTAAGCCTTCTTTGAATTTGCAAGTTTTAAAGTTTTTAGACCTATGAGTTGATAAGGGCAGCAGACACACTGTTTCCATTTAAAAGTGTATCCAAGTATAGCAGTATCTCCTTGATACTTTTTCTGATGTAGAAACAATTATACTGAAGAATATTTTAGCTGTTCTTTTTATTCTTCCATGTGAATCTCATAATGAAAGAAAACCGAACAGTATGATGATGGAAACTGTCAACAATACCAGATTTTTCTTTTCGTGCAAAGAAAATCAATCAAAATTCAAGTGAGGAGAAACTAAGGTGGTTGATAAGTGTGAAGTACATTTAGTCTCTCCTCAGAAAAAGCCCATGAATGTGGGTGGTAATATGTCAAGCTTATTGATAAATTTCAATGTGATCTTAAAACCTCTCTAGAAATTAGAGTTTTTTCTCTGCTCTGGTCTCTCTGTTCTGCTCCCTGTTGCCAGCTTCTTATTTGAAATGAAAGTATTTCTATTCACATGGGGCTGATGGGAAGTTACCTTTGGGGATTTACCACTGTTACTTCTATATACATAGAGGGTTTAAAATTTAAAAAATAGGTTATTTCTAAAATACTTTTTTTCTAAAACCTTAGTATCCTGTATTCATAATTGTACTTACCTAGTACTGGAATAGTACTGGTCATATTTTCTATTTGGCTGTTTATATTTCAAAGACTCTAATGAATCTTTCTTTGATTCTGACATTTATCTACCTGCAGGCTAAATGCCTTTGCTCCTCTTTGCTTGAGTTTGGAAATGTCTGCAAGTAAAATATTTTGACAGCTTTAATTTCTTTGGTATCTGAATTTTAGGAATGGGATATCTATTGAGCTAAAAAAAAATTTAAAAGCTTCTGATTTATGCAATAAAAGCTTTTTGTTAATAGAATATATTTTTAGAGCTCATTTTTACATTACATTTTCCTCTTGAAGCCTTTGTTTTGATGGTTATTAGAAACACATTTTACCATTTATCTATTTTATCATATTTTACACATGAAACTTGCAGCTCAGATAATCCCCCCCATCCATTGAATACCTAATGAGAGTGAGTCCTCAGCCAGTACAGAGACAGGCATAAAGGCAAGAGGAGTAATGGGAGAGAGAGGGCTTTTGAAATCAACCTTCCTTTGTATGTATGCATAATGTGAAAAATACTAGTGTATTTATTTATTCATTATTATTATCTCAGCTTTTAAAGCTGATTTTACTTTCTGCAGCATAACTGTATTCTCTACTATCTGGTTATAGATAAGTTGAACTAGGAGTGTAGTGATAGTGAAAAGGCAGAATTTTTAATGTCTTCATTTTCTTTCCCAGCTGCGATGTTGACTTTGCTGTGAAATCTTAGCAGATTATTTAACCTCTTCCATTTTACTTGAACTATCAAAAAAGCAAATATGTACATACTTTAATTCCAGGAGTACTGTCCATAAGAGATCTAAATTTGAACTTTGGCAAATATTGAGATTTTTAGTATAAATGAAACAGCTTGGAATTAATTTCAGTTTGTGGTTTTGTAGTGGTTGTGTATGTAAAATTGGAAAGAGGTAAAAATATGAAAAGACTGTGGCATGTTGTTCAGAACAATGTTGAATTTAGTGACAAAAAAAATCAAGAACACTGGGCAGTAATAATACAAAACAAGTACTTGAGTGTTAGCCAGTGACCTTAACTATGCCATACTTGTGGGTGTGTTTTGGGTTTTTTGAAGTGTGCTCATCAAGGCAAGTTCACCATGTATAATTCCAAATTCTACATATTTTACAAACTTTGACTTACTGAAATTAAAAAAAAAAATTATGAACAACATTTCAAACTGGCATATTAAGCATGTTGCTTTCAGTGGAGCTTGAATCTTCTCCTATTGTTGCAGTGCCAAAAAGAACATACGTGGTGCCAGAGCTGGAATGTACCTTACTCAAATAAGTCATCAGAGTTCTCAAAGAAAGTGAAGTAAATTAATATCTGAAGTTCAACTCTAGATCTAATGAGGGGAGCAGAAGAGCATGTAAATATTAAAATAAATTGGAAATATAAATCAAATATTTGAAGTATTACGAGACTTTAGATTGCCTTGATTTGCTTGTATTGAAAAAGGACTTTATTTGAAGCAGGAACAAAGCTAAAAGGAAGCTGGGCACTGAGGGATGGAGGAGGGATGTTAATCATTCACAGTTGCGTACCAGAAATATAACATTGAAAAGCAGTAAGACTGACTGAATAACTTGCATGAAATGTATTTATTTATTTACCCATGTCATGGCACTGTTAAATTACAGAATTGTGCTTCCAATTGCTGGGAAATGTAGAAGGTATAAAAACAAATTACAAATATTCATTGCATTCATTACATTAGGCTGCAAAAAAAGTCTATTATGTGTTGAGATGCCAATGAGTGATTTTTGAAGTAGCCATGAAAAATATCTGTTGTAGGAAACTTCACTGTTTTTCAGTACTTGGATTCTCCTGCTGTATGCAGCGTGTGAGCTATTGGTTAGACTAGTGTGTCATGTCTGTGCATTTCACACTGTGATTTGTTGGATGTTGATTGCGTGAAGTAATGAAATAGATTTTTGATGGGTAGATGTAGCTAATGGGGTGCTTTCCAATTGACCATGAAGAAATTAGGGAAAAGAGCCGTATTTGCTTTATCCTGATATGCGACTCAAACATTAGGCTGCAGTGTGTTTGCTCTCAATTTGCACAGCAAGCAATATTCTGTTGGAGAGGTATGTAAACTTGTATTTATTAAATTGAAACTCTCAAGGATGATACTCAAATCTGCAAGCTGCCTTAATGGTAACTGGTGTCAGCATTCATGTTTAAGATGACCACAGATTATGCCATTTCTATTCATCAAAGATACTACTCTGAGAGAAATAGGACTATTGGATGTCGTAGTTCTTTCAGGAGCAGGTAATAAATTGTAACTCTGTTTAACCTGGACTATGGTGTTCACTCTTCCTTTTTTCTTTTTTTCCATCTTTCTTTTAAAACTATTTGACAGATGCCAAGGTTAACGAGTTTTAATTGTAATTTGCCCTTTTCCTTGGGAGGCTGACAGTTCCTTCTAGACCACAGGGACCTTTCTTTTCCAGCTCACTTCATGTTTCAGTAAGAAGTGGAGTGTCTGATGCAAACTTATTCGTAAATAAGTGAACTTGCCTGGAACACAGCCAAACACTATCAGAACTGGCTCCCTGAATCCCAGTCTTGGGGTTTTCCATGATAGGAGAGATTAGATTCATTAACCTCTCATTAGAAACATGTCAGTACTAAAATCCCACATTATACTGGATTCAGCCTATTAGAAATCCCAAAAGAACAGTTAACTTAAAAGAATTAACATTTCTTATTCCAGAAGTTAATAGCAGATTCCTCATTTGGCTCTGTTCCATTTAACCAATTTGGAAACTTGTTAGGATCTTTTGTCTTTAGAATTAGCAGAAATGTTATTAACCCAAACAAGTGCTTGATAAAAGAACTTTTATAGTGGTGGAAACAGAAGGAGTTGAAGTATAAAAATATTCATTCCTTTGTGACATTTTCTATGTATGTATATAGAGTTTAGAATCATAGAACAATTTGGGTTGGAAGGGACCTTAAAGATCATCTAGTTCCAACACCCCTGCCATAGGCTGACACATCGCCCACTAGATCAGGTTGCTCAGTGCCTCGTCCAGCCTGGCCTTAAACAACTCCAGAGACAGGACATCCACAACCTCTCTAGCAACCTCTTCCAGTGTTTCACTACCCTTACCATATACAACTTTTCTTATATCTAGCCTGAATCTCCCCTCTTCCAATTTACATTTGTTATTCCCAGTCCTTCCATCACATATCCTATTAAAAAATCCTACACCAGCCTTTCTGTAGGTCCCCTTCAGGAGTAGCATGTATAGAACATGGTATGTATTTTCCTAATTAGAACACTTAGGAGATTTAACACTATATCGTTCATATCTTAATTTAGGCAGAACTTGCTGTTTATAGAATGATACTAAATCACATTTGAGGGCATCCAAATGCATCCATATTGTAAAGTACTGTATTTTATCCAAAGCAGAGTTTGGAATATGAGGTGTAATGAAGTATCTTTTACATTGCCCTTTGACCTAGTGAGATTTTGCCTCTAATGGAATAAGCACGGCAAAATAATTGGAGTAAAATGGAATTAATTCTTCATTAGTCATATTACATAGCTTATGCTCAAACTTGATGTGAATGCCAGTTAAAATCCATAAAACAAATACCAAATGACCTTTTACTAGCAATACATTATTGTGTGTATTCATCTGCTACTGTGAGTACAAAAAGAAATTTCCATTTTGTGTAATGGTTATAAGCAACATGAAATAATGCTTTTGAATCACTTAATGTCATTTCTGGAAATTGAAAGCAGTATTTTCCAAGACATTGTACTTTGAGTGTATCTCTGCATAACAGCCACCATTGTTAGGACATTTGTCTGCTGTTTTAAAGTACACAAAAGTTGAACCCAGGGTCATTATTAAGCTTCTCAATGCCTGAAGGGTGCCTACAGAAAGGCTGGGGTAGGACTTTTTAATAGGGTACAGGATGGCAGAACTAGGAGTAATGGATCAAATTAGAAGAAGGGAGATTCAGGCTGGATATACGAAAGAAATTCCTTACTGTGAAAGTGGTGAGACAATGGACCAGGTTGCCCAGAGAGGTTGTGGATGCCCCCTCACTGGAAGTGTTTAATGCCAGGCTGGATGAGGCAATGAGCAATCTGGTATAGTGGGAGGTGTCCCTGTCCATGGCAGGGGGATTGCAGCTAGATGATCTTTAAGGTCCCCTCCAACCCAAACTATTCTATGATTCTCTGTTTCTATGAAATGAGATAGTTTATTGCATTAGGTGATATGCTCTTTTAGTGTCTTACATTTCTGGTGTCCGTGAATACTGTTAGGAGAATCGGATATTACTGGGATTGACATGTCTTGTGTGCTGGTGATGCTTGAATTCCCTGTGATGATGAGCCTGAGAGTTTTGTAATGTCTTCTTGAGGTTATGGACTGTTTGGGAGCAAAACAACAGTCGCTGAATATAGAAGAGCATGAAGCAGGGACAGCAGCAGAGAACAATACAGGATTATATCAGTAATTCAATATCAATTTACAGAGTTTATGGAATGCAGTTTATTGATACAACTGATTACACACTTGGCATATTCTAGTATGTTGCACCATTTTAATTCAGTAGGTTTTTTTGGCTGCTGACCAATGGGTCCAGTGGTTGAGCTGGTCTCCTTTTGTATTTTACTCTTGTGATTGTTTGTATCAGTTATCTCAGAACAAGGAAGTTTTACCTTCAGATACTGGGACAACATACCATGTATGGTTCAGTGAGATTGTTGAGTAGGGGGTATCTTTACCAGGGCAAAACTGAAGCAACCGTTACATGGAAAATGTAAGTTTTGTGAACTTATGGAAGTGTTTTCCTTGATAATCAAATGTATCAGCATCACCAGGAAAAAAATTTGTGAAATACTAGAGAGTTTCTGTAAGAGAAAACCTTTATATTTTGCCTGATGAACTATTTGAAAGGGTATGGTAAAAGTAATAGTTTTTTGTTTTTTTAAGTACAGAATCATAGTGACTGTCCTTATTGTGTATAATAGCAGTCACTGAGGTAATAAAAACAAAACTACCAATTTATGGAATAAGAAGTTCTAAACAGCTTGAATTTTTTTTTTTTGATACATTTGCAAAAAATGCTTGAGTTACTCCAGAATCATATGCACTAGATAATAAATATTTTAAGGGTATACCTTCCAGTTATGCACTGTTGTTGGTGTAATTTCAGGGGTTTTTGTCAAATAAATATTTGATTTTTGAGGAGGTAGATGTTAGAATATTAGAAGACTGGGCTATGCTTACAGTTAAGATATTTCAGAAGCTTTCTCCAAAGAAAAGACTAGCCAGGAATTCAGTTTATTTTAATGATTTTGTCAAGCAGTACAGGTCGATTTCTGTACCTGTCTTAAAGTATGAAAATCCATCTTGGTCGCCTTGAGACAAATGTAGTTTCCCAGAAGCTTCCATAGGACCCAAAAAAACAAAGCTGCTTTCAACTCACATGGACTATCCCATGGCGTTATGTAGACTGTGTTTTTTTTCTCATGGTTGACATGATTACATGTATTATCCTGTACGTGTTCATTTGCAGAGGTGTGCTGCCATTTCAGAATGATATTTTACAAAGCTTCTTTATAAAGAGAGTATTTAGCTGTGATCACATGTTGGTGCTCTACTTAGTATTTTTGACACTGAAGAGATGCTTTGCATGCATGTGAGTGGGCGTCACAACTCTTATGTAACAATTATTTAGAAATCTTTGAGACAGAAGGGTTGTCCTCTTGAAAAATCTTTTTAATGTAAACAATTGCCAGATCAATATTTGCTTTACATACATGTTCTCATAGGTAATAGACAAGCCTAAAACATACTGATCTTAACATGCATTAATTGCACAAAACACTAAGTCACTTCATGATTAATCCATTGTAGTGAACCCATGTATAATTCTGAAGATAATCTGTTAATGCTAGAGAAGTTTCTGAAGGAGAACTTCAGGATACTTGATATTCTACCTGAAATAACATTAAGCACTTTCTTGAAGATGACTTTGTCAGGACTGGTGTGTTAGCTGCTTTCCTGTTTCTATTTCTGGTCTTAAGAGTGACTCTGCTAAGTTTAGTCTTGCTTCCTTCACCTGTAGGAGAGTTTGCTTTTAAATGCATGCTGGTTGATCTACTTGTGTAAAAAACTGTGATTGCTTAGTAGGCCCTTGCAGTAGTTTTTACCTATCTGAAACTTGAATTCTGCTTCCTAGTTGTTAGTGTTCTTTTAGATATTTGCTTTCCAACTTTGGCAAAGTAAGTCCTGCAACTTCAGAACTCTGAGACATCCAGTGTTTCCATCAGGGTGACTGATTTGGCAGTTATTACTAATTCAGTGGCTCTATGTAGTTTCTGAGCAGCTCTTTCACTAAGCCAAATTCATATATGTGTGCAGTAATTATCTCAGTAACAAGGTTACATTCAGTGTTTATCAATGGATGTGAATCAGCTTTACAGCCTTTACAGCCACTAACCAGCAAATACATTGTTATGTATTTTTAAAGCAATGGCAAGTTTAGCTTTATAGTTTCTACCTACAATCCCATTTTCAATTACTTTTACATCCAGTGCTCATTATTCATCATAAAAGCATTTGTAAGATTTCTTTTTTTGTTTCATTCTAGCTGTGGCATATGAAAGACTTTTAATTCTCTTTAATAACAGTGAAATTGCAAATAAACACTTTAGGACATTTTCTTGGTGGGATTTTCTAATGTCTGAAATTCATAAAGACCTCAGTCATTAAATTGACTGTTCCCCTCCTGTCATTCTGCCTTGTGTGGTCAATTGACATTCAGAAGCTTGTAGCTAATTACACTGGATAATAGTGTCCTTTCTTTAGAGTGGCTATTAGCAGAGAGTATGCACATTTTATCTGTTCTTTCAAGATGATACAGTTCTGGAAATTGTATCCAGGGAAAGATGGGTCAGCGTTTCTTAAATGGTGTTAAGCAGGTGGTTGTTGAGTGGTGCCAAATAGCTGGGCTATATGGAAGGGCATAAACCTTGTCATTGACTAATAGAAGCGTAACTGTCTCTTGTCAGGAGAGTATTTCAAGAGCCAAGAGATATTATTAAAGCATAATATTTTGCTTTCAGTAAAATGAGAATTAACTTGCCTTCAGGTAACAAGTGGTTTACAGAAGACAACTGGTTCCTCCATCTGAATCACAGTTTCAGATAACATTTGCCCCAGTATTTTTTGTGAACTCATATGTATATATTAGGACATTCTGAGTTTCATTATTCATCCATCTGAGATGCTTGTTAGTAGTCAGTGTTTTTTGTAAGTCAACCTCTCTAACTTACTGTGTTCATAAAAAGACTCAGGAGACAGTTATCCATTGATTTGTGATCTAAGGGCAATGCTTACCACCTACAAAGAATTTGTATGTACTACATCCCTGCAGTTGCTGTGGTGCGTCAATATTCTTGGTGCCCTCCTGGCAATTGTTGCACAGTGCACTGATGTTTGATTACTGTTCACCAGCATCCCCATCTCTTCTGCTCCTGGGTATTTTCTTTCTGAATCACTGACTTTAATAGGTTTTTTTCCTTTCAAATTCCATATATACAATGACAGATGTAGCAGTCATCTTGGGACTGAGGATAAGTGGCAGAACATGTATGACTAGGATTTGATCCAAATTCTTAAGAAGCCTTCCTCTCTGAGGAAATGTAAGCTGGGTACAGGGATGCTGGGTGATGGAGTGATGTGTACTTTGTTAGCCCTGCATGAGTGTGCTCTAGTGGTGACACTGAATCACACTGTTGAAGGGTTGAGAGAATGAACAGAGGTATACACCATCATTTGCAGGTATTCTTAAAAGTGGTGTGCTCTACAATTGAATAGTTTCAGTGTTAATTGCAGTATCAGTGCAGTGTTATGTGTGTGGTTTCCTTTCTTTTTTAATACTTCTACTGGACTGCTGTATTTCAGCAATCAGAAAAGTTTTTTGTAATTTCAGTTCAAGTTAATGTTCTACTAGTTCTGTGAGCTATTGCAAAATACAGACATAGTCCCACTTACTGTGTGGAAGACTGTAGTTAAATTCTTGATGATGTTTCCTTATCAAATTTGACTTTTCCTGTCGTATAGATTCCCTGTCCAACGTCTTCATCAAGGAGTCTCAACTAGTAAATAATATTGAGAAAGAAACCTCATATTTGGTAATACAAGAACTGCAGTTTGTAGAGGGAGTGTTTCATGAATGATAATCCACTCTTAGACTATTAACCCAAGTTGGCTGTTGTGAACCCTTGATGATTTACTGTTTGTATTTTTTAAATGGATGTCCCTTAATTGCCTTATATACTGTAATAGCTTATAATGGAGAGGCCTTGCAGTGCACATTGCTGGTGGCAAAGCTAAGTTGTTTTCTAAATGAAAAAAAATTACTGATTTTCTTGACAGAAGATGTTATTGAATTGCTCATTGTTTATGTAAAAAATGAGACATTTGCATATATTCTGTACCTGAAATATTGCGTATTTGCAGTTCTGAGTCAGAATTTGTAAAAGTAGCAAGTAGATTGTTCTTGTAGCAAATGTCTGTTTAAGGTGTGACGGAGGCATTTCAGGTGCTCACCATGTTTCCATGATAATATGTGTAATTTTGCCAGAGAGTGCAGTAGGGTTTTTATTCAACTGTTCGATGATACTTCAGTGGAACAGGAAATTCTGCAGTATCTTTGAGTAGAAAATAAGAAAAATAATTTTATGGGATTTGATGTCTGATTTTCAAGAAGCCTCAGCGGCTGCAGCACTATCATCCTGACTACGTGCATGTGTTTTTATATATTGTGTCAACATATTCTCTTTGCTTATCCTAGTGATATATTGTGCTTGCCCTGAATTTAAGGACTTCACTGATTAGCAGTTTAATGAATTCAGAGAGTAGCTGGACTCCAGCTGCGATTCTATTCTTGACTTGCGTAGACTTTGGCAAATTGCCTAATACTAGCATTTCTAGTATGTTAAAAATATTGGTACATATTCTTGTATAATGCTTCTGGGGGAAGCTAACTTTAGAATGAAAAACTGATGGATAAATTAATTAATTTACTTTTATATATTAAACTCATCAGTCTGGATTTTGTTCCATATTTGATTCCTCAGGCAGATGCTCAGTTCAATAATATTTTCTTTCTGGTACAAAATAATTTTCAGGGGACTGATTGTGGTATTGAAAGTAGAGAGGGGGTAGAAGGTAAGGAATCACTTTTTTTTTCCCCCCGCATATTCATATTTTGACCTCCAGTAGTGCAGAATTTCATTCTAAATACAGTGGTACTTCTGTTTCATAGCACAATGTCCAGACAGGGATGTGGCAATGAAAGGAAGATGTGAAGGCTCAGGAAATACACTGGACAATATATTGGTTTGAAAGTGAGAGAAAACCATTTTCCAAAGAGGATTTGAAGCCAAATATTTAACTAACGTCTTTTGATTTTTTAATTGAAGTAAAATTAAGTACTCATGCCCAATCACCATCCAAGGGAAACAACTGATGTCTTTGCTGGAAAAGATGCCAGTTAATTCATTTACAAACCATGGATAAAATGTGTCTGAAACACTCAATCTGCTATGATGTTTCAACAACAGATACCTGCATAAAGGCATGTTGGGGTTTTACGTTGTTAAAATTAGTGGATCTGTAGTAACAACAATATAAGTACTTCAGTATTTTCACTCTCGTTTTCATCATAATGTTTTGAATTTAGTTTCACTACAGATGTACAGAATAAAAAGTATTCTTACTTAAGAATATTTTCCTTGGCTATTTCATTTAAAAATTACCCATCCAAAAAGCAAGATGTATGTAAGCTACAATGAGAATTCAAATGAGAGATTAGAGAATGTGCAGCCCCATGCCAATTGCTATTTTAATGCCAGGGACTACTGATATATGCAGATGTGCCACACACACATATATATATACAAGCATGAAATCTACTAAATTTAACATTTCTGTGAGAGTGTTCCTTTTCAAATTTCCTGATTCTCGTGTGTTGAAAATCTGTTTGTCATCTCATGTCTATTGAACATCTATGAAACCAGTTCAATTCCATTATCTGCAAACAGAATACACATTATTTTGGTGTATGCAATAATTTTAAAATAGAACAAAAAAATTCCTTGGAAACTATGATGAAAGGAGTGGATAGGTTTAACAGACCTTAATGAGAATCATCAAAATGAAAATAGTATTTATAGAAAGTTATCTACAATAAAACAAGTTTGCATCTATGTAGATTAAAGTGTTGAATAATGATTTGAATTATTATAGAGAGAATAATGTCCTACAAGTTTGAATCTCTAATAGAAAATGTGGGACCATCCTACTTTTCCTCAACTTCCACACATTGTTATCAAGAGCTTACTGCAGACTTGCCAAGTTCTGCATTCTTACAAGTGGCTGCAAAGACAGACTGTCACAGGGCAGCCGTGGTGCTTGCATGTGAGCAGATGTGACCCTCTATCTCTTTAATGCCCCCTTGTGCTCATGAACAATGTGCTATGATCTCTTACTGATTGTTAGCAAAAATTAATAAACCAGTAATAACTAAAACTAATGAAGCAAAACAATACTGCTCAATTTATTTTAACAGTGAGAAGACCAAATAGTAGGAGGTAAAGTAAGGCACGTTCCTCACTCCCACATAACATATTACTGTGGTGTTCTGTGTATAGCCCAAACCATGGCTACACTAGAGAATTTGTCCTCCCACGCACATTCTGTGACATCTGATTGCAGCGGGGCACCCATCTTGGTTGAGATAACTGATGAGGATGGGGTCATGTCTGAACACTCAGGGAACACTATATATGCGATTAATTCAGCCTAAGTCTTGTAACACTGGTAAGACTCCAATGCTCCTTTCCTTGGGGTTTTGATACAGTATCCCTTGAGGTTGTGTTTCTGCATAGAGGTTGTGCCTACCAGTAGCTGTTCCTCCAGAACTTTTCAGAAGGGAAAAGTAACTAGATTGAGCAATTCATCTGTCTGTATTTCATTTGAGTTTTTGTCAGTGCACATTTTGATGTCCTTTGATAAAAGGACTTTGGTCAGTCTTTTTGCGAAGAATAAAGCTGTGCATGGTAGATGGTGACAGAAGGGGTCATGTCAACTACAGCAAAATAATTTGTCCAGTTCCTCTCAACCAGCTGCTTCCATCAAAACAGGTGACCATTTCAAAGAAGATATTACATTTTCTCCTCTTTTTTTTTTTGTCTTAGTGTACAAATCTCATTGCATTCAGGTAATTAAAATGCTGTAACAGTTTTCACATTTTGTTGCCTAATTGCCAGCAATAAAGGCCACACTGAATCAGGATGAATCTGTAATTTCAGCACTAATCACACAAGTGTGAGTGTCAGCATCATAACGAGATGCACAGATCTGGAGGTAATGAGGCTGTGGCTAGCTGGGAAATTAGAGTAAGTGCTGGTACAAATTGTACAGCAAGGCTTATTCCCATTTTATTAATTATATGCATGCACAGGGAATTGTAACCAGCTCAAATTACTTTAATTTGTGAAATTCATGCTTCATCTATGAACTTCACAGCTGAGCATGAAGTTGGATTCCCCATCAATCCCTCAGTGAGAAAGCAACGGCAAAAACACTCAGTGACCTGAAATGTTGGTTTAGATGTGAAGGCTTTGACGTTCTAGTGTGCAAGGGTATTGCGAAGCTGATGGCAGCATTATTGCTCAGTGATCATTTAGTTGTGGCGGTAGTGTCCTACTATGTAGGATATCAAAGCTTTCTGCGGTGGAAGAGTTTCAGAAATGCCAAAGTCAAGAGTATGACAAAAATATTCAGGGCATAGATAATGATTGTTAGATTTTATCTCTTACCCAGCCTCCTCGATGAACTGAAAAATACCAGCTTGACTCTTTTCATTTAAGTGAAATTGTGGCTTCGTGTTCTAACAAAAAGCATTGCAAAAGGTACTGATTCAGACGTGTTGATTCATACAGAGTGGTGGTTTTTCTGAACAGATCCCACAAGTTCATCAGTGTTCTGGATAAAGACAATGAAATTAGTTGCGCTGATTCTGTCCTGAGGCTGTATAATAAAGTTTTGGTTAACTTGAAGGTTTATACAGAACTTGAATTGAGTTTTGGTTATGTACACACATTTTATGTTGATAGCCAAGGCTTGCTTACTTCTGTCTTTCTCATGTAGTAATCTTTTTTTATTTCTTAATAATATTCAGCTTGCAGATATCATGACTTAAACTTCTCTTCTAAATGCTACTAGACTAGTACATGGAGAATTTGCTCACAGAATCATTTTTCGTAATACCTATATTTGGTTTTTATATTGCACTAATGTTTTTAACCAAATAGTTGACATCAAATTTACTGTCTTTACCAGTAGGATTGTTCACAAGGCGTTGACTGAATTTTATTTCCTTGTCTGTGTTTGTCATGATATTGAGATATTGTAAAGGTGCCAGGGAGGTTAATGATTATTTCCAGCAGCACATGCATTTTACAGGAAGAACAATAAGTGGGTAACAGTTTGTTAGCTTTCCCTACATAAAAGTTGATAATAGCAAGTAACTTCTTGTGTCATGAGTGAATAGCTTCAAAAGATATTTCAGACCCCATGGATTCTTCACAAGTCACACTGAATGTAGCATTACTTTTTGACTGGTGACTATTTTCCAGGTTCAGAAAGTCACTAGGAAGAGCTGCTGTATATTACTGTATAACAGCTTAAGATCTTGGTAAAAGACTGCATGAACAGCCATTTTGTGTGTTCTAGATGAGAACTATCCTATAGGTAATCACAGCAAATTCTTGATGCTTTTGACTTTGTCTTCATGCTGGCTTGTGAGTTTGCTCACGTTTCTGATCGTGTTAGATCTTTTGGTTTTTGCATTAAGCCAATAGCTTTTTAAAACCTATCCTGGTACAAACCATGTAGGTTTTCATCATCAGTACAGCTGGCCTTGCTGGACTTATTCATTACTCTGCAGATAGAGTGGGGTTTATGGAGATACAACTGAAAACATATTGGTGATTGCTGGTATAAAACCAGTACTCACACCTTGATCTCGTATTAAACTGGTATGAGAAGAGGTTGAATATGGTCTCTCATAAGGCTTGCTGACTGCTACCTTGGAAGAAAAATTTCACTGATTTGTTTCCTCTTTTGCAAAACTTGTTCTTAAGAAATTTATCTTAGAAATTGAAGTCTGACAAAACCATAATTCTGACACATAACATAAGGTTGCCAGTTCTGTTTTGGGATGCCATCTGCAAGGATCTTTGGTTTTAGGGTTTTTTTCCCTGGTAGAAGATTTTGGAAATCACAAAGCTCTTGAGGGTTTTTCCATAAAAGGGCAGGTGATAGACTGAAGTGGAATCTTCACAGTCAGTGGCTATTCTACATGTCCTGTTGATCCTGTCTTAGAAGAAAAACTTCCAGTAGAAGTTACATCTTTTAATCAATTTTTTTCTCTAATCAGTTTCTTCCACAAAGCAATTAGCTATTATCTGAGTTATCTGAATTCACCCCTGTTGTAGAGCTGTACATCATCTGTGAATTTTCCCTTGGATTTGAGAATGCTCTCTTGATGATTGCAGTGTCCTGGAATGTATTTATTATTTACATTCCACTACTGATGTAGTCTCAGGAGCTGAGACAAATTCTTATTTTTAGTCTTTGCATATCTCTGGATATTTAGTATCCAGGAGACTTCTGAGGCATGGAAGCACGGCACAATTTGAAAGGAAACTTTAGAATATGTTTTTTCTTGGTTATTTTGTATACTGATTTGAATTTGACGAGGTTGGTTGGCTTGAATTCCCAAAAGATATCAACAAGTAACTCATGATATTGGTAACATGCATGGGGTGAATTACATCTAACCACCACTCACAGCTTCTACAAGAACTTCTATTTATCTCAGACGGGGAACTGAAATCCAGGAATGTGAGTCCTCAGAAATCTCAGAGATGCAGAACTGTGGAGAATGTTCACCGTGTCCATGCAGAATTAGTATTGTAAGAATCTTTGTAAATTTGTACACTGTAATTGTGAAATTCTAGGAAATTATTGAAAAACAAGTGACAGCCTGAGATCTGGAGTAGAAACAGCAGCTCAGCATTGAGAACCTGGGTTTTTTTATTTACAGCTTGTAGGTGGCATTACTAATCATATGTCTAATTATTACATCTTTTCTTCCTCTTCCCTTCCTTCTGTGTAAGTAGGCTTAGATGATGACTTTTAGAAGGATAAGAAATTATTGAACACTATTAAATATGGAATACTTACATTTATTAGTAAGGATGATCTAAAGTAGTACGTTTAAGGCTCTAAAACAGTTACGAATTGTAGCTGACCTAGTTTTTCATGACTATAACTCATACAGGCTTTGAAATCACTCAGGCTTTCGTACTGTAAACGGTTGTTCTGAAATGTGATTATCCCGCTGAACTATGGTTAAAATTCTTTGTTACTTCATTCATTATTCAGAAGAATATAGACTTAATAGTAGATTAAGACACATGTCATATATTTGTAATGGATTAATTCACTTTCAACACTTAATGTGTAATTAGCAAGCAGATTTAACAGTCTGCTAGGACAGCACTGTGTTGCATAACTATTGTGCTCATATCTCACAAAATTGAGGGCAGAGGGAGGCCACAGGAGAAAGATTGTCTTAACTGTACAGCAAACATAATGTGTTGCTGTATTTCAGTGTGTAATACTTATTTGTCATATCAAGATCAAGTGAGTACTGGAAGGCACAGTAAAATGGAATAGGCTGTGTATAATACTGGCAGTAGAATTTGAATGTCAGACATGCTTAAGCAGTATACATTTAAAATGTATGTCATTTGAAATGAACCTTACATGATCTGCAAAAATAACTGAAATTAGATCCCTGTTTTGTGTATTTGGGTGTCTTGCAAAACTCTAAGGCAGCAGGATAATTAGAAGGTCTTGAGGGATTCGTTGGTAGAAACATGACCTCTCCCTTTATTCAGCTTGCATATTTATAAGGAAAGAAATTCACAGGCATAACAAGCTGCTTTAGCTGCTGTGCTACTGCTCTTCACTCACAACATCTGAGGAGGAGTGCTGCAGAAAACCTACTTTTGAGCAGTGTTTGAGGGCTTCATCTATTCAGACATAAAGTGCTTGAATAGGAATGGATGAATGAATGGATGAATAAATAGGCTCTATGTATTTGCAGCTTTGAAATTTGTACAATTATAAACCTGCTTTGAATACTACATGGCCTGTGCTCTTCACTCAGGAAAGTCTGGGTACTGCTGCCCAGAATGAAGATTACCAACAATGCTGCCCAGGATTTTAAAATAGCTGTACTTGGTTAGTGTAGGTTTGCAACCCTGAAATATATATAGTATTTAAGCAAAATCTTGATGATGTTTTTTATGTCATTTTGATTTTCTGGGTTGCTCTGAGAGCAATGAAAAAGATTATAGACTTGTATGGACATCTGCTGTACAGCATGGCAGTCAGCTGTTCCTATGGAACAGCCAAGAGCTGTTTTAGTTAGCAAAAATACACTCTTGATGTATTTAAACACCATTTTCATTTTACAAGTAATTAGAATAAGTTGTTTTTTGAGAAAATGAACATTTTCTTCTTAGCAAACATAATTTTATCTCTTGAAATATAATTAAATAAAGCAACATTATATCTAATAATGATAATTGTTAAATATCATGATTCTTACAGTTCCAGCTGGACAATATTTTGGCTCTTGGATGCTTTCCTATGCAAATACTTGCTTGTCTATGGTAGATTGTAAAACAGCAGCAATAAAGGCTTGACCAAATATGTTGCAGTAATCGTTAGACAGCCCAACAGAGCATGGACTTTCTAAGTTCACTGCTTATCAGTCCAAGACACTTTGAAGGCTTTCGGTTTTATTATTTTTCACAGTTCTAGAAAATTTTACTGACTGCAGCTGTAACCTAATCGGATGTTTCTCGTAGAAACTGCTAAGAGGTAAAAACTGCTATGTTATCACAGAGTGCAAAACACAGTAAGAAGGGCTGCTCAGGAGTAGTTGCTCCTGTAGACATGGGAGGAATCACAAGCATCACTGACAGCAGCAGCTGTAGCAATTAGCCAGTTAAACTGTTTTTATTGATGATCTTCAATAGCTAATAAACTTATAACAAGTTGTAAAACACCCTATGGATCAATCTTGCTAGTAAGAGGCTGGATCATAGGCAGCACTTATTAATTCTAAATAGCATTATTGTTCACAGATGAAAGGAGTAAGTGGACTGACTATGCCAAACATAAGAGTGGAGACATCATTATAAATAGATTCTGGTAGTTGAGGGAATATTTATAATTTACTTCAGCCAATGAAGCAGTTTTTGAAGAGCGAGACTTGGGAACATATTTTTAGCTTTCCTTGTCATTAAGCTGAGGATGAAACTTCCAGCCATGGAGTCACAGAACAGCTGATAAAAACAAACAAACAAACGATCAGGTTTGAGGAGATGAGGAGGTGGTGTTGGTAGGGTTTCTGTAATCCCATATGATGCAAAACATCTCTAGGAGTAATGCCATTCAAAGACACAGAGCTTAAGTGACTTTACTGACTAATTGCCTGGTAATGTATTGTTATTTGATTAGCTGAATGCCATTTTTAGCTCAGTCGAAATGGCTATTTAATGTTACATGCTGGCATTTGGAGTTTTTATGGATAAATATATAGAAGGGTAGTGGGGAGATATTTGAGGATTAAAAAGTTGCAGAAAGTAAAACATTAGCAGATATGAGCACGGTAGGTTTAGGTTACAGATTAGTAAGAAGTTCTTCACCATGAGGGTGTTGAGACTCTGGAACAGGTTGCCCAGAGAGGTGGGGGAGGCCCCATCCCTGTAAACATCCAAGGCCAGGCTTGTTGAGCCTCTGAGCAACCTGATCTAGTGTAGGATGTCCCTGCTCACTGCTGGGAAGTTGGACTAAGTGGCCTTTAAAGGTCCCTTCCATTTCTGTGATTATATGATATTGTTTAAAGTTTAAAAAGACCATGCATAGTAAAGAACTCAAGAAGTATTTAATCAGTCTTATTGTTATAGGTTAAATGCACCGGGATCCCTAAAATTCCAAGTGAATGAACAATATAAGATGTAACTGTGAATCCTTGGGAAGTTCTTGTCGAATTTCCAGACAGTGTCACTGTCAATAGTTTACACTTTTTAATTTCTTTGACTTGTGGTTAGTCCAGCATTGTTATTTCACAGATACTGTTACTGAAATGTCAGTTTAGCTTAAAATTCAAATTGTTTTTCAGGGAAGTTGCCATGATTCATGTGTGTGCTTGTGCATACATCAAATTATGCGCTTACAGACTGAAAATAATTTTGCTTAATTTATGTTCTCTTTTTAACATATGCACAAGAAGCACTTACCTCAATGTATGATTAACCCCCATACATTAGGGGCGTTTGTAGTTGTTCTACAAAAAATGTAGACTTCATATGTAATGTATGATGTTTCTAATACAGAGTTGCTTCATGTCCTGGGGGGGTTTTCTTTATCTTCATCATTGGTACAGCATTCTGATGGAAATTTTCTGCATCTAAAATAACTCATGATCTCAGCGTTTTTTTGTAAATGCTTGCTTGAATGTTTTATAAATATTTTTTACAGTCTGCCAATGTTTGGACATGGCAATAAAAATTGTTATGGGTTATAGCTACCAAAGGAAACAGCTCTAGTGTAAAGTTGTGAAAAACACTTATACTAAAAACCTCTCCACGTACCAGACAAGAAATACTGAAATAAGAAGAAATCACAGGTATAACCATCATGGCTGTCCCAGCCAAAATTTCACTTAGGCTACAATTATTGCTAGAAAAACTCTCTCTTGTTTCTTGGCAGTGAGTTAATTGAAGGTATGAAAGAATAATAAATAGGAACTACTACAATAGCTTAAAACTGATCTGCAGTATGAGCAGAACCAGTACAGAGGCTGTAGGTAAGCCAATAAAGTATTGGTTTCAGTTGACCAGTAGGTCCTATTCCTAATTTCAAAACAGTAAAGCCGGTGAAATTACAATTGGTGGTAGTTATGGTCCCCTGTGCTGTGCAGTCAGGTAGTTAAACACATTCATGTGAGCCATTGCCAAATCCTTTCTCTGGTGTGTGTGTGTGTGTTCTAAGAAATACTGGGATGAGCGGCTAGGGGAGTGAAAAATACATCTGCAGTAGCTCGTTCCAGTGAAACAAGATGAGTGCAGATGTAAGTGCCCCAGAAGACCTGACCATACTCTTTGAGATCAGTTGAGATGTTTATTTTCCAATTGCAGCAGTTCTAATTAGTGTCATTAATGCTGTTGACACAGCAAGATTTCTGATATTTCCTCAGGGATTTCACAGAAGAATTATGTTTCTGCTGTTAGGACTTGCCAGGAAAACAAAAAGCCTGGGCAAGCAGTGAAAGTGATGGCACAAGCACCACTCAGTTCTGTTGCTATGTGTGAAACTGCTGAGTTTGAAATTCACCTTGCCTCCCTGATAATTTTCTTGGAGGCAGATCCTTGTTTGTCCCCTCTTAATGGACTGTACCTTGCAATTGGCTTCTGTAAGTTCCCAGATTTGTCTGGATCCTGCAGATTCACTGTTGCCACACACTTCCGCTGAGCAGCTATTGTAAGGTTTTGTTTTGCAGTTTGCCTTAGCAGGTATCTGTGATACTTCCAGGAGAAGCAAAGGACTAGATGCCCACAGGGACTTGCTAAAGGGTTCAAGAATACAAGCACTCACCCCTTTAACTAGAAAAAGAAACACGCTGAGGGCAAAATAATAAACAACTTTGTATTTCTTATGTTTTACTTTCCTCATTAAGTATTATTTAAAGTTAACATCAGAGCCTCTTAGACTTTATTATCCCCCTCCTGCATGTAGCTGTAACACTTTTGCCTAGAGAACTGTCCCTTTGTTATTTTCTCCATTTTGCAAGCTTTCCTTTAGTAATCCCTTGTGGTTTTTCTCCTGTCTCTTTCCCAGGCAGCCTTGTCTGAGGATCAGAGTTCATTTGTTTATTTAGAACCTGTTAGAATTAAAATGTAAAGTGAGTTTTGCAGGTTTTGTATTTTCCAAGGTTTCTCCCTTTCAATAGCTTGTCAGCAAAAGATTCTTTATTGCATCTGACCAGGGGGATTAGGTGCATCTCTCCTAGGGAACTGCAGAGTGGGTTTGCCCTGAGACCGTTAAGCGATGCGACATTTTCTTAACCTTTAGCAAAATTCGTAACTCAGTGACATTCTCTGAATTGTTGGAGGCATTTGGTGGAAATGCATCTTGAAGAAATGAAAAGAAAAAGCTTTACTGGGGAGTACACTCTATGACCTACAGAAGTGACAAGGGAATGTTTCAGAATGCTTATTGTGATGTTGCTTTTGGACAGAAAAAAGGTGTAATGGCAATAAAAAGACTTGGCTATGCAAGTGAAAGCAATAGGTATTTGCAAAAGCATGAATGTGAAGGAAGGAAACTAAGACATATCTGTTGAATGTAATCTGTCAGTGCAAGAATTCTGTAATCCATTTCTGTATAAGTAGATAAATATTATCCTTTCTTATAATGAGGCTGCATACGTCATGGTTTTAAAATTGCTATTAAACAGCAAAACTGGGCTTTCAAAAACAGAAAAGAAACACCAGGTGCAATGCGTTCTCCAACTTCTGGTTTTCATTTGAATTATATTTGTAAATCCTCTTTCTCTACTTTGCAAATCTTCGTTTTCTATGTTTGCAATAGTTAAATATTTTGTTCCACTTGCACGAAATTACAAGTGGCTTCAAAACTCTGGGGTTTTTGACATGTCTGGAGTGAAATACAGAAAATTAATTGCATTGAAATTGTTCAGTTACAGATAAGGCGTTGTTTGAGTTTGTTCTTTTTCCTTTTCTATCTGTGTTACACAATCCACACATACTAGATAGGGCAGATGCAAAGATTGTTACTCCAGGTGAAGTTTAAGGTGTAAAATGTTTGGACTCCTATTCACCTAAAATGATAGAAAGAAAAATGATGAAAAATATCCTTTTAACTAGCCAGGCTTTATGCTGATAAACCCCCAATGCAGATTCCTTTGTATTTTTCTTCGTTTTCCTTATTCTAAATGATTAATAGATTTGGGCACTGCTGATAAAAGCTCATAATCCTATAGGTGTGGAAATCTCTTTTTGAATCCTCAGATTTCACAGCATCATCTGAAGTAATCTCACAGTCTTGCTGCTGTGAAATCTCTGAAATGCATTGCAATGACATTGCAACCACAATTTTCAGCCATGGTGCCATCGTAGTAGCACCAGTTATGATAAAGTTTTACTATGCTACAGTTACGTTCTTTAAATGATGTTTGGAAATTTACAAATAATGTATTTTGTGTTTCTTTATCATATGAATCAGACAACAATTTTGATGTTGCAATTTATTTTTAATGAGTATTAAAATCATTGTAATCAACATATTTATTTATATATTAACTGATATTACAATGCCATGACTCTTTTGGAGTCTAACTTTGAAACTTGGTAATGCTTACAATGAGAGAAGTGGAAAAACCAGCAAACTTAAAAACTACGGTTCTGAAGTTGACTTGCTGAAATACTATAGCAGTGATTAAAAATAACATCAGTTTTATCAGTGATCTTGAATTTCAAGTTATACAGAAAAAAATCATAGTGTTTAATGACTAGTTAGTGTTGTACATATAAAGCCTGTGATACATATAGAAGTATATATCTAAAAAACTCAGAATAACTCTTCTTTTAAGGTATGTCAGCATACTTGCATGCTGTATGTTTCTAAAAAGCCGATGTTATACCAAATTTCAAGAATCATTGATCCTTTAAGTATATTGTATAATACAGCTGTCAGATGATATCATTACGATGCTAGGTCTGCTGGAGTTAAGATTAAGAACTTGGTTCTATTTCTCATGCTTTTCTAAATACTGTAAAGTTAACATACTTAATTGACCTTGTACTTCTCCTGTCAAGATTTGATTGCATGAAATCAACATTTTTGGAGTAGTTCAGTATCTCATCTCCTATTCTCTAATTCCTCTGCAGCCCACAGACTTTTCTGGTGATTGACAGGTTCTATTAGTGCTTGTTCCCCTATCAAGATTAAACCATGACTAATGGAACTATGCCCCAGACTTTTTCATTTCCTAGATGTCTCCCTCATCTACTGCAATGGCACCTACTTGCCCCATGGGAAAATGAAATTGAAATAGGTCTCAGACCAGTATACATTTTATATTCGCCTAACTGATCGCAGTATGTATGTTCATGGTAATATAAATGATTTCTCATTTGCTATTTATTTCTTAGTTCAAGCAGATGTGTTGCAGACAGTGGGATTGGCTGGAGACTGGTCAGAGTCTGGTCACATGTGACCCTTAGCTGAATGTTGCTGTGTAATTTAACTCAATATTTGTCATAGACTTCCAAGCACCGGAACTGAGAACTGCATTCAGAATGCTTTATAAAGTGATTTTAACAGTTTATCACTTGGAGTTCATGTTTCTGCATCCTTTCTTACCAATTTCTAATACTCCCTTTGACTCCTAGATAACTTTTGAGTGCTAAACTGATGCTAACAGAGAAACACTTCACAGAAACACCAAGGTCATTTTTCTGGATGATAATTTATTCAGAACATCTGCTTTAATTTCTTATGGTTATTATTTAGTGTTTATTTGCATCAGATTTTGATTGCTATTTTACTGCGACATAATTAATTGCTGTGAACTTCTGTAACTTGTTTCAGTCAAGTTTGCGCTAAACTGACTTGAATATTTTCTTATCAGCAAATTTTGCACACTTACTAATTGCTGCTTTTTCAGTTTTTTATGAATATAAAAGAACAGAAAAGGTCACAATAGAGAGATTAGTGAAATGCTGTAGCTTACTTGTCCTTGTTGTAAAATCAGACACTTACTGTTGCCAGATTGAAAGTCTATATGTTTATTAATTTAGGGAAAAAGCCTTATTTGGTGTAGAACTATCAATTCCTACCAGTCCCTTCTTTCCATCTTGAGAAGGTTTGAAATCAGAAAAAGCCAGGCTTCCTAGATATCAGGAATGTAAAATGATGGCAAAGTTCATACAACAGCTGTTCTGTATTTCAGTGATGCAGTAGTATGCCCAATACTACTTATCATCTGCCTTTCCACTGCCCTTGAGTAGGACATAGATGCCTGTCCCTTGATCTCACAGATTAGTCTCCTTATGCTAGAGCAGTTGTTGCCCTTCAGTTCTGTAATTTCACTTGCCAACAATTAAGTCTACACACCATGCTTTTCTCCCATCTACCTGCTGACAGAAAATGAGAAGCAAAAAATTGTAGGGTGAAGAACTCACTCATTTCTGTTCTTTGGCAGTGACAGTACATACCTGCTCGGGTGCCAAACCTGGGAACGCTCAGGTCTCAAAAATACTGCAGCTCTTTGCTGTGCATAGGCCAGGCTGCCCACTAGTCATAACTTTGCCGTGCTCTTGATCCATCTGTAGACTGCAAACCAAAGTAACTGGAAGTTACTGGATGGCTTGCAGGTATTTCTCAGTGTTCCATTGCCAGCAACAGCAAATGACACACAAGTTTTGTGCTGCAGAAGGGCAGGAACACCATCAGGCCATCATTGAATTAATGAGTTTTTTATGTGTGAATAATGCATAAACCCAGTTCTTTCTTCCACCAACAATCCATGTTGTTTTGTAATGAAATATGCATTTCTTTTATATTTGAAAAATGTAAAGTACATTCATTTTGTGGGTGGTGCAAAATTTATGATCTTTTAAATTATTCATTTCAATTTTTTTTTTAAATATTGTAGGTATATTTAAATTACATGATAGATGTCCACCCTGTGCCTTACCAACCGTTGGAATTAAATATGATAGATTTGGAACTCTTGAGACTTGCTCCCTTTTTCCTGAAATGAACCATCTTGACCATGCTTACACTTTCAACAACCACACATTTGAGACTTAACCATGATGATTACAGTTGATTTTCCTGAAATAACTTAGCAAGACATTTTGCTGGATTTAGAGGGGTAAGACTGTACTTCAACTACATTGCTTTCTGGTTTGAACAAGGTTCTATTGTATTCTGATGCAAAGTGGAGAGCTCTACACTCAGCAAGACTGTCTCAGCATGCTTATGTTCTCTCTCTCCTGTGTCGGACTGCTTTCTGGGCTTTGAGTACCTACAGAGGTATAGATTTCTTTGCTTGCTTATTCCTAAACATTTGATTTTGTGACACAGAGAAATATAAACCAAAACATTTTTCTTGTGTTGGTTAAAAATTACATTAATATTCTTTTCACTTAATGTACTGTAGAAATGTTACTATAGAAAGTGACATGCACAGTATTTTGATGAACAGATCTTTCAAATGATAATGCTGTCACAGAAGGAGTGTTTGATTCAGCATAACCACTAGACTACAGTGTGCCCAAGTAGTTTCTTTTTTCCCCTGAAATCATGTTTATATTCAACCATTGTCTTGTCTAACACATCACTCTTAAAATGCCATATATTTATTTTTAAAAGGTCATTTAATGCAATTGACCTGGTACAGCTAGGGTGCACTCCACAAATTACTTGATTGTCTCTGCTCACATGCCTCACAGGGATGGCCAATGTCAAAATACCACTGATCAGCATTTTTGGGATGTATTTAATATTCTGTTAGTGAATTAAAGGTATTTAATTTTCAATGCATAATGAATGTTTTGAGGCTTTGTAACAAGGCTTCTGACATCCAATTCTAATTTGTGTAATCTGGGAGGTATGCTGAGGATCTGACTTCCTTCCCTTGGCTGTGAAAGTGCCCTAAACCAGATCCCTCTATTGTTTAATGTCAGCTGCACATGCATTCTTGAATGCTGATTTTAGAGATTCTCTAGTTAGGAATTCATGGCCAAAGAGAATAAAAATCTTAACAACTATCAAGTATCTTACCTAATCTGCCTTTCTATTTTTGTCCTTTTTTTGTGGAGTATTTAACCTATTTTTTATCCTCTTGAAAAGAAGACAGAAGTACCACAGGCCAAGCAGCTAAATGATTAGATTTAACTTTTATTTTCTGTTAAACAGTCTGCACTGGGATTCTGTTTCAGAGTTTTAACTTAAAGCAGTTCCTATGTCTCAGGTATTGGCTCAGCTGGACTTCATTTATATTATGTGCTCATAAATGGGAAGATGCATCTTCCAGATGTGGCCTGACAAGTGCTGTGTGGGATAAAAACTTCTCTATCCCTGCTTGGTGATGCACTTGTTGGTGCAACCCAGCATCCTATTGGCTTTCTTTGCCACAGCACTACACTGTTCACTTATATTGAGAAAGAGTAATGCTAATCAAGTGGGCATTTTTTTTTTCTACTTGTATTAAAATTATGAATTAAAAGTGCTACAGGAAACTATTTTGTTAATTATCATTCACCAGTACAGCCCTACCATTTTTTAACAGTAGCAGACTTGTGTTACTATGATGATTTTGAAAACATAGCTCTTGCTGTTGATGTAAGTTAACATCTTTGCCTTTTCCATCCTCTGAGATGCTCAGAAAGTTAATTGCTGGAGAGGCATTTAGATGATGCCAGAGCATTATGAAGTTGGGAGAGCATTAGCCTACTATTCTGAAGGTCAAGGGTTCAATTCCTTGTCCAGGTATGGGCTTGTCTGAGTTGGGTTGATGGCTGGACTCAGTGATCTGTAAGGTCCCTTCCAACTTAGGTAATTGTGAAATTAAAAAAATAACAGTTATTCCATCTTTGAAAAAATCTGAGGAGAGCTTTTAAAAATAATTGTTCACACTTCTGAATGTTTCATAATTTTATAGAAAATTCTGTAATGCGTGTAGTGGTCCTTCTATACCCATAATAGGCATTTTATAGTAATTTTCTCCATTTGCAAAGATTTATTCTGTTTTGTGTAATGAGAAAGCAACTTCTTAATGATGATCTCACCAAATTTTCTTGCATGATAAATCAAAATACAGGATTCATTAGCATCTGTAAGAGTTTTTGTAATTTTCTGTATGATCTTTAAGGCTCCTTTCAACCCAAACCATTCTGTGATTCTAATATTTATCTCTACATGTGCTATTGCTGTTGCAATATTTATGAAGAAATATTTACACATCATGGTATAGTTAATTGGTGCCCTTATTGGGAGAAATCACTTTTCCATTACACAAAATCCCCACAGCTTCTGTCTGGATTGGTTGTCCTTTTGTCTCATTTAATTTATAACATTATCCCAGAGGGGAGAAATTCTTTCCAAATGGGGTCTTTATTTGTATCAGTAGCCTTAACTGCTTAATATTTATGCATCATCCAGAAGTGTGAAATGCTATGACAAATCAATGGTTTTGTGAATTCTTTCTGCACTCTTACTTCTCAGTATGTTCTTATTTTATTGTGATAGCAAATTACAACAAAGGTGTGATAGGTTTGAAAATGGGGATGCAGTTCAAAAATGTTCTGCCATGGGTGGAAAATCTTTAATACTGTCAGTCACGCTCATTAAATTATGTTGTTATAGCAACTTATTAGCCTCTTCCATACTTAAAATATCTTGTGTCAAATAATTACTACTGCCTAATTGTATTTTATTGCAAAAGAGGTGAGTAATTAAAGAGGTTCTTGCAATGGCTAAGGGGCCAGAAAGGGTCAGAAACTACTTGTAATTGGAATATATATTGTGACTATGAATTAATAGGTCTAATAATCTAAATGTGAATTCATTCCCCATTCCAAAAAAGTCTCCAGTGTATTTGAATTCCTGTTTCCTGCTCATAAACGTTAATGAATAAAAATTGTCTCAGCCCTGCTCTTTTTTTTTTCTTTTTCCTTTTGTATCACAGAATCACAGAGTATCAGGGAGTGGAAGGGACCTCAAGAGGTCTAGTCCAATCCCCCTGCCAGAGCAGGAACACCTAGACCAGGTCACACAGGAAGGCATCCAGGTGGATTTTGAATGTCTCCAGAGAATGAGACTCCACAATCTCTCTGGGCAGCCTGTTCCAGTGTTCCATTGTATCCTCTTGTCAGTATAAGAAACTTAAAACATGTGTGACATATTTCTTCCCAGGCTGGTCCTATTCTTGAAAGCTTTCTGAGCATTTGGTCCAAGACAGCAATCATCATAATCCACAGATGTAGAGCTTTGATAGGAGAAAAGGTTTCTTACAATGTATTTGCCAATCCAAGTTAGCAAGTGCCAAAATCAATCAGAAAAACTATTCAGACAATTTTAGTTGTGGAATCAAAGCTTTTTTTTTTCTTACTTTCATGGTCTAAGAAGGTAATTTTTATTTCTCTTCAGAATTTCTGTAACTGATTCACAAATCATTTTTTGATGCTGAGTACAGAATCCAGCAGAAATAATTCTTTGTTTAAAGAGAAAACTGTGCTATCCTGAAGGAGGAGATTGAAATAAAAGAGCTTCTAAAGTGGTGTAATAGCTGTGCAGTACTGAGGTTTATGGCAATAGTGAATGAAATAGGGAACCTGTTACAGCTCTTCACCTTATGTGAAAGTAAGCACAATTAAAATAATGCCCAGCAAAAGCCTTCTAATCCCTAAGAAGAGCCAGCAAGTCTTTTACTGACTGCACTTTGATCTTTTTCATCTAATCCAAGCACCGTTCTCCATGTTATTCATATTCTTGCACTGTAGGACTTTGCATTATACACTTGACAGTCCCATCTGTTTCTCTTCTAGCTTAACTATCATCTTCATTTTATGTTTTCTTTACTAAACAAGGTCACTCATACATCACCTCTCTGCTTAAAAGTATATCAGGAGCTTGTGATAATTAGATATGTGGGGCATAGGGAGTTATTCCCAGGTGACACCTCTGCCATATTGTTTTGAGGTAAGTCTTTGCAATGCACAGTAAGTTTTACTTCTCCCCTCAGACTTTCCTTAAGGTAGAGAAGTTGTCTTATATGTGGCAATGAATCTATTCAATATTTTGCCAGACTTAATTAAATAGAATCCTTTTTTTTTTAAATTAAAACAAGCCAATGCTTTTCCTGAACCTCTGAAAAAAAACAGTATTCTCTGATGAAATCAGAAGAGAAAATAAAAATTATCACCTGTTCTCTCCAGCAGTGGTTTTATACCTTTTTTGGTTGATTTGTTTGGTTGTTTTTTTTTCCAAAGAGACGTTGTTTCTTTATTTTAGTTTGTATCAGTCTCTCTTCCACTATCCTCTTATCAATTGATGATCTGGGGGATTTTGTGCTCTTTAACTTTGCTTAGGGCTTTGTGGATTCACCTTCTGTTCCATACATCATGAGTCTGTTAGTATTTAGATTGTTTGGATTTACATTCTATTAATTTCACAGCTACACTAGTGATTGCTCTGTCTCTTAGATGACTTGATTAGGGAATGCAGAGTGATAATATTTTGAAACTTACTGCAATTAAATATGTTTGCAAATGGAACCACTTTAAATACATCCATGTCCTACTGTTTTACTTTTCACTGTGTTCTTGGATAAACTGTGAAGGTTGGCTGTCTGAATTTGCTCAAATATTTGCAAAAGGTGAACTTTTCTCTGAAACTCAGCAATAGGATTTACGTTTTAACGTCCCCTGATGTTAACAAATTTGTATAATGGTTACAGGTAACACATGTGCTGTGAGCATATTGTCCATACACTGTTCCCCTAAATGAACAGTTTCTTCAGCAAGGAAAAGATATTTTGGATACAGAGTTCAGCATACCTGGTAGAGTGCCATAATTATGGTTGATGTGAAAAGTAGTGCTGTTTTATTTAAAGATTTTTTAAAAAATAGATACATACCTAAAGTAAAGAAGCATTCTATTTTGAAATTTCCAGTCAATATAAGGGGAAAAAAATGTGGTGGCTGTCATTTTGTCCCTTGATTTTGTACTCTAATTGTGTAACTTTGATATAAGTAACAGGTCTTTTGAAAGTAATTTCAATGTGCAAATTGTTTTTTGCTTTGAAATCTAGACTTAGGAAATTTTAGCAGCTGGCATAGGTATGTTTGCTCAGCTGAAACTAAACAGATAAAAATATACAAATATTTGTCAGAGTTACAGCAAAGAAATGGAAGACGTTCTGCTATTTTTCTTGATAAAAGTGCCAGGCTTTTCTTTAAAGCCAAAAACTGCCACATGAATATGTATTAGTTTAAATCTCAAGAGATTTAAAATCCATGTTCTCAAGTGTTTACTTAACTGTCATGAAGAAGATAATTTCTTAAAAGGGCATAAATCCATTCTCATTGGATAAAATATAATTTATTAGCTAACAGCCCATCTTCAATTCAAATCATGACAAATACGGAGGAATTATATGCCATCCAGATTATTCTAGGGCATGTTAAAAAAGTACTAACCCTTGGAGATTTGCATTATTTATGGGATATTACCAGAAATTTCCATGAATTTGTCATCATTCTGTCTTTTCAGAAACCAAAGGCTGAAAGCCTTATATTAGATTGGTGTAAGTCCAGAATAAGTCTATATAACTGTGACTAAAAGATGGTCAATTGAGAGAAGAAAAGTCTCCCTGCCAAGTATGAAAAATGAACTTAGAAGTCAGCAGAAATGCTCTTCATTCTTTACTTAACTTGGTCCCAAAAGATGGGAACAAGTATATAGCTCATAACTTCATGGGACACTAGAGGTTTGTAGAGTTTACTGATCTGCCATAGATTTTCCTTTAGTGCACTCACCTTCTTCAGTTACAGTCCTCCTGGTAAGGGATTGAATTTATGACTTCTTTTAGATGAAGGTGAAACTACCTGCTGTATTGCACTTGATAATTTAAATTTAATACTGCACAGCTGTAGTTCATGCCAAAAAATAGAGCATGTTCTTTTCTTCAGAGGTTGAACGTGAGACGGAGCAATGATAATTAAAAGACATGGATGGAGTAGCTTTGAAACATTTTTCTGCTTTGTGGAAGCTAGACTGCAATACCAAAAATTAATTGACATGCCAACTAATTTCAATAAAAATGAAATAACCCTGAAAATTTTCACAAACTACATGTATTATCATACTGAAGTCCTCTTTCACTCAGATTTATGAATAATGAGAATTTGGCAGGTTAACCTCAGGTGAAAGAGCAAAATTTCCTGCATTTTGGTTTTTGCTACCTCCTTGCTACCTCAGAGAATACTTTTGATATCCTTTCTTTTAAGAACATAATATGAAATAGATTTTGAATGTATTAATTTTAAGAGATCATGGATGGTATTTGTCAGCAAATTAAAGCGGCACAGTACGATACAGAAAGTTTCTTTTTTAAGATAGTTTAAAATAATTGCTTTTATGTAAAATTTTATTATTTTTGCAAGGAATTACTTAAAACCTACTACTTAAATAAGAATTCTTGCATCTTGAAAGCAATTTATGAGATATTTTTCAAGTGAACATGGGTATAAGTAAATAGTGTGTATTTTGTTCTTGTTTGTCATAGCAGCACAGAAGATTACAGTCCTAGGGCTCTGATAGCTGGGAGTACGATGCAACGATTATTGGGGAAGCTGGAGCAGAATTTAGGCTTTCATATTTTACAATCTATGAAAGACTAATGATTCCACTGCTATATGATAATACATCACCTTTTAAGAATTTATTAGGACCAGTGATTCTTCTGCAAAGGATGGGGATTAAGCTGCAGTACTGTCAGCATGGTGTTTTGACTCTGACTCAGGAAAGAATCCCCTATTGGCTTCTCAAGAATGAGTATTTTAAACTCTCTTTTATACACAGTCATTCTCTTAGAAGCCTGGTAATATTTTTAAGTATTTCAGGATAACTTTTCTGTGACTAAGCTTCGTCTCTTCCACATAGTAGATGCTTTTTATGTAACTTATACATCATGTATCATTAATTTTGACAGCATGATTAGCATGATTATTTATTTAATATCCAGTGGAAATTCATAAGCTAAAATCTTTGGTGTTGCGATGATTCTTATCCTGGGTTACAGTGGAAGCTACCTTAGTATGGTGGGAGTAGCAAATTCTGACACTGTGCTGGCATAACCCGTATGAAACAAAATTATGTTAGATTTAATATGGTGGATGATAGGAATTTGGAGAAAAATCAGTTTGTTTTCCCAGTGTGCTGCACTTTAGAGCTGAAAAATGTACTCTGACTTTCTGCTTTATACAAGGCTTTTCAAGTCATCCCTGAAGTATAGCAGAAACGGTTACAATGGCTAATGAAAACATTTTTAATTATGTAATAGGAAGTGTGAAAGAGAGGATCTACCTCATATCAACCTTACATTAATAAATTATTTACATTACACTGTTCTACATCTGCTATTTTTTCTCAGTTCTACTATTCAACTTGAAACTGGGAGAAGAGGGAATATTCTTGCTTAGAAGTGAGCACATAGGAAGAGTTGTGTCTTGTATCTGTTGCAACTGAAGTGAGTCAGAAAGAAAATGTTAACCTCAAGTCCAGTAGCATGCGTATCTGGTATTAATTCTGTGATGATTACCAAAATAGTCACTTTTTTTAAAGTGTTTGCAAAGGCAGCTTTCTGAAAAGGGAACATTGATCTTATCTAGTTAGTCTAGGACATCTGTTGCCAAGCATATGCTCGGAATATGGTCGCAGTTATGGACATGCAGTTCTTGGTAGGTTCAAGGTTTAACAACGGAGTTAAGTCTGTTGTGACTGAAGCAGACTGAAAAGAAAATGGGCACAAGTTTGTTCTAGTGAAAGAAAAGCTCATTTGGCTGCAGCAGGAGCAAACAATCCTTTCTTCTGATTAGAGATTTGTTGTTTCCAGTTAGAGTTTTGTTGAAGTGAGAACTGAGGAGAAAACATAAAGTGATAGAAAAGAGCAACAAAATTGGATGTGTGCTCAGTAGTGGCTTCCTTTTCACTAAAGCTTTTCTGTTGAGGAGCAACTCAGGACTAGTAAAGCAAAGTACAAGAGGATTAAAAAAGTTAACCTTTCTAAATAAATTATAGTCTAAAAATTCTATATGAAGCGATATGTTTTCCTAGAATGCATAGTCTTGTTGTGAAAGATATACTAGAGATTTGTTTTTTCTTTATATTCTTGGTGAAGCAACATTATCCACAAAGATAATAAATACCTTCTTCAGGGGACTATAGATCATGCAGTGTACTATAACATTTTCCAGTGCCATATCTTTTTTCTTCTTTTGAAAGAAAAGTATCTTAGAAAAGTAACACCAGACATAAATCCCAAAGTATATTTCTTTTGGATCCTTTTATTTATTAGTTGATTTTGCAGGGAAAGGCAGTAGTGTGAAGGTCCATTCATATTAGTGTTGTTTTTAGGTACACATCTTTGGCAGGATTGACTTTATGGGCATTTCATCTTACGTACATTTTCACTTCTCATCTATGCAATGGAAGGAAATGTTTATTTTAGTCCAACCCTGCCCAGTGGGTTTGTTACCAGGAATATCAGAATCATAAAAATGACAGTGGATATCTTGTGTCCTCTTTGCTAGAATTTATGACAGTAAATTGCAGTAAAACATTGCAGATTCCAAATCTTGTATGAAAGGCATCTGTCAGACTTGATTTCCAAACCTTTTTTTATTCTTCAGCCATGTTTTTAACCTCTCATAACTTTTAAACTTTCAAAGCCCACTTGTGACAACTGAATTGATACTTTAGGTGCTTAGTATTATTAAAAAGGAATGTTTTCGGGAACAAAAAATTAGCTCTGGGTAAATTAAAACAAGACCTATTTAAATGAGCCATCATGGCAGTTCTCTGATTAAAGTATTTGCAAGATGGACATGCAGGTGACATCTACTTTTGTTAGTGTTCCTGATAATCCACACCTATTTATTATTTGTACATGCTGCAGTGGTGCTTCATTAGAGGCTAGCATTCACACTCTGAAGACTTCATTCTGTGAAGACATCTTTTCATGCTAAGATCAGAGAAACAGCATGATTTTCTCTGCAAATGATTGCAAACTGTCCAGGAAATACATACTGCAAGGCAGTGAAGCTGAGTTTTCAGTTTTTACTGTTCTCTTAACTGTTGAAGCAGCTTGATAAAAAAGTGGAGAGCTAGTAAGTTTGGAGCTGAGAGGTGAAGAAGCAAACAAATTTGTCTGGAGTCGAAAAGTAGATGTGAAAAGGGATAATGTCAATAGAAAGAGGGCTAAATTGGAAAGAGAGGAGAGAAAAATAGCAATAAATATGATCTGAAAGGAGCAGACTGAGGTTAGAGGTAGAAAGAAGCAGGAAGGCTAACTGTGATGAGCTACCTGCCCATCCCTTTTCCACTTTGAGAACCTGGAAATGAATCTAGATCTCTTGTACCTCATGCTGATCTGGTTCAGTGCAATGGAAAATTTCTCTTTTCAATTTCTTTTTTTTAAAAAATTAATTCTCTGTCAAGTACTTGCTGAGCCAAGCACTACCTCAGCTAACAGGTAAGTTAAGAATGTCTGGATAAGCATTTGTTTGAGTCAATTTAGAATTTCTCATCTCAAGTCTTACATTCAGGAACAAAACTGTGTGCCAAGATGTCTTGGCAGGTAATCCTCTTTTGAACTGTAACTTCTGCTCCCTTGTTCTATGTGAGTGTTGTCCGCTGTCATTACTTAGGTTGCCATTCTGGAGTGGGGTAAAGAAAAGCTTTAAATTTTAAATATACAAAACTAGATCTCTTTGTATTTTTCTGTATTTGTTTGTAGCCTCAAAAAGAAATGTTCCATAAAAGTTTTAAAGTGTGTTATTTGAAAAGGCACATTATTCCAGAGCATGTGTGTATTGAGGACAAGTACAACAGCTACTACCATGTGTTTGCTTTTGTAAATACTCGAATAGCATGCTTGGTTTGGGTTCATTTGATTTAAATGCAAAAATAATGAGTTTTTGTTCAAAAATTGGTAGCAGTATGAAACACTTTATCAAATTATGAATGAGCAAGTGATAGAAAAAAGAAAAAACGTGCCCTGTGATGCTGAAAGTTGTGATTGGATGATAGTAATCTTAGTAAGAATACCAAGGGAGACACTGTATCTTTTCAAACTAAGAAATACAAGCTTCTCTTTTTTTGCAAGTATATAATGACATGCAATTTCAGGATGATGGAATCAGGATAGTGGCTGATGGAAATAAGTTTTAACATCCTTTACATATTCTTATTTAAAAATAAGATGATTTGTAGGCAAGTCTCTCCATACAAATCCTGTTATGAGCAGAGAAATGAGACATTATGGAATAGATGATTTTGACAGATTTTGCAAAAACTGAAAAATAGTTTTAATAGTACCTTATGAACACTGTGTTTGCCTGAGATAGCATTATATAATCATGATAGAGTACTGATAATATGAAATTCAAATGCTTGATGTAATCCCCATGGAAAGAAAGAAACTGCTGGTGCTTGGCCTGTGACCATACGTCACAGAAATTGCAGAGTGGTAGAGGTTGGAAGCGACCTATGGAGATCTGTTAGTCCAACCGCCCTGACAGTGTTTAGTCAGGAGGGCTGCGAGCAGAGTTCAGTCATCTTGTTATCCAAAGATGCAGAAGAGACAGAGAGACGTGATAGAGACTTCACTTGTTTCTCTGACACTTACGTGGCCTCTATCATTGGCAGTAGTCTTATATGAGGCAGCAAGCAACTTTTGCCATTGCACAGTCAGAAATGCAGGCACAAGGACACAGCCTAGGGATGACTTCAGCTCCTGTGTTTTGGCATGCAGGAATTACATTGTAAAAATGTTTAAATGCTGCCTTTGTATACCTTTATAGATTTGTCAAATGATGAATGTTAATTAATTCATTGCATTTTTAAAAAAGCATAAAAATGTGAAGATGGCAAGTTTTAAAGTGGCTGGGGAAATTGTCAGCAAGAAGGTGCTTTTGATACAATATTTAACATCTAAACATGATAAACCAGCTTTTTTACAAATTTCTGCATTGTAATTTAATACCTGCTTTTAAGAAAAATTTAATTCTATATCAATGTTTTTAATTTGTAGATACATTGAAACCTTGAAGGAACACAAACCAAAAATTGTCTGGGATGAACAAATTGCAGAACACTACTTTGAGTACAAAAAGTGAGTAACATTTATTAACTTATATTTTTCAAGTATTTTTGGGCATGCTCCAGTAATTACCAGTTAACTGTAGCATGCAACTAGAAATTCTATTGTCTGTGGTCTGTATGTCAGCACTGAACTGTGGCATAAGAGAGTGATTCAGGCAAAAGAAGTAAATCAGAGAAGGTTTAATGAAATAGCATAATCTAAAACAATCTTTAGAAGAGATGACTGATGAGACATCTTTGAAGTTATCTAAGGAATGTTACCTGTTAATCAGATGCTCTGAGATTAATACTGTGAGCTGCTGGGTGATTACCAATAACTCATCCAAAAATAATTCTGGTCCAGCAGCTTAGTGAAGAGACTGATCAAGCAACAGCCTTCCACTAAATAGAACAGAATGTAGGGAAGAGTAGTAAGAATAATATCAAGTGATTTCCAGATCAGGGTTTTTTTTAAAAAAAAACACAATTACAAGTTTTTTATATTAACTAAAGAAGAATAAATCAGAAGCTTTGTTTTTGTGATCTTTAATGGGCAATAGAATTTAAGATATGGTGAACTGTTTTCAAAAGAGTAAACCCAAGGGCTTGATTTGAATGGTGGGCCCCTGGGATTCACTTGTGAACCACAGTTTCTAAACATGTCCTTGCCAACTGAACATGTGGGGAAAGGACAGCTTGTAAGTGTTACAACATGTTTAGGACTTTCATTTTAATCATAGAATATGTTGAGTTGGAAGGGACCTTCAAAGCTCATTTAGTCAACACCCTTGCAGTGAGCAGGGACAATCACAAATGTCACCTGGTCTTTTTCACATAGTATTAGCTATTAGGAAACTCTGCTATGTTCTTTAGATGTTTTCAAAGGTCATGCTTTAAAGACTTTTGAGGAACCAGGGATTTTTGTTGTTGGAGTTCTGTCACAATGCAACTGTTATGCAAAGACTCCTCTAGCAGGACTTACTTTATATAGTTGTGGTTTGAACTTTCTGACTTTATCACAACTAGCTTTGTGAAAGCCTATTTAAGTAGGATGATTTTCTCAGGAGGACCTTTCTGACAGATATTCCCATGACTGATAGTTGATTTTTGGATGTTATGTCCCTGCTCTTAAAGACTTTTTTTTCCCACCACTTCATATTTATAGGCTGTCATATGTTTGTATCTACAGCCGAAAAGGGGCAGGAGTAGAAGTTCTTATATGCAGTAGAAAAGGAGAGGAATGAGAGAAAATCTTGGCCCTACTCAGCCATCAGTGGATAGAGTAGCCAGAATGCAAGTATGGAATGAATGGATGTTAATGGCAAAAGTGCCTGATTTCACAAAGTTCCTTAGCTTCTGGAGTGGAATGGACATTTGAAAGATACAATCTACTGAATGGCAAGTAATTGCGGTCTTCAGGCATATTGCAGCTTATGTGATGAACACACTAGTGTATCTCATTTTTAATAGCAGTAACTAATTCAGAATAAAATTGATAGCTTTCCTTATCACCATCTTTGTTTCCTTTAATGAGAAGGAACAAATCTGGTTTTGAATTCTTACCTCAGCTAAAAATCCTATGGGAATCTATAAAAATGATTCTGACTTACTTGAATTTCCTGTTTTGCAGAAATAAAGGAGGAAAACATGCTGTTTTCTACCCAACACTGAAGGTAGGTGCCGCTTTTTCAGGTCAGAAAACCTTAGGAAAGAGATGTTTACCTGACTTCTTGTGTTATTCAGATACTTCAGAAAGTGCTGAATTGAGTTTAGGAATTTGTGAAAGTTTACCCTGATCTAGTTGTTACAATGCAAAGTTTCAGCTGCCTGTACAAGATGACTGAGGGGTTGGAATCTTTCGAGATTTCTAGGGCAAACCCGTGCTCTGAGTGGATCTGTTCAAGTGTGCAGTTCATGTGCTAACAGATACGCTGATGCCAGACAAGAGATTGTAGACATTCTGTTTCCAATCCTATTGATCGGAAGCTTGGAGAACTTTTGCCTTCCTTTGGGTCCTGAGTCTTCCTGTCAGCCTGCTTCACCCTATTTTCTTCAGTTCTGTTTTCCTGGAATATATTCCTGTGCTTTGAAAACTTAAGCATTTGTCTTTTGCCAGGAAGTACAATTTCTGCCTACAGAATACAGGATGAAATGGTTACTTGCATCCTCAGTTCCTAAAAAACTTTCTTTATATTTTCTCAAACTAAGCTAAAAGCAGTATGTTAAGCCTCTGCTGGCTTTTAATATTGGAAGGGAAGTACTTCTTATTTGAAATTATATAATATTGACAGAGAAAAGAGGCATTTTGTATGGTTAAACTAATGTGAAATAATCCAAGGCTTTGTTTTTTCTAAACAGGCCTGTTATCTTAAGCTCCATTAGTACAAGGATATTACCCTCCATTAATCTAATATTAGTGGAAGTACTAGCACTTATGTAGTATTAATCAGCATATCTAACTATGTCTTAGAATGTTAGAAAGTGTCATTTCAGAGAAAAGATTTACTGTGCTGCATGTTGTTATGCTGCATTCTCTTTGGCCTTGTGGAAGGATTTCACCCTTCTATTGTCAGTACTGACCAGGTTAAGGACACTCATTCCTGTAAATTTCTTTCATTAATACTTGTCTAATAGATACTGAACTATGGTCATTGGTGAATTTATGGAAACAGGGTATCTTTCCAGTTTCCACAAGCTGGTAATGAAATATTTTGAGATCTGTATGCCAGGGCAAATCGAAGAATTGTTCCACATAATGGTGATCAAGATGGTCAGGGAGCACTTAATTTAACTACCCCATGACAAATGTGTTTCTTCGCCTTTTTAATGTTATAATCACTGGCAGATTGCTCAAAATTGGTCTGTTCATGGTTAGTTAAAAACTGTCATGAACACCAAACCCAGTGGATCTGTTAATGATGCTTTGATACCTTGTTCTGTTTTCTATGCAAACTAGTTTTAAATGCATCCCTGGTGTAAGCAGTTTAAATACTGCAGTTCTGCCTTTCAAAGTGAGAAAAACCTGAAACTAAACTAAAAGACTGAAAATTAACAAAGACTACAAGACTGAATTTAAAAAGTGCAGGACATAGATTGTGGCATTGCTTCCCTTGTAACTGATGGCTAAACTAACTAAATCGGTGGCTGGAGCTGAAAGAAGCATACTTCAATCTTGCAGAATCTCTTCAAATAGAATTGTAAAAATGAAAATTCTAGGAGAAGACAAGGGTAGGTAAGAGATCTTGATGGTATTTTACAAGTTGTTCTAAGTGTCTTCAGTGATTAAGTTTTATTTTACCCCCAGCACATTTCTATAAAGAGTTAGAATTTCTATACCTTGTGAAATGAGAGTCTAAATTAGAGTAGTCCTTTGCATAGTTCATAAATCTGTTTTATTTCTATGGCATTTTGTCTGTTTAGCTCTTATCTTTTATTAGGTCATTGAATTAACTATTGCAGTTAACTGTCTTGAACTAACCGGAGTATTTGAAATACAGACTAGATTTTTCAGTAACTGGTTCAAGGTTACGTGTTTCATTAAAAAAGTCTGATAGTAGCATGAAGAGATTGCAGCAAGGAGTGTCTGACTACATGGTAATTGCTTGATGTGTCTTTGTTTCAGTCCATCCAGTTGCGCTTAGATCTTGCAAAGGAACTGGGCACTGGAATATCCATCTGGGAACTTGGACAAGGCTTGGATTATTTTTATGACCTGCTTTAAAATAAGAGAAGATCTGGGAAGGACTCTATTTACTTCACTGAGACTCCACCTTCAATTCATTTGGGAACGGCAGAGAGGTGAATTTTAAAACATGTTTTGTAATTTATATTAGATCTGTATTAAAATTGCTGGTTTTTTCCCCAATAAAGAAACTTTTCTGATTTGCCATAGTAATGTGATTGATGGTATGTGATAAAATTCAGAGAAAAAAAATTAGGAATTCCATTTCAAGCTCCTGAATTTATGGTGACTGAAAATAGACCAACCCAGCTGGTTGAAAAGATTTTCTGAAATGTTTTCTACAAGAAATAAAATGGACAAGTTGGTACTATCTAATCAGATTTCAAGACAGAGACCTCTCAAACAATTACTGGTCATAACCAAAAAGAGCAAATAAATCCATCAGATTATATCTAGCAAATTTAATATCTACTGGATCCTCTGCATCTTGCTGTCTTCTGATAAGGTAAGTCAATATAAAATCTTGGGATGAAGACCAGTTTGGTATCTTTCCCTCAAGCTGGTAGAAAACCAAGCACTGACAAGCTTGGTTTAGTGTTTTTCATGTTAGTAAATTCCTGAAGCAATTCAAAGTCACAGCAATTTCTATATATAGCGATTTGATTCTAAATCAGTTTTGCTGTAAAAGATATCCAGTGATGTTTTTTCTCTTCTGTTTAGCCTGTCTCGTCTCTCAGTTTACAGTTATTTAGCAATAGTGCATGAAACATTAGTGATTGCTTTGTTGGTACTGTAACATTTAGTACCAAAGGCTATGATAGAAATGAGAGGTGTGCATGTAATGATGGATTACATGATTAGCCCAAATTGACAGAGCCCCAGAGCAGCTCTGACACCCTCTTGACTTAAAAAGGTGAAGTGAATGCTAGCAGCATCTTTTTGCATAAAGCTGTACACACTGGTGCTTTCTTCTTTGTTGGATGGAATTTTTATGAACCCAAAAGCTACAACAACCCCTTTATTTTAAAAATAAAGGAAAAAAAAAACCCACCTCCTGAAATTCAGTCTTCAGTCCCTACTTTTTGGTTTACAGTATTTATGTTTGTGAGAAATACAGAGGCTTCAAGGCAGTTTGTTCTAAAGAACTAGAAGGTGCTGGGTATTTGATGAAGGTATCATTGGTCACCAGCAGAGACTCAGGCAATGGCTCTGTACTCCCACTGGTCTTCCTCTTGGTGCTTACAGTTGTCACAAAGATAACTGCACTCCTCTGTTTGCATCCACCCTTCCCAGTAATTAATCTCAGTGGGGAATTTATCCGCTCCTGCTGGTTTCAGCAGAATAAATCCCACTGTAATCCACTATTGATTTAAGAACTATTGATCTTCACCTCTCTGGTTTAGTTCTGGTATCTCTCGACTTCTGACATTGCAAGTATCCTGCAGGGTTTACTAATCAGACTTCTTTCTTCCATGCCATTAGTAGTAAGATAATTTGCTATGTGAATACTTGTGTTCAATTAACTTGAACTTTCCAGTTCATTCAAAAGCAATTTAAAGTCATGGTATCTAGAACAGAATGAGAATTAAATTCTATTACAGTTTTCTTCTTTCAGTGGCACTACTGAACCAGAGTATCTCAGAAAGACATAGTCTGTAAGAAGGGGTGAGAAGGTGGTGAGATGCTGCAACAGGCTGCCAAGGGAAATTGTAACTGCTTCATCTCTGGAGGTGTTCAAAGCCAGGCTGGATTGACCAGGTTGAGTAACTTTGTCCAGTGGGAGGTGTCCCTGTCCATGGCAGGAGGGTTAGAACTATATGTCTTTTAAGGTTCCTTCTAGCCTAAATTGTTCTATGATTCTATGAAATGGAAGGTGGTGTGACCTGAAACAGAAAGCTGTTTCACAATACAAAGAAACATTTTTCTGTAAAGAAAAAAAAAAAACCAAAAACTATGTTTGTTCTTCTGTAGAAACAAGTATTCCTTAAGTGAAGAACTTGCATGATAAGGGCAAAGATACTGAACCCTAAAGAAATGAGAGTACGACTGGGGAGAAAAATCCAGTGTTCCTGTTAAAGCAGATTCCATCTAGTGTAGCAAGAGGTAGAATGGAAGTGCACTTGTTTCAACAGAGTATTTCCTCATTGAGATTTCTAAGATGCTTTAAGTAAAAAAATGTTGTGCCCTGTAGTTCTTTTGCAAGAAATTTTCAATATATTAGGATCTCAAACGCTAAGAATATAATGATATCCTGATGCTAAGCAGAGCTTTCCTCCAACTGACCTTTGTTCTTGTGCTTTCCCATATTTTACTGTTTTGAGTTAGTTTCACTCAAAATTCAAAGGAATACATTTTTCTGAACAATTTTTATTGCATTCACTGAGAAAAGAAACAGCAGCTGATTCTGTTACATTGGGTCTTTGATATGAAACCTGTGTTTTTATTGTGAATTATCATCCCACACGTAATTTTAATTGTTAAAAAAGAGGGAGTTTATATCTATGTACAGGTAAATATCCCATTGAGACAGAAAAGTGGACTTACCTGACTACTTGCTGGTCTCCCAGGGGTATGTAATCCTGCATCACATCTTACCTTAGGAACTATGTCTCTTGTGGTAAGTCTATGTGTCTTGAAAACCAGAGCTGCCATAGAGACTGTAATCAGAAACAGTTTTAACAGAGAATTGTGGAAAATAAATTGTTCAGCTTGTCTTACTATGAGATGCCATTTTTTCATGGAAAATTGCTTTGGTACCTTGTTTTACAGTTCCTTTTTGTTCTTGTATATAGATGTCAGACTCCAGAATTAACTTCAGTTTCCAGGTAAGAAAGTTTTGAGTTAAAGAGGAGAGGTAAAATAGACTTAAGAGTGACATCGGGACCTCTTTTCATTATAAAGAATTGGTGGGTGAGCTGCAACAATTTAGAGTTGTCTGTGGCTTTGGATGAAAATATAAAATACCTTTTCTGTTTGTACTATGAGCTACTAATCATGGCTATGTTCAAGAGTGGTGTTCTGTGTGTGCTTCTGTAGAGATGTAAATTTATGTTCATAGGAACTGTAATTACAGTCTCCTGAATTTAGGAAATATCTTTTTAGTTTGCTGTTTTGATTAATAGACAGGGCAGCTGTTTGATTTCAGTGAAACAAATGGCAGCACATAGCAAATGGATTCCACCCCAGCTATCTGAAGAGGTTGTATATAGCTATTTTGTGAAAATCCCATTCCCTTAGTGTTCTCTTTTTTTTTTTTTACATAGCAATTGCAAATTGCCTAAGCCTGAATTGGTGTTGTGTAGTCTACCAGGCAATCACCTTGATAGTCTGTGTTGGGGAAAAATACTTTTTTCCTAAAGAGAAGATTTATCTTTAATATGAAAAATAACTGGAATTGAATTTGATTAACCCTGCTTCAGAAGTTTGCAAAATTTGAAAAGCTGCAAATATAAATACAGTATTTTGTTTGCATTTGAGATTAAAAGATGAAAAATGCTTTTAAGTGTATTCTATTGGAATAAGAAAAATATTTTGAAAAAAAATTAATGGAATTAAAGACCCAAAACTGAAATCAGTTAGTCACTTTATACTCCTAATAATATCAGTTGCCTTTTCTGGATATACTTCAACGTTTGTTCTGTTACAGTTAACTTGAAAAATACTTCAGAGAAAAACTGGAATGGTATTTTTACAGGGAGGAAAGAAAAGGTTTCTTTATTAACTTTGACTTCAAATGTATTAGAACCAATTCTCCACTCATCTGCTGAGGGCAAAGCAGAGGAGCACTTTGAGTTGTCTTCATGTGGCTAACCGTTGCATAGAGTTTATATCAAGTAATATTTAGCATTTTGTCTAGTATGCAAAACATAAAATAATTAGAAAACTGCCTCTCCATGAATGAATTGTCAGCTGCATGCCCAGGTAGGAGTAAGACTTAATCAGAGGACATTACCTTACTCACCTGTTTTTTTGAGTAAGTGTAGCAAAGCTTGTGTAGATAAGCAGCATATTGATTGTCTAGAGATTTCTTAACTCTCCTCATTTAATTTAATAGATTACACTGATCAAAGTAGACGTACACATGGTGGTAGAAGGGCACAGACCTCTCAGTTTCTAGATTGTATACCATCTGGGTTTTGCGTAAGTGATTTGTTGTAAGGCTTGTCGGATTGTTGTGTTTTTCAGCAAATCCAGGTGCAGGACTGAAACAGGGCTGTTTATAGTTTCATCTCTCTCATCTTTCACTGTGAAGCTGCTGCCACATGTATGGCTGCAACAGGGTCTGCCTGAAGGACACACCCCACCTTTTGCAAAGGTCAGTGTGCATGCAAGAGGAGTCAGAAGATTATGGTGCTTCTCCATTTTCAGACAAGATGTAGAGTCTGTACATCATGGTTTACCTCTGATGCTCATCCTGCTCTAGAAGGTGAGACTCAATTTTTCTTATTTTCTTTTTCTTTATTGCATACATTTCCAAGTATTAAAGCAGCTCAATAAACCATACAGACATCACCAGCTGTTACTAAATACTACTTTTTTCCTTCCATTCTTCCTTATGACACAAGTTTAGGAATGGTCTGTGAAGGCCTTTAGATATATTTCATCGAGTTTTCTTCCAGTGTACCAGTGGAGAGCATATACTCCACTTTGGGTTCTCTTTGCTTGCAGATGTGGAGGTTGGGACTGTGATTAAATATAGCCTATATTAAATATAGGTAGTTACTGCTCAGCATAAGAATTTATTTAGGACTGTGTGTGTCTTTTTTTTTTACCTACTCTATAATGTGGGGAGACAAGGTAAGTTGCTATAGATTATTTCACAATTTTTTGTGTTTCACACCTTTTGTGTTTTCCCTTGTTCCTTTTAGGGGCTGAACAAAACAAATGCTGTGCACAGATATGCTTGTATAGCATGAGTAGAAGAAAGCCCAGCAGTAGCAGCACCAGCATTCTTGTGCTGCAGGAGCTAGGGAAAAAAATGCCTGGGAGTGTTTTGTAACCACACAGAGATAAACAGAGAGCGTAATTTTAGTAATTTGCATAGCTGGCTCCCTAATCCCTATAGCTGCTAAAATGATGTTATGGGAGGATGGCAAAGCTCATCTGGGCTGATTTTCCCCTTGTATGCAAATGCTATTTTGGTTGCTGTCACAGGAGCTTTTGTGTAAAGCAAGTAGTTATTCTGTTTTCACTCTGCTTTATTTTGTCCTTATGTTTAAATCTCTCTGTCCTTTTCTATTTTTCTCTCATTAAAACAGCTGATAGATCTGGCTAAGTGAAAGATGTAGTTTTGCACTAGAGTGGGTGCTAGTGGTGGAGGTGTTTGGATTAATGTAGACCACTTCTGCAAATGCAAGTGAAAAAATAGCTTCTTCATAAATGATAAACACCCCTCTTCACAGTGATATTGCCTCACACATAGCAACTGTAGATACAACATAAAGTTAGGGTCTCTTTTTTTTTTAGTCTGGGTAGCTTTCTGGTATCATTGTCTGGAATTAACATTAGAAAGTGTTTTATTCTATGATGCCTTTGGAATCACAGCACTAAACTGTTATCTGCTCTACCAGGCCTTTGCATGCTGCTTCTGCTTTTTAACTCGTAACTTTATATTGGTATTAAATTGTCTTTGTTGCTACCTTGGAATTGTTTTAGATAGAATTTGTATGTCAAACAGTGGGCCGTGATTTTAAATTTTGTCTAATGACTTCCTTCATTCCGGCTGGACAGGGCACTGGGCAGCCTGGTCTAGTTGGAGGTGTCCCTGCCGATGGCAGGGGGGTTGGAACTCTATGATCTTTAAGGTCCCTTCCAACCCAAACTATTCTATGATTCACATCAACTCTGAAATTGGGTTGATGTGAGGATGCAACTGGACACAGGAGATTGTGTCATACCTTAAAAGCCCTGCTCATAAGTTTATTGGCGATTTTGAAGCCAATTATACCTGTAGTATTTCCTTTAGTATTTAGGATTACTGCCCCTTATACAAGAGGGAATAGGCAGTAATTTTTTTTTACTGAACCATTGTTTTTACTGAAAGTTTGAAAATGTAAATAAAGTAGCAGGGAGAATCCTAGAACATTCATCATTCCCAGGATGAAGACTTTTCTGTTCACTCTAAGGAAGATTGCTTAAAACTTTTGCTAAAGCAAGATCTCAGCTTTGCATTCAGATTTCATCTTCTCCCCCATAGCAGTAGCTATTCAGCTTATCTGCCTGTGTCTCTTAAGGTGGTGGGCAGAGGAAGAAAGGGAAATAGCTCGTGGCTGCTTGAGGGAGATGAGAGGGAAGGAATAGAGCAAAGCAACAACTTTCATGGAAAAAAAAAGCCCCTCTGCTTTCTTCTTTTTTCTCCCCTCATGGAGGAGCAACAGAAGGCCAGAACTTAGCAAAACAAGCTCAAGCCTCATGTTCCCAAGATAGTCCCTGTGAGTTTTTGAGCCCTGTCTGTCTCAGAGCCAAGGAATATGAAGTATTTTGGCAGAGTCGGTGTTGTATCCTTGCCATATGTACTTGTAAAAACTAAGATTATTGTTCTGATGTATTGTCCTAGTGCTTTTTATCGAAGAATTAAGTTATTGAATGGATTTTTCAGATGACAACATGAATATTGTAAATGTTCATTGCCTTCTCAGGTAGACATACTGACATATGTAATTTGAATTTCAAGTTGCTACAATATTAAACAAATTTATCAGGTATATGAGAAGCCTTTTCCCTCTCCCTCAGGAGCCCTCAGTTGTTTGAGATAACTCCATTGAAAAAACAGGGAGGCTAGCCAGAGTGAACAGTTAGAAGAGGTTAGAAACATGCAGATTTAAAACAGGCCTGGCAAACGATGAAAGAGAACCAAAAGAGAATATAACTTTTTCAGCATCAAGTTGTAAGTCTGTCACAACATCAAATAGTAGTCAAGGTTTCTGACTCTCCCATTATCTGCTGGTTAAACCCTGCCGCTGAGTCATCAGACACCAGAACAGGTCAGAGCAAAGTAGGGTCCCTTCCTCACTAACACTCTGAAGGTCTTCTCAAAATTATTCATTGGAGAACAATCTGCTACAAGTTAGGGTTGTTTGCATGCCAAAGTGAACAGAGCATGCTGCCATTCTGAGTTATGAGTCCCTCCCCTTTCTACTACAGATGAAGGGAAATGGCTTTGCTTGTAGATAGGAAGACAAGCAACTCTACAAAGGATAGAAATAGTAATTTGCACAGCATGCAATCAGGTGGAGGAATTAACTACTGCAATAAGTCAGAAAGCCACAGACAGCAGCTGAATCTCTAAAAAGCCTGAATGTTTTCCTAGTAGTGAAATTACTGATCATGCACTTTATAGGGAGAATAATGATGTTTTAGTCCTCATGCCATCAGCTAAATTGTTACTTTTGTGAGCCATTATCTCTCTAACCCACCCCCCCTATATTTGAGTATTTTTCCAACACCGTGATACTTCTGGCATTTTCTGCATGTTACTTGGGTAAGTGCAGGGGGGTGGGCGAAAAGAGAAGGATCTGTAGTGGATTCTGTTTGCAATAGGTAACCATGCACTTTTTGATTTTTCTTGCACATGCACTTCATAGGATATAATTCTCTTTTGATATGACCCTGAGTTTGTGTAATATCTGAATCACACAGCTGCTCACCTTTCCATTCCAATCCGTTTTCTCTGTATGTCTGTATGTGAAAATACCTTTTTTTTTTTTTTTTTTCCCCTGGTGCTCATGCACCATCACTGTTTAAAGATTCCACAAGCCCCACTTTGCCACTGACTTGCATGTCAGAGAACCCTGTTTTTTTCTGGGACTTTTGTTGTTTATAATTAGAATTTAGCAGTACAGCTGATGTTTGATTGCAGCTCTTTTAATGAATCTCAAACAAAAACATAATCCTGCTTCATTTCCAGCAATTGTGTTGACTCATGAAACTGGGAGGAATCAAAAAAAGAAATAATCACTTTACCCCATCGTACATAAAATATAAAATCATTATTTTGAAGATGATGAAGAAGAAAACAGAGCTATGCTGTGAATTTGTATAGCACAGATAACCATTAAGGAAACTGCTCTTTTTAAAATAATATCCTTTGGCTTTTTTAGATATTTGCAGTGCAGGCTATTCTGGAAGCAATGTGTCTGGAAGAATTTAAATGCAATTTCAGAGCAAATCCAAAGTAATGAAAGCTTTGCTTAGTGAGAAGTATTCTGCAGTGCAGGTGTCAGGCACTTAAATTTGGGGAGTTTGTTCATGATGATGGGGAAATGTCACCCAGATTGACTTCAGACATTAGGAAATGGGGAGGGTAAGTGTATGACCCACTGCACAGGAAAATGTTTTTGAATTTCTGATTGAAGTGTACTGGAACCGCAGTCCTTAAAGTGAGCAGGACCTGGGAAGCCCTCTGAGTTCTCTACCAGCTTTCCCCCATCCAATGCTTTGTTTTTCTCAGAGAGTTTTCCTTCCTGTCAGACAAAAAAACTTGTGATGTTCAGCTGAAGGATCTCTGGGAGCAGGGTGGGAGTGGGATCTCTCCTGGCATCAAGAGCTGAGCTTCTGACCCTTCTCATCCTGCTGCCAGCTCCTTCCCACCAAGTGTCACTGAACCCATTTTCTCCCTAATGGTACAGGCTTTGGCTTTCTTTAAGGTCCTTGCCTTCATCATGTTGAGCCTTTCTATGCTCTGGCTGCTAGTTAGAAATGAGCAATGGAAGGCACTTTTGAATACATGCAAGAGAATGTGCAGCTGCAGCTGTGCCAGGAGATTCTTTGGGTGCTGGTGAATTTGGAAGAGACACAGCAAGATCTCAGCAGCTTCTTCTAGAGACTCCTGCACTTCAGCGCCTTTCACCAGTGGCAGTTCTGTGTTAATACCACAGAAACAGAAGTGCTCTTCATACTCTGGTGGTGGCTCAGGAGACGGGTCCATCAGCCACAGATCAGCCACTAGCCACAAAGTGGAGATCTCTGGCAGTGCCACAGGGCAGGAGGAGAAAGCGCTTTTGCACACAGTTGGCCATGTAGAACATGGCTCCCAGGAGCTGGTGGGCAACTGCCTCAAAGAGTTTGTCCCCAGTGCTACAGCCAGCCATTGATGTGGATAGGACCTTTGAAGGTTGGATTCTGTATGGGCAGGATGGTTTTTACCATCTCCTTGTTCCCCTGGGGCCCTCTCATGGGTACATCTTCCATGGGAAGGCTGGAATTGCAAGGGATACAGCAGGAAACAACTGCATCAGTATGGAGCTGGAGTGCACATGTGCCAGAGGCTGGCCTGAGGGACTCTGCCTGAATTTCTTCCACAACCTCTGTGTGTAGCTGTGCAGAGGGAAGGTTTTCTGCCTCTGCTGTGACTGCTACCCTGACTTTCAGAAAACAACCACATATTGAAGTCAGCCTGGCAGCACACACTTCTGAAGTCTTTCTAGATTATGAAGGTGCCACCTTCACCGCAGCTCCTGCAAGCTACAACTGTTGCATCCTCTATTTTTTATACCCTACAACAGCAAAAAGAACAGTGAACTGTGTTCTGAGTTGCTAGGTGTTATCTGCTCAGGGTCTTGTTTGTTCCTGATCTTCTCCCTTATTTGTCATCTATTTATATTCATACCTTACCTTTTTAGGTTCTCTTTTCTTCCGCACCCTCCCTGGTGCATGATTATGGATAAACCAGAGTCCTGCGTCATCTATAGCAAAGACTGCTTGCATTGGAATATTCTAGTTATGAGAACATATGTAGCTAGACTTCTGACCATACATTAACTCTCGATTTCATCATAAACAAGAGGTAGAATTAGTTTCACACTTTCAATCATGTGAGCTTTTTCATGTGACAACTATTCTTCTAAAACTGCAAAAACTTCTCTCAGAGGAGCATTGGCTAATGAAGTTTGCATTATGTCATGATAACCAGCTGAGGTGCAGTTAGGAATAAGAAGGTGTTCAGTAGGGACAAACTCTGATGCACAGACTTCACAGGAAGGAGATTTAAAACTTAAATTTTTATTAGCACCAAATATCAAGCAAGTTCCATGACAACAAGCTATACTTCCAAGCTGGTGAGTTACTTTGTTTAGGGAAGGGGAGGTGGTAATTACATGACACATCAATGTACTCTCGAGTCTGAATTTGCAAATCCCTAATTCCTTCAGCTGTGTACAGGTCTGAGTTCACAGTTTCTGTTCTTGCCAGAAAAGAAGTATTTTCAACCACAAGGGTTCAAGGCATTTCTGTTCTTCAGAGGCCAAGTAGTGTTAACAATTAGTCACCAGAACATTAGTAAAAGGACCTCTGGCTTATAGGGGCAAACTGTTCTTTCTTTTTCTAAGATGTGTGTGTCCAGTTCCTGGAGCTGAGTTCACTATGTGAAGAATTTTTCCAAATAGCTTCAGTTGTAGCTATATGCAGCCTCCTCGTTTGACCAGTGGCAACAGGAATGCAAAGGCAGTAGCCATTGTTAGAGCAGGATGAACACCGTGGTGTTCTGAAGATTTTTAAAGAAGCTTTTAATGATACTGGCTATCACAAGCCATCTGGTATAGGCTCAGAGCGAGGGGTTCCAAGAAAGCAGTAGAAGCAGCATTATGCTGAAGTGCTCGTAAATGCTTCATCTTAATTAAGTCTGTAAACAGCTTTAACTCCTTAAGGAGAGAAATTCTCATTACTTGAGAAATGACAGAACTTAGATTTGCCTCTTTTTTGGAGGGGAAGGGATAGAAGTATTTTGGACAGTTAGTCTGACAGGGTACAAAGTGTGGGGATGCAAACACTGCTCCAGTCACTTCAACAGTGTGTGTCTGCACCTCAGCATTTCAAAAGACCAGGAATGACAGCGTTTCTAGGCTGAGGCCTTCTTTAGCTCACTATTCTGTATGCCTGCTATCCAAGCTAATGTAATACCAGAATTGATTAATTAGATCAATAATGCTGAGTGTGGTTTCAAGGTAAATTGTATAAAAAGAAAAAATTAATCCCTGCAGCATTAGTCACACTGAACAGTGTGAAACAACTGTGACAGTTCTGCTTCATAACAGCTCTTATCTAGCAGTTTATAAGCTTGTATCAGGCAACTAAAGACAGTGAGAGCAATTCACGTTCAGTCACTAGTTAGGTCCACAACTAGGATGAAGTGAATCAATTAGTTACAGAGTTTGCTTGTCTTTGTTATGCAGAGACAGTGGTCTCCTAACACAATGTCAACTCTGAACTTCATAAAGTCACATCAGATGGCTTCCCTTGGGCACTTAAATTTATAAAATACAAATAACTAAATCTCCTCAGAATTTGGTAGACTTGATAAACCAGATATCCTTGGTTTGTGCAGAACAAATTTAAATGGTAAAGTGGAGCTGGAAGGGCTAGAGTAGCGACAGGGGTTAAGCTTTACAGTCAGTGAAAGATATTTGTAGAGGAGAGAGATGGTGAGGTGCATCTGAATAGAGTTTCACAAACCAGTTTCCACTATTCATTGATTTCTACAGCCATTTTTAGTATTTTCAGGATGAATGCTTTACACCTTAAACTCCTATTGCTGATCACATGGATAAAATAAACACACAAGCAATACACATTAACAGTTGGGGGTGTTTATGCTTACTTTGTTTTGCATTCATTTAATTATATACAGTTATATATTTGCTGGATGTGATTTGAACCATATTCTGTAATAGCAATGACATGGGAATGTAAGGGGAGGTTAATAGAGGCAAAGCACCCCATTTTTTTCCAAGTTATTCTTGTAATCATAAGTACAAGGAAGTTTCTGTAGCAGTAAAATGTTCTGCTTAAATGATTTCTGAAAAGAGACCAGGAAGTTGGTCAAGAAATCAGCCTTTTCTTCATTCAAAAGCCCTGCATTGTGAGTCAGCTTACAGGCCCTCTGTGGTGCTGTCTAATATGCACTGGTGTAGATGTGGAGGTAAATGCATTCTGGATGCTGGGAGAATGTAAGCTGGTCTTACAGGTCAGTGAAACCCATGATAGTGAAAAGAATAAGGCAGTATTTCTACAGAGAAATGGGAGGAAAGGGGAGGAGCAAGGCCTAGAACAAAATCACCTACATAGGCAATTGATAGGATTTCAGAAAAAAGGCTTTCAAGGTGTTGTTGCTAGCAAAGTAAATAATGATAGATTATTAATCTATTTTTTGTTAACATAGGGGATGCTAAAAAACATGGTGCTCTGTATTTTGTAGTTTCAGAGGCTCCCGTTATGGAGAAAATACTTTGCACAGCTAATGTCATCAGCTAAGGCTGATATTCCCAGGTTAAATAGTTAAGCTGAGAAAACTAGAAGGATGTCAGCTGAAATGCTAAGCTAGTTGTTGATTAAAAGAAAAATACATCTGTCCATACCAAGATGTAGTTCAAAAAGCAAACAACTGAGCTGGGATAGCTGCTGGGGGAAGATACACTGGCCTTAGTTTCTTTTTAAAATGGGTTCCTAAAAATCAATAGCATACACTATTACCCAGGTTTAAGCTTTAGTGAAAAGATAAATTAGGTTGTAAAGTTAATACAGCTGTTGTGTGCTCACATAGGTCTGTAAGAATCATTCATTTAGCTTTCCTGAAGTATAGACTCAATGGTGACTAAATGAATTTGAAAAGTGTCATGTTGAAATCCAAATAAGAAAAGCCCTGTTAAATGTTTAAGGCAGAATGAAATTGTGAAACTAACTGCTCCAATGAAAGACTGATGCGGGAAGTTTCAGAAAGTCAGAAAGGGATAAAAGGTAGCTGTGGTTAATGAGACCATCTAGTGGTACAGTTAATGGGATGAGAAAATTGAAGCAATATAAACATGCTGACAGAACTGAGGGAGTTGTAACAAACTTCTACTAAAGGTTTGGGTTTTGCTTTATGAGGTCTCCTGCAACAACCTCTAAAACATCTTGGTCTCCAATTTTAGGTCATGTTGCCCTTGCAGAATGCACTCCTTTTAGAAGCAATTTCACTTGCGAAGCTGTTTGACCTGGAAGGTACAATACATTGTATTGGAAAAGACAGTGTTACAACATCCCAGCCGACAAGACACCTGGTTATCCTAACATTTTTCTCATGACATAGTAGGAGTGCTTAGTGGCCCTATTTTAACACGATCTGGTGTTCATTTTCTGGATTTCTATGCAATTTCTGAATCTAAGCACCTATCTCTGGAAAAAAATGTCTTTTTTATACAAAAATCTGCAAAATTTATTAAAGCAGATAAGTTTAAAACAGAAAATAATTTGTTTGGAGTGATATAAGTGTTTTGTTCCGCTGTAAACCTGATCCCCCAATATTTTCTGGACTGTTATTGACTATTGTACAACTTCCAGGCTGCCCTTAACAGGAAACAGAAGAGGGTGTTCATTTACCTGGTACTGGGTAAGCTGTTTCAATGCAACTACTACTACCACCATTACTAGTATTAGCAGTAAAATAACAAAGGAATGGTTAAATCAAAGACACGTACTGAGAAATGACAAAAAAGAAAGAAGAATGCTCTGTATTATTTTTTTATTGTGTACATTCTGTGTGTGCACTTGGACATCTTAGGGTATGTATATGCTTACTGTATAGTCTGGAGTGCAGTTAGTTATAAAGAATACAAAAGACATTCTGTTGTAAACTTTAAAGAATATTTAATAACTTTTAAAAAATAAAATGTATAATTTAAATTTTGCTCTTTATATGAATGCACAAAAAAATGTATCACTGTAGATACAGTGACAAAATTCAAAGAACTGAGAAGACCTGCCCACTGTGGTGAGAGACCAGTGACAAATTGACAATGGAATCCTAATAAAATTTCCCATGGCAAGTCCCAGTTTGTTTTCTTACTATGAATTGTTTAACTCAATATCTATGAAGACCATTCACACTTAGCAGGAATCCTTGCGGACAAAGTTAATAGAATCTAGTTTTAAAATCAATGCCACAATCAACTGCTGGGTTTTGTTGCTTACCTTTGGTGCCACATCTACAGCACAGCAATGGAGCTAAGGGGTGAGTGAATGGCTTCAACTTTCTCTGTGCTAACAACCTCCAGGTCTATCTGTGAATGGGGAGAGAGGCATCCGGGGCCAATGTGCACTGAGAGACATAACCGTTAACCTTCTTAATTAATTTGTGAGAAGTGAGGGGGTAGGATGGATTTGCAAAGCAGCCACATTGCTGATACAACTGTGCAGTTTGTTCCTCTCCATATTATAAATCATACAATGCTGCATTCAAACAGAAATTATTATGTGATAGAATAAATCTTTTAGAAGTTTATAGTATTTAAGGAGGAGGAACAAAGAAGTATTAACAGAACAGAAACTGGGAGTGAGTTTTGGTGATTGTGCACTATAAGATGTGGAGCTAAATAAATCTACTGTACAAGCAGTAAGATTTGGCTGCTACTGACAGTTACTGTACAGGAAAATAAACCATAATCTATTAAATATATATATAACCATATATAAATTGTGAAGATCAAAGGCTAGAAGTATATTGGGCTGAATCTAAAAGTTAAATGCTGACGTTGCTTTGTACCCTGTGCCTTCACATCGTTTTATTAAGCAGAAAGAGCAATGAGTATAAATTCCTTCAATAAGCATAAATCCTTCAATGGCTCCACTGCCTTTGGTTGTACCTTTAAATGTATCTAGTCATCTGTCATATTTAAAAGTAAGAGTGAAAATAATAGTGAGCCTTTACTAAAAGTGACAAAAAACTAATGGTAGCAGTTGGAATGACTTCTGTGTGGTTCTGCAATCTTTTAAATGAGTATTGTGTACTACATGGTATTTACAAGCCACCAGTTTGACATGAAGTTTTATTGATAGCACTGGGGTTTAAAATATTCTGACCTCATCAGTAGAGAAAGTATGCAATGCTTTTTAAAAGAAAATATGGTAAGCCTGAGGCTTGTTATATGCAGTATGTTCTGAGGTTTGAAATTGGATTGTGCTGGTAAGGCTTTAAGCAGCGTAACATCTGTTTGGCCTGTGTGAGGAGAGTTAATAACATCAAGTACAGAAAATAGTTCAGCTGAAATTATAAACAAGTTGCAGTTGCATTGGCAGTGTAAGTGTGGTGTTTAACAAAAGAATTACTAGCAGCAATGTAGGGACTGTTTTGGGTCTTTCTTTTTTGCTCTTAGTGCTCTATGTGCTGTTGTAGTGACTGGGATTTGCAAGCTGAGTATTGCTTGCACTCCCTACACATACACAATTTTGAAAACAGAGGTAATTTATCTCGTAAAACACATGAATTGTGGAAAATTATTAGAGAGAACCAGAGTGAGGCTTGTCTTCAATCTCCATTTCTCATTGTTTTTTATATCAGTTTAGCTGAAGTCCAGCAGACTTCTCCGAGGGCACAGCACATACCCAAAGACCCACAGGATGTGGGTTTGCAGCCTGCCTTTTCTCAACACCATCAGACAAATCGATTAAAGTTGTCCTCTGTGGGAGCTCTGTTGCACAACAGTTTGCTCTTGTCAACTGAGCCATCAGCCTGCTGTACCTGCCTTAATTTTTAATGGCAGGGATCCCTACAAATAGACTTGTCTACCTTTTATCTTTCTTTAAAAAAATCAATGTTTTATTAATATATTCATCACTCTGTAATGCTGCTTTTCAGTGGTGGAAATCCTGAGCTGTCAGCAGGAGCACATCTGTGTTACAAACTACAAACCGTGGCAAGAAGTAATGGTACATCCAACTTGGAATCGTGCCTATGCAGGCAAGAAAGGAACAGAGTGGAAGGAACCATCTTTCAGAGAGCAGAGCTGTTGAAGGTCAGCCTGTGCTCAGGAAGCAGAGAGCAATGAGACTCCGGTGACTGTAACACCAAGGCTCTTGCATGAGGTACAGGGGGCTACTCATTCGGTTTAACCTCTGTTTCTCAGGATTAAAAACCTTTAGCAGTGGTGAGATTGCTGTGACAGTGAGTGGTTAGGAAGCCATAAAATGCACACAAGTAACACATTACTTCAGCTTGGTCTGCACAGCTAAGTACTCCAGGGGCTGATGCAGGGCAAGATTTTGGACCATCCCTGCAATTTTGGGCCTAAGGGTGAGAAGACTGCAGAAAATTAACAAAAAGGGGAAAAAAACCCACAAAACCAAGACTGAGTAATGTCAGTGGAGCAGGTTCAGAAAAGGGTTATTATGGGTGCTATGGAAATTGCTCAATAGGATGTGGGCCACTGGGTCCTGCTGTACTGCTGGAAATGGCCTTTAAATCAAAGCAAGCAAAATGTCTCCCAAAGCTGAGGTCTACCATCGTAAGTGCTGAAGGTACAGACCAACTGTTTTCACCTGAACTTGATTCATGTTTCTAGTCTGTCACCATAGGAATGAACTACATTGAGCTTGCCAGGAAAACAGGGCACTACAATTGTCTCTGGCTGTCAAAGGATGGCTGCAGGGAGCAGACCAGCAGCACTGCTCTCTGCCCCATGCCTGCCCTGTCCTTCCCCTGCTGTGCTTCAGCTTCTCCCTGTCATGCAGACATTACTTGGGATTGCTTGCTGATAGGGAGCTGTTTGCTTGAACAGGAACATTTGATTCTTAATCTTATCACAGAAGGGTACAACATAAATTACTTCAGTTACCAGTACAGGGCAGGGAAATCAGGCAACTGGTAGCTGTTTTCCAGCTAAGGAAAGTTATGATTTTGATTTCCACAAATTCCAGGAAGTGTGGGGCATATCCAAGCCAACAGCCAGGCAGCAGGAGATGGGTCTGAAAAACAGAACTGAGAGATGACTCCTGTTCTAACAAAGACTGACATGCTTTGGCTGTTTTACATGTGCAGACTAAAAAAAAAAAACCAACCCAAAACCATAAAAAAAGCCCAAGGTATGAAAACATCTGAAGTCTCAGTAAATCTCAGAAATCGTGCAAAAGATTTTTCCTCAGTAAAGCAAACTCTATCATACCTGCAGATGATGATATCCCAAAGTAAATTAATAAAATGGTGACATTCAGGGAAGGAACAGCCGACAGCTTTGTAAGGATCCTCAAGTGTGGAAATGAGTGATATTTTTTGGCAGACTAACTTGAAACAGGGATGATAAGAAATAAAACTGTAGTGGAATGACAGAGAGAGCCCACTCACAAGTTGTTTACTGAAATGAACATACAGCTGAAAGTAATTACTTGTTTCCCAGAGGTGTAAGTGATAGTGGCTCCTACAAGAAACAGTATTCAGCTACTTCTGTTGGAATGTAAAATGGGATAGAAAGGTTCCCCCTTTCTGAGATTAGATGCTGGGTATGTTCACCTTTCAAAACAGTATGTGTATCTGAATGTAATGTATATTACATATACAGTCAGCCATCAATATGCCACTGGCAATTAATAAGTGAGACAATGTCCAATGTTGTTTTCCCTTAACAGCCAGATCTCACTGTACAGATTCTGATTAAAAGCCTGCCTTTGCAGCGCATTAGATTAAAAATACTCCTTTAAAGTAACATATTTCTGAAGATGATCCTCTCCTGGCTATAAAATCATCTTGAGACACTTGGAGGCAGGATTGCTCAATCTTGACATTTCAGCTGTGTGCAAGATGTAGTACGTTTGCCTTCAGTGCTAGCTACTCTCTACCTTCTTCCCATGCTGAAGAACGCTCATTTTCCGTGTCCTCTCTTCCAGACTGTGAAATGCAGAAGGCTGCCTGGCAGCTTTCACAGAGGTTGCCTCAGTGCAATGTCTTTCTTCCTAACATCGGTTTGCAGAACATCCCCTCAGATGCAGCCTCCTCTTGGGCCATGGAAAAGGAACCGGTGCTTTTTGGAGGTTTTCCTCTGTCTAAAGACCAGGCTGTTTCTTACCTGTGCCAGTTCAAGTACTGACTTTTTCTCTTCCTCCTTCAATAAAAGTGGGGCGATTCACAAAAATCTTCAGAAAGATAGCATTATACACAGTTCATAGTACAAAGGGGGGGAAAAAAAGGTCAGATGAATGAGCATGAAGGAGATTTCTCCTGTGTCCTTTGGAGGAGGAGCAGAAAGATTGGGCATGTTATCTACGCACAATAGGTGTCTGCCTTGACTACCTGACAATACATGGTCATTGCAAAGGTGAGTCCAAGAATCTGAGGAAAAGAACACACAATAAACAATTTTTTCAGTAACTCCTCACCCTCTATGCATTGAAACAAACAAGAAAGAAGGGCATGCTTACACCGGTTTTGTTCACGCACAGGAGGACACATCACACACTGCTTTTCCTGTCAGCTCATGTCCTTGTTCTATTTCTAGTTTCTGTCTGCCTTTTCTCCTTATCTGTATTATTTGTATTGGTGCTTTACAAAATGAACAGTGAGAACACTGGAGAGCTGATTTCTCCATGAAAAGTAACCACCATATACTGGGAAGGGGTATATTGCAAAGAAATGCTTGGTTGTCTTTTGCTTGACTGTATTTTATAGCAGCAACCCACAGCTGTGGGGCTGTATCTCGGTAGCTATTCCTTTAAAAGACAATCAGGTTCATCCCTGACCCAGAGGATGCTGTGGCTTTACTTCACTGTACTTCCCTTCTCCAAAGCATATGCATGCAGACATCCCAGTGGGGGAATCACTAGAGACTCTCCATGCATTAATCATAACCATCAATGCCTCATCAACAATGTATGTGTCTTTCCACTCAGCCTATTCAAGAGCAGCAGCAGGGAGGTGCTGGTTCTTCTCCAACTCAGCCACCTCTGGTACATTACTTCTTCAGAGAAAGGGATGGGGAAGAGTGTAATTTTCCTAACATTTTTAAGTACTCGTATGAACGTACTAAGTATACGTTACTATTCATTTGCAACACCACTGGAAATAAAGGTTTCCAGGTTTGTCACCAAAATAAAAGTTTGCCAGGTAGAAATTTTTGGTATGAATTCTATTTTTAGGACTTAATTCGACCACTTCAGATTCACTCTTCACGTAAGTAGTAGTTCCTGTTAATGATTATGTTGAAAATGTGAGTGAATAACACACATGCTACTTTATTTATAAAGAAAAAGATGTTTATAAAGCTATTATCTTTTTCTGTTCTTCTGTGGCAAAATAAGATCGTTAGGCTTTAGTGTAAGCTCATGCCTTTGGAAGGATTCCACAAACACTGCCTTCTGCTTCTTACCAAAGACCACCTTCAGAGACAACTGCATAATCAAAATTTGGTGGTGGAATTTCTTTTATAACTTTGAGCATGCAGGACTGCCACAAGTGCTTTGTGTCCTTCAAGTTGTGTCACTGCATGACTCTAACTATGAGGTATTTAAACATGAAAAGCAAAGCCTGTCACATGCTTAGGGTCAGAAAAACACAGAAACAGCTGTGAAGGAGAGAACCCAATTCATTTCAGGTGACAGCACATGCAAATTGTTGTCATAATCAGATTCAATCCCAAAGTGCAGCTGGGAGACAGACTAAAAACCTTTTGCATTCTGAGGTGCTTTCTCTATTTCACAGCATTTACTAGAAATATCAATCAGTATTTTTAAAAGTCTCTAAAATAAGTGTTTTTCCCATTTTTTCTGTCAGAAAGATATTATTTTAAAAACCCTAAATCTAATCAAGTACATGAGAAGGATCTGACAGAGGCTGCTGGGCTTTTAATGTATCTTTGAAAGACTACCTAAAGTCTGAACAGATGCTCAAATGATGATTTTTAAAATGTGACAATATATTAACAGTCTTACACTGTCTCTCTGACATATGATCTTGTGCTAATCTTTGTTCTGAAGCATATCTGTATTAGAAAATAAACCTCCAATCTCCATTGAATTTGGGCCTATGAGGAGTCAGACATTTGCATGAATAGGCTGCAGCCAATAGGCAACAGATGAGAGCAAGGTACACGTCCTTCTGCCTCATCTGACATTAGTGGGAATATGAGGGTCTTGCTCCTGCTAGTGATATACCGAGCAAAATTTAAAAAAATAAGTAAGGTTAATCTGCAGTTACATGGTATTAATTAGCTTAGTGGTGCCATTCACTCTGCTTATACATGGAGTGTGAGAGAGGTGGAGCTGGAAACCAAAGCTCCATCTTCACAGCATTCAGGAATGGGACTCTGGGCCAGAATTTGAGGGCTGACATAAAGCTGGAAAAATATAAAGACTTAACTTCATCAGAGCTTCTACCTGCATGTCCTCAGGCTGTAAGGTATGTGCCATTGGTGCTACATCAAGGCCACAAGCAAAGAAAGCACACAAGAGTCAAAGTACTACACTGACAACTGATTCTTCTCTGACTGAAGTGATGTTGGGAATAACTGCAGGCCAAATCTGATGCCAGTCTTACCTATCCCCCCACAATTCCCATTAAAGGAGGATGGTTTTACTGGCAATGTTGAGTAATGGTAACAACATCTCAGCCTGCAACTTGTGAGGATGGGCTGAAGACTTAAGCCATCTTCAGGCTATCGTGAAGTCAGATCTTTAGCCTGAGTGGACAGTCCTGTTTGGAGAATTACTGGAAAAAGACAGGTATCCTAAAAGTCTGTTCACCCTACCCTCACTAGGCTTCTGGCTTTCAATGGCAGGGACTAACACTGAATCTAGTCTAAGCCTTAAACAAACCACTTAGTAAAGTGCCTTCTCTTTTGCAGTTCATCATAAAACAGTGGGTGCAGTGTTTCCAGTTCTGTACCTTATGCATACTATTTTAACTAAATGAAAACACAAAAGACTTGCAGAATTTTACTCTAACGTGAAGCAAAAATTGGAATTATTAAAACAGGCTTGGACAGAGTAAATCTGGATCTATGGCTACTCATTTAGTTACGGTAAATTAGGATTTGAAAATTGATATTAAACTGTACCTGCACCATAGCTGTGCACAATCCAAAGATTCCCACTGCTAATAAGTTTTCCTGGAGCCATATTTTCACTGTTTCATAGCAAGGCTGGAAAAAAAAAACCCACGACACTTTATTAGTCATCAACACACAGCGCTGCTCCCTGGGAATGTGCAGACAAAAAAAAGTCAGATCAGTCTAAACTGCTCTAACCCGGATTATCATTTCAGCATTGGGGTATCAACAGTGCATTTCTGGATTGAAACTTGAACTGGGAGTACTACTTGTAATGGCACAAAAAGTGCACCTCCAAAAATGCTGCATAAGCACTGCTACAAATAAACTGAGCCAGAAGCTAGTAACAAATAAGCAGAGGAACCAGATCTTCTTTGCCTTCTAAAAACCAACTGGAAGAAGTCAGACCCCACAGTTTTCTCCATGTTTTGTGAAAAGAAATATTTATTACTAAATCAAACCTAAAAGTTACAGTAAGAGCTGCTCAGTAGATCCTTCTGCATTCATGGGCCTAATTCATACCATTTTCTATCATTTCAAGGTGCAGCATGGGCACCCCTCCATTATCTTCTTCTACTGTAGCTGTAACTTTGAGTTCCTGGCCTAGCTTTGAAGAGGGTGGAATTGGGCCAAGTGAAACTTTTCTCAAAATAATGCGAAAATAATACCTAAGACTGCCTTGTGCAAAAACTGTACCTTCCGTCTTGTAAATGTACCTGGTCAAGGATCATTCAGCCTTCAGTCACTTTTACATTATGTATAATGGAAAACTGATTAATGCCTACCAGAAGATACAGTGTTAACCTGCACTCACCTTCTTGGTACCCCAAATGAGATAGAATAATTATGAAGTCCTTAAATTCAAAATTTGACTAGCAGCTACCTGAGAGGTAGAAGAGAACCATGTTTGGTTTGAATTCAGCCTCTGCCAGTGCCAATCCGTATTTAGTGACCAGGACGCCTTTATGTACTGTCTGCACCATTAGAACCAGCAAAACTTCCTTGTAATTCCACTTCATGAGCTGGCCTTACTCCAAACCCCTCCTGGGTAATTGCACTACCTGTAATTGGCACTAGGAATCACTGAGCTAATTTCAGAAAAGAATTCAGGCTCTGATTATCTGCTCTAGAAAGATCTAACTGAGGATATTGTAGGGTAATTATCCCATGGAGTTTTGAATTTGATTACAGGCAAAGTGCAAAAACTCACTGGAAAAAAAATGATGCTGGCAATTTGGTGGAATGGTTCCCACTCTCCTGCTGTGCCGTGGGAGCCCCTGAAGTCAGGTCCTGGCAGGAGCAGAGCACTTCAGGCTCACACAGTACCCCAGCCTCACTACTGCCTGCACCATGATAAGCTCTGGCTGCTGCTCCAGGGCTTGCTATGTGTGCAGATGAGCCATTTGCCTTTATATCTACCCAATTTCAGCAAGTGGGATATAAAAAAGGACAATCCTGCCAGTCCACTCCAGAGGAGTGTTGGAATGGAGGCTGCTTGTTTGCCATGTGAAACAGCAGCTCAGAGCCTACTGAAAGCAAGCCTTCTGCTCAGAATAATGAAGTGGGCAGTTTCATTGGAGGTCAAAAGCCACAGTCCAACACCAGTCTTCTGAAACCACCTGACTCAAGATGAGTAAGGGTACAACACACACAGTCACCTGCACAGCCCCACGAACGACCAGCTGCTGCTGGTGAGCTACTCACCGCCTTCCACCAGGTCCCTGGGGAATGGAGCCCACAGTTCTCACTGAATTCTAAGCAGCAGGAATCTGGCACCCGGCTTGTATTGTACACTTCAAACCAGTCAGTGTAGTTGGAGACTCCACAGCATCTGAACTGGAAAAAGAAGCAGGAAGATGATACTGTGAGTGTGATCTGTCCCTGCCTTCTCATTCTGACTCTTCCCTCCTGGAGCTGGATGCACAGTGCATTTCAATTACACCAGCAGAGGCCTGACATTTTAAAGAAATAGAGAATTTCCTCAGCTTTGCCCAAATAGACACTTTCTTCCACTCTTCTCTATGTTTAGATATGGCCTTGTATGTAGCTAATGTTGAGCCTAAATACTGAGGGTAAGAGTTGATGTGAGTGAGCAGGATCAGAAGAAACTTTTGCAGATTATTGCAAGGTAACAAAAGGTACAGACACAGCACACAGGAGATGAATATATTGAGATCTCCACAGCACACTGCTGAAATCATGACTGAAGTTAATGAGGCAAATTTCTCTCTAAGCTATTAATTACTGATCACCTCTGAAAGCCTCTGTCAGTCATTAAATTATGTATTTTCTACTCTTCTCATTTTGGTGCACTTCCTTGGTGTCATCATCTGATGCTGCTAAATACCAGAGCTTTAAGTACCTGCACACGAGGGCAGGGAGCGATGACTGTTGGTGCTAAAGCAGAAAGTTTGGTCAACTTTGGCTGCAGGATGAAAGGCAGAGGAAATGCATGTAACAGTGCAGGGAATGGCTCTGTGACCATCTTCCCCCTCTAGGAACTGCTATATTCCTGATACAAAATAAGCTCAGACTCATTACCATATAGATGTTGTATACACCATCTGTCACTCCTGTGCTAACTCAAAAGAACGAATTTCTCAGTATTTAGACACTTCAAGGCTAATGAGTAAAACAAGACGACACTGGGCTGCAGAATGGCTCTCTGCTATTGGCAGCACTTCGTGCTTTCCTCAGGCTTTGCCAGCCACCTACTTAGCCCCAAAATGACTTGCCAAGAACTTATTTTTTAAATGCAGTTCTATATAAGGCAGTATTTTCTGCATCCCTATGGAGACTGTAACGCTTGCTTGGGACAGACTCATAATCATGCAGATGTTTGCACCACCAGGACCAAGGACCTAAGTCAGATGCTGATATTTATGGTGGTCTGAGGGAGAGTTTTTCCCCTATAGACAGTACTTGTAGGTCTGTGGGCACAGAAGGCTGAGCGTTCAGGTCTGGTTGCACACACAAGATCTGCCATCCAAGACCAACAGAGGGCAGAGGTGCAACACATCGTAAGTTGCTTCGAGCACTTGCAGAAAGCTGTTCAGGATAGAGACGTTTCTGTGCTCACAGCACTGTTCTCACTCTGCCAAGCAAAAGTCAGAAATCTTTCCCAGACTAACAACTATCCCCTCAAGGCTCTGCTCAGAATTCTGATTTGGTCCATGGCAGGAATCAATCCTGAGCTTGCAACTGTTTGATTTGTGAGTTTATGGGCTTCATTTTCTACAAACTCAACTGAAAGTAAAAAAAAGTTTGTGACTTTTTCTTTTTCCTCTATGTTCTAGCACACAAAACGAGAGCTCCATGCATAACGGGTCCCAAAAGCAAATAGGAACAGTGTGGAACACATGGCACACGTTTGAGGAAAGCTGGAAATCTAAGAAGGTCTTGCAGGCTGTCATCATTAGAGTCAGGAGGCAGTTCTTTGATAGACAGTGAGAAGTGACAGCTTGTAAATAGCAAGCCTTGAAAACGTGTCTCATCTGTGATGTAGAGAGCGCAGCAGCAAGAGCTGAGACATTTGAGTGATGTTCCGGCCAAACACAAGTGACATGAGTTTGCATAAATCAGGACTAGGCTCCATCTCCCTCTAATGCTGCATGGCTGAGGGTGTCAAAGTCTGACAGACTGAGGAGACAAGGATGAAGCACAGGTTTTGTAGTTAAGGGTTCACTAACAGAGTTGAGGACAGCTGTTCCTATAGAGCCTGTGAAGCACAAGGTGGTCACACCATGATCTAGGCTTGGGACTCCAAAGAGTACAACCTCCTGGTGAAACAGAAGGGGATGCAGTTGCAAATACCAGCTGTGGTGGGACACACATTGCCTGCCAACACAGAGCCTCTGTGTATTGTACAGGAGCAGAGGATTAAATATTGATGCTGGCTTCCCACTGCTGGCAGACAGGGTGGCCCCAGCAAGGGGAGAAAGGGTGAAAGAGTATGAAGTAGCATGAGGATCAATAGTCTTGGGACTGGAATAAATCATGTCTGGAACTGTAACACAAAAACACAGTATTTTTGGAAGACTGATGTAATCAAGCAGCAGCTGATACACGTCCTAAAGAAGAGGTAATGAACACCTAAGAGTACAACCACCATGGAGACCAGAGAGAGCATGGGTAAGTGAGCTAGCAGTGTACAGGGAACAGCATCTCCACGGAGCAGAGGTCCCCATGGCAGTAGGTTAGAGGCAAGAACAAGGGAACAAGCAGGAGTGGGATTGAATAGGTTACCAGTACAGATTCAGCAAAAGGATCTGGCCAACAGAAGGGGATAAGCTGAGAGCTCAGTAAATTCAGAGACCTCATTATGGAGGCCCAAGCAGAAAAAAGAGTGTGGGAGTGATTCTGGATCATTTGACAAGTGACTGATTTATCCTGTATGCATTAATCTGAACCATAAGTAGTCAAATTATTGAAGGAGAAACTTCAGAAGAAAGGGAAAATTGAGGACGAAGAGCATAATAAGAGGATTCTTTAGAGTCCTCTTAGATTTGAAAGCAATGTTCTCTTTTTAAAATTTACAAGGTTTCTGAGCAAGGAGAGTTGGAAGCAGTCCCACAGCGGGGGACAGTGAAAGCTCAGGTCACATGAAGGATGTTTTCTTTCACCAGCAGTTTGTGGTAGACTTTTATGTTCTTTGACAAAGGCTGGTACTGGTACTCTGACAATACGAGAAAGTCAAACTGCCTACTGCCATGAAGCAATTGCCATCTTGATTCTTGCTCCAGCCACATTAATTTAGTGGTCACATTTACAGCCTTGTGTCCCTCCCTTCACTTGTTCCATCTTCTCTCCCAGTTGAGACACTTCACCCTACCAGCCCCTATCCCCACCAGACATGCACTTACTGCATGAATGAATAATGCTCAATTACAAATTGCTAGTGCTTATTTTGGGGCACCCAGGCTAACATGCTTTTAAAGGGGGTAATCTGTAGGAAATGTCAGCTATTGTCGTGAGTTGCAGTAATTTATGACACCTTGACTTGAGCACCTTCAGATCACTTGATTCTAGGGCTTGCAGCTGGGAAGGAGCACACATAGAATCATAAAGTGGTTTGGCTTGGAAGGGACCTTAAAGATCATGTAGTTCCAAACCCCCTTGCCATAGGCAGGGACACCTCCCACTACACCAGGCTGCTCAGTGGCTCATCCAGCCTGGCCTTCAACATCTCCAGGGAGGGGGCATCCACAGCCTCTCTGGGCAACCTGTTCTCACTGTGTCTCACCACCCTCACAGTAAAGAACTTCTTTCTTATCTCCAGCCTAAATCTTCCCTCCAATTTGCATCCATTACTCTTAGTCCTGCCACCCTGAACCCTATTAAAAAGTCCTACCCAGCCTTTCTGTAGGACCCCTCCAGGTATTGAGAAGCTACTATGAGGTCCTCCCGAGCCTTCTCTTCTCCAGGCTGAAAAACCCCAACTCTTTCAGCCTGTCCTCATAAGTGCTCCATCCCACTCAACTGGGCACAGTACTCCAGCTGGGATCTCACCAGAGCCGAGTAGAGCATCATTGGATGTGGTTGTGCCTGTCCACCCAAACAAATGTGAACATAAGGTCACAGTTCTGGGGACAATCATACCATGTTTGACAGAGATGCTCAAGCAAGCAAAAGCTTGTCCGATGCCTCTGAGGATCTCAGCTCTCAGTGCTAAACATTTCCAGGAATACTGTTTGCTTCATATCTTTCAAGTGGGAGGCTTTGTCTCCAGAGATGTCAGAACATTTTTTTTCCCTTCTCCCTTGTTAAAAGAAGCAAAATCACCCCCCTACTGATTACCTGTGGGGTTCTGAAGTGACTCACTGGTTCCCAAAAGCTCAAGACACACAGGGGCAGCATCTAAGGCCATGCTGCTGAGAGTGCTTTTCCCAGCCAAGCTGCACCCAACAGTGCTGGGGTATCTGCTGTGCTCATGGAATGCAACGCTGATTGCAGTTAGTTTTATTTTTATGTTAGCAAGTAATCACTGCTCTAGCATGAGGTATCTGGGGCTGGTAATTAATGTTGTATGCAAAGTTTCTATCTTAGCACAACAGAAATGTAAGAAGTTGGATTCCTGCATGTATTTTATAGGCCATCTATTATACAGGCAAACTTGGTGCTAGGAAGGACTTCTTTTCTTTGCCAAACTCCAGAAAAATCAGACAGGCTGGAATAGAGCTCAAGAATATAAACAGACACCCAATCCCTGTTGCAGACAGGTTTTCCAATTTTGTGGATATGGCAGAGAACCAGGGACAAGATAAGGGTGAGCTTCAGATGCCTTTTTCCTCCCTCATTGTAAAAAATTGGTGAATAAAAATGTTTTATTCTAAAATCCTGTTTAATGGGTGGATTAGATTACTTCAGCAGTACTCCTGGAGATACGGTTTGATCTAACAGAATCAATGACTGTTAAGAGAGAGAGATGGGTCAAATTTTGTTCGGTAACAGAGGTCTAAATAGACATGAAAGGCATTACACAGCAGTGAAAGCGAGCTGAATTTGGTCACTTTAGTGAAGCTAATGTGTTTTCTACTGCCTCTCCAATTACTGCCTGGTTAGCTAAAAGGAGAAATGTTCAAATATTGATCACAATAGTGGGGATGAAGCAACATTTGAAAAATTAATGTCTATTTCTCATTTTCTAATGATTCCCACTTATAACTTAAACCAGTCCTGGTAAGTAAGGAGTGTAATGCAGTTCAGGGTAACTTACATCCTGGAGTATTTGAAATTCGGTCATGTTTAAAAATCACTTTGCACACTTTCTTAGAATACAGTCATGACTCTCAATAGTTACCTGCTTGTGTTTCTGATCCTCGCAAGGTTTGAAACACCACTGGGGGCTGTGACTTCAGTTAGCTGAAGGTATTATAAAGAAATCAATAAGTTCCTCTAATTTGAAACAGCTACTTGAATTAGAGGCTTAATATGATTGCAAAGCGGGTCCTGTGCTTTTCCTGTAACATGGATTGCATGTATCCAGCTCAGCCCAGCTCCTTTAGGGGCAAACAGAACAGATCAGTCATCTACCAAAATTACAACTTCCTCCTTAAAGATAGGCCTGAGTGATGCCATTTTCTCCTCGCTTCCAGTTACTCAGGAATTATAAAAAGAAGGAAGATATTCCTCAAGGCACAAAGGTTTCAGAGAAGAAAGTCCCCCAAAAGAGTTACTCAGGTCTTTCACATTGAAGAAGAAATACAGTAGTCACCACTCACTAGTCACTGTCTGCACACTGGGACTCCACACTCCCAGACACAACCGCCCTCTGAAAAACAAGGTTCCGTTCCTGGAAAAACTTATTTTCTTTAAGCAAAAGTTGCCATTCACAGTTATACTTAGTTAACCCAGGGTGGGATTGTCTCCATCCAAGCTAGAAGGAGTAGAGATGTACTATGCTAGAGCTTAGGTCCCTTGTGTCTGAGCCCACGGTGCTGTCTTTCTGCTCAAGCTCTGAAAATCACTTTTGCAAAGAAAGGAGTGTGAATTCAGGGAGGGTGAGGGAGAAGGCCTCATTATGATTTCTGCTACTGTCATGTTTCTCACATATCATGCTTCTGAGGCTGCTGCTTTCCATTCACTGTACAGACAGAAGCCATAGTTCAGCCAACGACTAATGAATTCTGGCCCCATTAGGAGAAGTCAGTGCTGAGACATTGTCCTAGAATGGAAATGTTGTTACCTCTAATGTGGAGTTTTGAGAGCCATCTCTTCAGCATGCAAACAGCAAGCCTGGGCCAGGACTTTCAGGAAGTCCCTTCTATTGCCCTAATCCTCCTATCAGTGATTACACTCTTCTGATTAGGGATATGGGGGATAACAATTATTACTGAACACAAAAAATAATGCTTTGCATTTACACAGCGTTATTCAAGCGCAAAGTGTTTTACATAATTAACCATGCTGGGACTGCCTCCACTGCACCACTGTGACACTCTCCTCCTAAATAGTTTCGAAAGATACATGTGAAAACCAATCATGCAGAGCAGTAAAAATGGATCTGTGGGAGCTCTTTGCTTTTCTCCTCTGTGCCCAGCAGAGACTTTAACACGATGGTACTGTCAAGACAGCGCATGGTAATTTCATAGCTGCCATGTTAGAAAAGAGAGAGATGTAACATGAGGGTACAAGACTTGCAAGATGGTACTTTATCTTTTGGGCTCCTAAGATCTAGCCAGAATTAGTTTAATCTGAAACTTATAGAGTGCTCTTTAAACTGTAAAAGGTTTAAAGGCCAAAGGAATCACTAAGACAACTGAGCATTATCTGTGGCACTTCACAGACTATCGAGTCCTGCCTCAGACCCAGGTTTGTCACTGAACAAGACCATTTCTTTGAGACAAAAAACATGTCTTGACTTCAGAGAGGAAGAATCCACCATCCTGCTGTACAATGGCCTCCCACCATCAGGTATCTGTATCTTCAGTTTGTAGCTCTTGGATCACTTACAGATTCATTTCAAACCTCTTTTCCCTTCCTACTTTCTTTTTTTAGTATTTCAATCACAACACTAATCCATCTTTTCCTCTTTTCCAAGTTATATCAAACTTTTAAAATTTCTCATCATACTGTAAATTTCTATAAGTCTCATTGCTCTTTTACATATTTTCTGAATCCAATCCAATTTGTGAATATCTTCAAGAAATATGACTAGGTGAACTACACAGAGTATATATTACTACACCTATTTTACAGAAATGGGAGCAAAAGCTTGGGGTTTTGGCGGAAAGTCCTCCAATTAATTAATTCTGCCCCACTTTCATTTTATGCTTCAAACAGTTCTTTTGCTGTCACTGAAACTAGATTTAGATGTACTGCAAACATTTTAATATCAGTAATTTTTATCAATCAGCATTAAGCTAGTGTAAATGAATAAAACATCTGATACTGTTTTATATAAGCAGTGATATAAAAAATTTTATCTACAGTTCACATGGCTTGGTTTAGGCATCACAAATATGCATTTCTCTTGTCAGCAATTGATGTATTCTCATATTTGATCATAAAATTGGAGGAGAAACTTAGTATTGAAAGATGCTGAGGCCCTTGAAAGGTAACCTGTAGAACCAGAAAGCATATTAGCTTCTTTGCTGGACCTGTGCTTGTCTTTCACTCACAGTATTTTTGCTGCCATCCTACTGCACTCAATGCAGGCTACTACCCCAGCCCTGAAAATGCACAGAGAATTTGGCCAACTAGCTCTTCTGTTCTTTTACTGATCCCAAATTTTTTATTTCTCAGGCCTTCTCTTCACAGGCTGCAGCACCTCTTATCTTGTATGATGAATCTTGACACTGCCAGTCTGAAAGATATTCTGGATGCCAGTCCAAACAATAATGGAAGAAATAAAGGGTAAATGAGCAGGTTGATCTGAACAAAACATGGTAGGCTATACAGTCCTGGAAGCACTGAAAGAAGTTTTCATCTTTGGCCAACTTAAGACATTTTTGGATGAGATAATAATTAAGCCCTTTCTATCAGGACAACAGTAGCACCTCTGGAGGAGAATTTGAGAAAACTCTGCAAGATTTTTTTGAGTGAAGCCAAAGCTTCACTAAAGTGGAAGAAAAACTGGAGCACTTTTTCTCACCCAAGAAGCAGAAAAAATTCTATCAGAAAGATCACACCCAAGAGAACTGACTGAACTGAATATGAAAAGAGAAGGACAGAGCTAATAAACCTGAACTGTCAGTGGCGATGTTTCCTCAGCAAGCCAGACAAGGACAAAAGGAGGAAGCCAGCTACAGCTCCACCAGTCCCTTATGAGACAAACACAGGCAGAGTGCTGTCAGAGAATCAGAGGGATGCAACCGTGGTGGCAACACAGCATAAAGCACTCACAGCCCATCTGTGGTGGAGGATGATTGAATTCTGCTGGAAAAAAAAACCCACTGACTGTGGGAGGAGGATGTAAACATCGTGGCTGGTTTCCATTTTGATCATACTAGGGGAAAATAACAATAATGAAAGGAGACAGCACAGAAATAAAAAGGTGCTGAAATGGTTCTCTGTTATTACATTATTGCTCTTCATTTCAACATAAATCGTCCCTTTGACATCCAGGAGAAGGTACCTTTTGTTTCCTGTCTGACCATCTCCTTCATTCTCCCCAAAGCACAGAACTATATGATATCTAGATATATAAATATTGGTTTTTTAAAAAAGGTAAGCTACGCTGGTAAAAAAGATAAAGTAACATTTGTTACAAAAAAAAGAGTTTAATTCCTAATGTGCTGGGTGCAAGGAAGAGGTTGACTTGGGATCTGGAGGTTTAATTAGGTTCACACCTAGAACATGCTGTTACAGAACCCAGAGGGTAAAGAGAAAAGAAAAAAGAAACTCATACTTACATCTGTTTGGATGATGCTCCATGCATTAGTTAGGCCAATATTTCCATCAGTCCCATACAAATGAAGCCCCTTCTTCAGATCCCACTGAGCATACTTGTCAATCTGAAACCAACATTAAAAGACACAAACCTCAAAATATGCTTAGTGATCATTTCAGAAGCAAAGCACACAGAGCAGGGCTGCTTAACATCAGTCCCACACTGAAATTAATAAAAAATTGATCAACATTTCCCAAAGCCTTTCTCCAGTCAAGCTGGTATCTATTACAGGTGTCTGCATTTTGTGAAGAATATGGGGAGTTCCAGTTCTGAGGTAACATCCATGTTTTCCATCACAGACCACCAGAACATTTTTTCCCTTCTAAATTAACCACCAAAGTACTTCAGAGAGATTTAACTCAGTTTAATCACTCTTTTATGGTTTTGAAAATGAGACCTATATATGAAACACACCATGGCATTTTCTTTTAGCTTAACATCTTTAATTGTGATCAAGTATCCCTCAGTATCTTCCACATCCATGATGGGATATCAACAGGGACATTAACATCGTACTGATGCTGTGAACTGTATTTGTATCATTTAGGGTACTCTGCTTCTCACAGCAGGATGGACATAGGTGTAATGAAGCAGCAGGGGTTGGGCTATGCAGATACCCTGTCCTATCAGGACACACAGGATTTACGAATTTACTTTCTAAATGGAGCTGCTTTTACTTTGTTCATTTAATGAAAATACGAAGTTCAGTTTTAGAGGCTTTTGTAATTGAAGATGGAACTTTCTTGTTGAGATTCTCTACTGGAAATGTGGGGTATTGTTGGATCCACTGGTCACCACCAGGTGGTACCCAAAATGATTTAGAGTATATATATGTACTTCTATAGAATAAAAAAACACAAAAAAAGGAAGTAAATAATAAGTGGATTCTCGCAGGTTTTCTGTTGCAAATTAAAAGCACTAAATAGTACTGCTCAAATATGCCCCTACTGCCCCCCTCCCTGGGTGCTTGCCAATGTTAGTGGTCTGTTTGACTTCAGGGGTACAGCAAGGGCAAGCAGACCTGTCCCATTTTCCTGTCCTATCTATAAATCTGACTGCACAATACAGAACCACTCTGAGAGCTGTCTTCTCTAGCAGTCAGCAAGACAAGCAAAATTGAACACACAACCTGTTTCATGGGGACAGCCTCTTCCATACTGGACAACAGACAGACACAGGGTATTCTTGAGTGTTGCCAGTCTAAGAGAGGCTTTGAAATGTAGTTAATGTCCTACAGAGGTGATGAAGTGATTTAATTGCTGAAGAAATTCTTCAGAAAGGGACAGAGGTGAAGAGAAAGAGTACATCTGTGGGCAGGTGGGGACAGAAATCTACATCTGTTACCTTGAAGATGAAAGAGAAAAGTCTATTTAGAACATTAATTTATCACATCTGAGAAAATTTTCCCTGCAAAGTGAGAGAGCTATGCATCAACCTACAGCTTGTATTGCCACTAATCTGGAACAAGAGAGATAAGGTCAAATTAAACTCATCAGAAGGGCAAATGCCAAACTACCAAAAGGATGCAAAATGCCAGGTTCAGTGTGGTAATCCCTTTTACCAGGGCTCACAGGCTGCCCTTGATAATACAATATTTATTTCCTACTTGAGATCAATAATAAGAATAACTTATGGTCAACATTTGTGAAGCACTTCAAGATGAGAAGTACATGTGATCTTGAGAGGTTGCCTCTCCAAACATTCCTCCTTGAGGACACACACCAGCAAACATATTGCTGAGGCAAAATGAAAGCAAGTCCTTTCTTCCTTATAAAATGAACCGCTTTTCTCTGCACAAAGAGTACAAGACCTTTATACTGGGAACACATCTGGCAACAGATTTCCATATTACCTAAACTGAATAAATAGCAGAGTATTAGTCAATAAAGCAGGCACTACGTGACCAGTTCTCTCGCTGGTATTTCAGAAAGCCTCAACATCAAGTCATGCACTTTGTATGACCCATTAATATTTGTTGCTTTTAAAAGAAAGTGCCTGTTCAAATCTTGTTTGGATGAAGATATAAGCTGTTTATAATCCCACACCATGTGGGATCTCTTTCATCTCTATGCAAGTTGCAAATCTAAAAGAGACATATACTTGCTGTGAAACAGAATCTCCAGCTTTCTTTACTTTTTTGTTTCATGTTCACTGAGGTGGGAAGGTATCTGGAAATCCCATAGAGTTTTATATATATTCATGCATATTTTGTATTTATTTGATTGTAAATTACAGATTTGATCTTCTAACTGTGTAATAAATGCACCAATGAGAGGTGAAAAGCAGCTGTTTTAAATCATCTTTTTCACAAAATTACTCCTAAAAGCATTTATTCTCTCCATCTGCCCCTTACAAATAACCTTGTACAGCACAACTGAGTCAGTAGCCCCTTGGCACCAAGAGAAGAAGAATCAGTCTTTGGTGTCCTGTCACTTGTGCCTGCAGTGGAGGAATGAAGTCCTCACTGCCAGTGTTTCCCCTATTTCTAGCCAGTTCCATACAGCCTTTTTCATTAATGTATTATCTTGCATGAATAATCAGTCTTGATGTGGAGGTTGGACTTCTAAGAGCCCTGATGGTATGAAACATGGCCACTTCTCTCAGTTGGGCTGTGAGGAGTTCAGTGTCTACGTGCAGTCCTATTAAAAGCTCATCGACCTCTGCTTGAACAACCTGTGTACAAGGTTATGAGATGGATATTTTTTCCCCTAATTGAAGGACTGCTTGATGCTTTAGACATGAGATTCCTACTGCTTTGACCAGAGAGGGGTAAGTAAAACTCAACACCTATTTGTGGAGCAGAGCTGGTAAATACCCCTCCAGGTCATTCTGTCTCCTGCCAACCTCACCTTTGTTTCTTCTTTAAAATATTTTTAGAATAGCAGGAACTTTTCAACATGTCTTTATTCTAATTGTATATTTGATTTAAATGAAAATTCGTGTTAGGAGAAAAAAAAAAAAAAAACAAACCAAAAACCAAACACAGCTGTCTCTTCTGCTTTCAATTTGAGTTTTTCAGAAAATGATCTTTCTGGAAATGAAATGCCGCAGCACAGTGATTCATCTCAGCTCCTGACAAATGATTCCACCCAGCATTCAGCAATCTGTCAGCTCCTCTTGTTTGTCTCCCTGCTAGGGCTCCTCAGCCAGGCAAATGTCTATCGCAAAACAGGGTCTGTAAGTACTGTATGAAATATTCTGCAATTTGAATTTGCTGTGTTCTGCCATACAGAAGCCAGGCCCTTCACAAAGCACAGCTCTGTATACTGAAGGAGCACAATGAAGCGTAATAAAAGCTCTCAGCAGGCAAACCATTGCTCTAAATGAGATGCCTATTTTAAGTCATGTGGAATATCAGAGATTTCCTTAGAGGAAAGTGTTTCTGAAAGGTGAAGCAGTAAGAAACTTTCACTATCTTGAAGTGAAGCAGAGGAAAATTCTTTTCCTCCTCAGGATCCATGGGACAACAGATGAGACAACTAAGCTTCAAGCTGAAACTAGCTTCAAGTCTACTAGCTTCAGCCACATTGAAAGCTTTCTAATGCTTATGAGTGCCATCACATTTCAGTTGTGTTTCTACTATGATAAATATGTCCTTTTGTTTGGTTTGATAATTCACTACAACCCATAACTACAAGAGAACTACTTCTTAGAGTGGGGTGTGCATCTTACTAGCACTTTAAGGTGAGATCCCATTCCCATTGCAATGACCACAAATAATTCCTTAATAACTTCCATTAGGACCTATTTTAGCTCTTACATCTCTCATTGTCCTATTAAAATTACTTTCTCAAAATCTTATGCCGCTCTAAGGTACACATGCCTGTGCAGAGAATTTCAGGAAATGAAGGGAACCTAGTATTTGAACTAGAGAAAAAAAAAGATCAAGATATGCAGCAAAATTGGAGACAAACTGCCAGAGGTCAAGAAAAATGTCTGGAAATAGCTGATGCACTCAGAGAGAATGGGTAGGGATCTATCTGAGCCTCATGAGGCAAAACATCCGTTAAAAAGACCCTTACTTAAGCCTCCATAGAAATTCAGGCCAAATTAAAAAGTTGTTCCTTCTTAATCTGTATTCCCTGGAGACAGCTACTTAAGCTGTCGCAATTCACATATAAGGCTTGTTTTACTGTCAGCTTTGTCCCTTCATTGCTTCTGAAATCCAGAGCCTCCGAGCAGAATTGTGGCTGGCTGACAAGCCCAGCTGCAGAAGTCAGCATCCTTCAAGAGGACCATGAGCTGTCACATTCCGCTTTGCCACCTTGAATAAGACAACGTGGGAATAATTGAGGCTGAGATAAAAACTATGGAACAGTAGCAACAACAAAAACCCTGCTTAGCGCAGATAGACATGCTGAAAGCACTACATAAACATTCTGTACTGCAAAAACCCAGTGAGGCTCATCATTATTTCCATCTCTCTATTACAGACAGGGGACTGCAGTAGCTGCCCCGGTTCCTGGGGATGGTTTGACAGATCTCTCTCTGCCTACATGAGAGGCTTTGGAGTTTATCTACTTACAACTAAGGCATGAAACATAAGACAAGTACTACTCCTTGAGAAGCCCTGTCCTCTAATTTTGCTACTGATAGATAAGAAGGAAGAAGTGCTTTGGAGTAAAACTTCATGGGCAAACAAGAAAGCTGTAACCTGTGCAGAACAAGGAAATTATTTACAGCTAATATGATGCAATCCTCCATTTAAACTGAAGTTCTGACTATACTGAAGAGCTAGAGTCCGTCCACTGTTCCATAACACTGAGGAGAAAGGGGGCTTTCTTTGCACATTCTAGAAGAAAGGCCAAAAGAAGGCACTTGTGAAGACCCTAACTAAGTCCTTTTCAACTTGCTGACAGTGTGTGATATCACTTAGATTCTGGCTGAGCCTTTAGGCAAAGGCCAGAGGATGACAGCAGGGTCCCCGGTTTTCTAACCCTGCAGACAAATGGAGACCTTTAGTTTCAAGCCTCAGTGCTTCCCCACCACATCACCAACAAAAATTCCACCCAACAAGGCTCCTAAACTGGACAAAGCTGAGAGGCTTTGCTGAAAGCAATGCTTCAATATAGGTAAGTAAATATTCCTGACCTTTCTGGTGATTGTTTCCCCCTACCTCTCTGCCTTTCCACCAGAACAGGAGAGGCTGGAAGGAAATGAAAAAATATCCAATAGTTTCCCACTGGGCAAAACTTTTAATTAAATGCCTTGATAACTATTCTCTACAAATAGCAAGGAGTGGGAAATCGAATGTAAACAGAAAGTGCCTAATCTATAAGGTCATTTGTGGGAGCCCTCTTGCCTGCTAAGAAAAGATGAGATTGATTGTACCAACAGGTAAGGCTTGATTTAAATGAGATGTCCCCAAGCTGTCTATAAGAAGCTGAGAGCACTCAACACCAATGAAATCTTCCTTATACCATCTGCTTATAAACAGAAATCTCCTAAGATTTTAGTAAGTCGAAGACATTGTATGAATTTTGCTGAACTCTGCCTGTTAGGGGACAGTACAGTAATTTCTTGTCAATGTCATCAGTGTTTCACGCTTCACAAAGTGTTTCCTCACTTTCCCCTGTAATGTGAAACAACCCCAGGACTTAACAATTTTTTGTTACTGCATTCTTAAACACAGCAAACCACTTGCTTGGCAATCCTCTTTTCCTACATGGCTGCAAAAGCCTACATCAGGAGTCAAGCATTTCATGGATCTTCCAAAGTTCAATAAGCTATTTGAAATGCTTATTGGTTCTACTGGTGTTTGCTCTACAGAAAGCTACACCACCACCAGCTGTGTAGCTTCAGAGGAAGAGTGGAGAATGCAGCAACCAAAGATCACAGGGAACAGTGTGGGGAGTGGGAAGAAGAATGAAGATTTCTAAAACATGCTGACTGAGGTCACCTGTGTGTCACCTGAGGTGAGACTTTTCTGCTCTGCCACAGGTTTCCTCCTCTGTAGTCTTAAACAGCCACTAGTTTTTTTGTGCTTGAGTTTGCTGTTCATTTAACAGACATTATAACAGGTCATAAAATTAAAAAGTAATTTGAAATAGGTATCTGAATATTAAAAAAACCCCAAACCTGTGCCAGAATGCAGGAGTAGGAATAGAGTTAGTAACCTGAGAGGGTCAGTAACCCTCCTGGCACTGAAGGGCTAAAGCAAAAAGAGCAACAAATACATCTTGCATTGGCCTGGAGCAGCCCACTGGTGAAATTATAGAAGAAAGAGATTCCCACTCTGTTCCTTGACAAGAACCAAAAAGTTGTAATAGTTTTTATTAAAAAAGGTCTATAAGAAATAACTTGATTTTTTTGAATGAGTTTTTCTTGCATCCCTGGTTTGTGCACAGAACTAAGGATAGTTTCACTCATTGTCTTTCACCCACAAGCACCTGCTTGTGCTCAAAAGCAGGTGTCAAGGCACCTGACACAGCAGGCAGCTGAGGCTGCAGGAAAGAAGCCGCTGTAACATTCCCATGCTATTCATACCATTTAAATGCCAATGAATCCCAGCAGCAGCTTTAGTGCCACTTTGTTTTAAACAAAAGATCACAAGTATGGCGAGTCACTAGGCTCTGCAACTCAAATTTTTCCACCCAAAAGCAAATTCAGATGCTGTCAGAAAACTGCGCCTAGAATCATAGAATAGTTTGGGTTGGAAGGGACCTTAAAGTTATCATCGAGTTCCAACCCCCCTGCCATAGGCAGGGACACCTCTCACTAGATCAGGCTGCTCAGTGCCTTGTCCAGCCTAGTCTTGAACTCCTCCAGAGAGGGGGCATCCACAACCTCTCTGGGCAAACTGTTCCAGTGTTTCACCACCCTCACTGTAAAGAATTTCTTTCTTATGTCAAGTCTAAATCTACCCCCCTCCAATTTACATCCGTTGTTTCTGGTCCTCCCATCCGATATTATGTTAAAAATTCCATCCCCTGCCTTTCTGTAGGACCCCCTCAGGTACTGATAAGTTACTCTGAGGTCCCCTCTGAGCCTTCTCTTCTCCAGGCTGAACAACCCCATTCCCTCAGCCTGTCTTCATAGGGCAGTTGCTCCAGCCCTTTGACCATCTTCGTGGCCCTTCTCTGGACCCTCTCCAATAGCTCAATGTCACCTGATTTTGTCCAAATGATTCCTTTAAAATCCAAGGGAAAGACAGGAATTTTATCATTGACCCATATGAAGTGAACATTTAGCTTCCTATTACTGCTGAGACAAGGCAAAAGTACAACAGCATGCTTTTCTGCAGCTAGAGAGGACACAGCCACCTCATCTGTTCTTACGTACAGCAACAGCATCAAGTCCCCAAGCTTGTTAAATACAGGACATCATAACTAGTTCTGAGATACAGGCTCAAATTGTTAAGGTGCAGCTTCTCACATTCTTTACTTGCCTAAAGAATGAAGCCAAAAGCACAGCCAACTGCTTATTTAGAAGGAGGTGAACGTCCAGCTTTCTGTCTTGTATGATACACTGTGCACAGGTGCCTCCTAATGAGATAGTCCTAGATCTCCTTAAAAAATCCAAATCTTGTTTCTTTTCAGGGAACATTTAAACATTAATTCTTGGCTTGCTGCTGCTTGTTTCAAAGGACTCTGAACACTGCAGCAAACATAGGAGAAGGGCTGGTAAATCAATTCAGTTAGATACACAAAAGGCTGACACTGAAAATGAGTTACCAGAATATTAAGTCAGCTCTTTGGGAGCATTATTCGCTTTGAGTGACAAAAATCCAACCAGCATGTTGGAGGACTTTCAGGTGACTGTCGTGGATGGGTTTTGAGACATACCTAATTATTTACACAGAATTTAGGATTCAGCTTATGCTGATGGAAGCTTTTGCTTACATACAAACAATCTCCAGATTATTAAGCTGGTTGGGAAAAAAAATGATAGTAACATTCTCAATAGCAGTGACACCAGCAAAGCAGGGTGGAATTGTGACCCAATGTTCCACCTTCTTTTCCAGAATTAAGCTCCCCTTGTACTAGGTTTTCTCCACATACTCACCCCAAAGATGATGCACAAAAGGGCTCCTATCCCTTTTCTGCAGTTATGTATCCCACAAACTGCTGCTCTCAGTAATGCTCCTCTTTCTTCACATATCAACTTTGTGTCACACAGATCACAATCTTTCTTAAAAGCCCTCATCTCTTTCCCATGCCACCTTTTCCTGTGCTTGCCTTTCCCCAGACAATGTCGTGTCAGAATCATTCCTTTCTTGCATGGCCCAGTAAACACTAATTTTGCCTTGATCTGTGATTCTGTGTGACCACACCTGAGTCAGGGTGTAAAGACACCTCTTAGCTATGCTCTTGTAATGAAATCCCATACACACCAAATCCAGGCCTGCTGAAGAGGAAAAAATGCCCTTTCTTTCGAAATCTATGCTTATATTGAGAATATTCCCAGGATATCTGTTTTGGCCCCCCCTTTTTTTTTTTTTTTTTAAAGAAGATATAATCGCTTTAATTTGTCTTCAAGAAACATCAGTATAACCACAGATAAGAAAATTGGGAAGGATGCTAATTAACACGATACATGCTGTTGAGCCTTTGTTTGCCAAGAGACATGAAAGGTGGGTTGCATTTGCGTTTCAAGTGCTAACAACCTGCGATCTTCATCTATGCAGACAAAAAAAAAATGGACAAAAATCCCCCAACCACCCGGGGATGCACGTGTCAATAGAACCTGAGATCCAATTAGCTGCCACAAAGGCTTCAAGATGTGCAGAGGCAAATCAAAGCAGGGAGACAAGCCCTTTTCCTTGTAGCAACTAATGACCGTTGTGTGATTATATATTAGGCAGAACAGTGACACTGGGCACAGACTCCGTTGCAGCTGTGAGCTGGGCAAGGGGAAGCCAGCAGTTTACTCATGGAGATGAAGGACTTGGCTATTTGCCACTGAGCCATTTGTTGCAGCCCTCCCACAGGATCAACCTTTGCTTCAATTATTTACAACACTCATTTACTTAGTTTAAAGGTGAATGAGAGAGCTTTCAAATACGAGAGGGCACTACTAAAATATCAGAGGAGGAAGGACAACAAAAGAAATACATACCCTGCGCTCCCACTGTGGTAAGAGAAGATGAATGAGTCCTACAAATTATATAAGGCATGGGCTCTCTCACATAAAGTTATCCAGAGAACTTCAGCTCACTTCCTCTTAAATTCATACCTTACAAAATTATACCTTCATACCGTACAAAATTATAAGCCAAAGTACAGAATTTTTACATTGCTGTAAGGAAAATACATTTGCGCTAGAGAGTCGAAACAATGACACCCTAACTGGATCAGGCACTCAGGTGGTACCTGAACCTTTCTGGCAGCCAAGGGAAAGGCAGGCAAGCTTCTCACGGTTAATCGCAGGCACAGAATTGCAACCTCTTGGTGGCAGAGCTGCTCTGCTCAACGCTCTGCGGTCACCTCCACCGGCAACTCCTCTAACAGCCCGGGTAAGCTGTACAGCGAGTGAAGGAGAGGGCTGGTTAAATCACGTCCTCGGAGGATGAAATTTTCCTGATTTCTTAAAATACTGGGGAAAATCTTCTGCTGCTAAGCCACCCTTCTCTGTGCTGGAACTAAGTACCCATTAAAACTCAACCCAAACCAGCCCACTAAACAGTTAAAATCTCTTACACTTCCCAGAGAAACTTGCCTACAAAGAGCAATTCTGTGGAGTAAGACTGAAGAAGCTGCTTCTTCCTAGATCCGGGGCACGTTACTCCTCAAGGGAAAATGAGATTTGCACACAGCCTGCTTTATTATTCTTAAGATACACTTTCTCTGAAATGAACTCATTTTAGAGAAATAATGCTGCAAGAACTAGCATTGTCCCTGGAGAGAACAGACATCAGGCTGGCTGCCACAATCGCTCTGCCTGCTCTGAGGTCATCTCTGCTCAGCCTGAAGTGGGAGAAGTGCAGAACACATCCCCAGAGGGCATCAATCATAAATCCAGGGGAGAGACAAAGGGCTTTGGGGGAACCTTCTGGTACTTTGCAAGGAGCAAGAGATTTCTAGTGGGAGGTGTCCCTGACCATGGCAGAGGGACTGGAACTAGATGATCCAACCCAAACTATGAAACTCAGCAACACCATTGAAAAGTTGCCTGGGCTCGGTGGTTTTGGTTTTTTTTTTTAAGAAAATGAAACAGGTTCTCAAAATCCTCCTGGCTAAATACATTATAAGGTAATTACCTCCTTACCTACATTTTCTTCCTTGAAAATATGTAATTTTGCTCCAATCAGCTAGATGTGGGTACTTGTAAGAATCACAGGTTATGCTAAATGCCAGCTCTGCAGCTAGCAGAAATTGGCCTGTCTCCATCAAAATCAGTCTGGAGTTGCTCACATCTTGTAAACCCTTCCCTCTTCAAAACATCACCTCTGACACCATGAGAGGTCTGAACTTCAGCAACTGGAATAGCTGTTCTCAGTCCTCAGGTAAGCTTTTCAATGGAGATGCTACAAAGTGGTAAACAAAATGTCTTGGAAAGTTAGTTGGTAAGAAAAGCAATGCAAGTGAATAACTGCTACTAAATGCCTCCCTTGTTTTAATGAAACAAACAATTGCAGCTCTTTGCTTCACTTCACTGAAAACAGATTTTATCGTGAATGGAAAGATTTGGGACTCAGTCACTGCAAATGAATAAACTACATGGAAATTGCTTTCCATAATAACAGAAGACAAGCAAGTAAACAAACTGCCCGTCACACTTACAAAGCACAAAATGCAAGTTTTCAAAGCCCTCTCTAGTTCAAATAATGTCAGAAGAAAAGTCATATTTCCCATCAGAAGCCTTACAGGATGAATGGGAAAAGAAAACATGGTTGTGGCAGTACCTTTCCTGAGCAAGGTGCTGGAGGAACACAGCATTTCCATGCAGAACAGAATCATATATGCTGTTTTTCACAGGAAAAGTAGCATTTGCCAAATGAACAGCACATACACTTGTCAATGGCAGCAAAGTTGAATGAAAACAGAATCTTAAGGAAAGGTTCTCCTCAAACTGATACTACTTTGGGAACCTTCCTATATACCAGAATGTGATGTGCTCATTCCAGCTGACAAACCCAGCTGCAAATTGTCAAGAGCTTTGGCTCCTGGGGTGAGCAGTGGAGGTCAGCACAGCTGATCTGTGGCAGATGCAGTGTTTCAAACCACCAAAGGCACAAGCTACCTTCTTTTGTAATTGCATCATCAAGTAAATGCCACACAGCCTGCATATACCAGTAGCCACCACTTCCCATCAACAGTTTGGGCAGCCAGGAGGAACCAAGGAGTCTCAGTTCTTCAACTGCTTGGTGGTCCTCAATGACAGGAACACTTGCTCAGAGATGGCATTTGAAAAAGCTGACAAAAGCCAGCACAAAAAATTTGCATAACATTCTTGTGAGCAGCAAAGGACTCAACAGAAGTTATGGTCTGAGTTACCCTCACCTAACCCTATAAAACCCAAGATACTCGTAAGCATTTGAAGGTTATAGATCACATGTAGCTGGAGTAGAAGTAAACAGACTGCCCTGTGAAATGGGAAGCCCATGACAGAGATGAGTCCCATTCCAAATCTGAAGGAGCCACTGCTAAGAAAAAAAGTAAGAAAATTTGCAGAATTGGTGCCCTTCAGCCTGCCTCACTCACATATGTAGCTGGTGACCAGAATCACCTTTAAAAATGCATAAACTATCTGAACTTATTGTCAGTCAACTATAGCTCAATATGCTCCCCCACAGGTATGGGCTACTAACCTGCTATGCTAATCCATCTCCCTTCTTCCTCTTCCAGAAAACCTCAAGTCATAAAAGTTTTCTGTCAGGAACAAAACTAATGCTTTACTTACCTTAAAAAAAAAAAATAAAAATCTGGTTGTAGTTTCTGCCTATTCTACATTCATGTAATTGACTTCACCTGATATAAAAGAGTCTTCTACAAGTGTCACTTGTTTCAAAAAGGCAGTGTTTGACCTAAGGACCTGAAACAAATTTCTACCTTATGCAGGTGCCCCTTCCAGAAATGGCATCAGGGTCCTGTAAGTAATCCAGGCATACTGAGCAACTCAATGATGGAACAGTTTGTTCAGGAAGCGTCTCTGTCAGAAGGGTGAGTTATCCCTCAGAGAGAAGCAGAAATCAAAGTGAAAGGCAGATTTAACCTTTCACGTATGACAGTGGTCTCAGAACACCTCTGAGGATGCTTCTCTTGTTTTCTACTTATTGCTGATGCTTCTATCTTTCAAAATGAGCCCCTCTTTCCTAATTAAGAGATTGACTTTTTGCCGCTGGGAAGAATTGATCCCAAGTCTCTTTTTGAGGCCGAAAAGCTATCTTCTCTCTCATCTCTCTCAGTTTCTCTGGTGTGCAATAATACTGGTTGAGTTACCCCTGAGACTTTGTTCTCTCTTCATGGGTCATTCATCCGGGTCTCTCCACCTATCTAAACTTTTGACAACTTGAAGAGCTCTGAAATTTGACTGAAATTTTCTGTCAGGTTCAAGGTTTATGCAGGCATAAGAGAAAGAAAAGCCAGCGCAGCCACATTGAATGCATTTTAAAAATAATACTTACAAATAAGGAACATGATTAAAACCAAGGGTGTTTAGTCAGCTCTCTTGACCCAAAGCTATTTGGGATATTTGGCAATTTTCTCATTGCTAGGGAAGAAAGTATAAAAATCACTGCTAATGAAATTTTGTAGGTAACACAAAAGTTGCTGTGCATTAAATAATCTGCTGATATCACCTGGCCTGTTCTGTTACAAACCCTCAGACAAATAACAGAACAGATGCTTAGGAACAAAGATGAGAAGTCACACTTCAAGACTGAAAACAATATTCTGGAAAGCAGGAAATCTGTGAAAGGATCAAAGAAAGGCAGATGGACATGCTCTGAGGTTAACTTCAGCTGTATTTCATTGACTAAGTCAAGGGCTGGAGCACCTCCCTTATGAGGACAGGCTGAAGGAGTTGGGGTTGTTCAGCCTGGAGAAGAGAAAGCTCAGGGGGAACTTCATAGTAGTTCATCAGTACCTGAAGGGGGCCCACAGAAGGGCTGGGGTAGGAATTTTTAATAGGGGAGAGGATGGCAGTAATAGGAGTAATGGATGCAAATTGGCGGAGGGTAGATTTAGGCTGGAGATAAGAGAGAAGTCTTTTCTGTGAGGGTGGTGGGACACTGGAACAGGTTGCCCAGAGAGGTTGTGGATGCCCCCTGCCTGGAAGTGTTTAAGCCCAGGCTGGATGAGGTATTGAGCAACCTGGTCCAATGGGAGATGTCCCTGCCCATGGCAGGGGAGTTGGAACTAGATGATCTTCAAGGTCCCTTCCAACCAGACCATTCTATAATTCTATAACTTCCAACTTGCAGAGGAAACAGAGTCATACGTATATTCAGCATAAGCTGTATAAAGATTAAGTTGCATCATTATCTCTACACTGCAGAACCGATACCCATGTATTCAAAAATCTGCTGCTCAGGAGAGACCACACATAAGGAATCACAGGTGAGCAGGCCTAAGCTGTGCTGCCTTTACTCCCTTGGTACTGGCAAAAACACATTTGATTCCTTTACTGAAAATTTGAAGAGATTATAAAAGACCTACTAGAAAAAGCCAATCCCCAAGAATCAAGCTTTACTTGTGACTAACACTCTTGGATAAACTAAAAAGATTGACAAGGTTAAAAAGTAGCCTAATTGCAGTCTTCAGATAGCTACATGGAAAAGTAATTCTCAACATTAGACAGCATTTCAATCTCACAGAAAAGTACTTAATGAGAGTTAATGATTGGAAGCTTAAGCTAGACAAATAGAAGATAGGAACAAGGCATAATTTTTATGAAGAAAAATAATATCCTTGGAACAAATTACTGAGGAATGAGGAGCAGTCAGTGATGTCTTTAAATCAAGGCTCAAGGAATTTTAAAAGTTGGAAATCAGATGTAATTCATTTAATGACAAGAATACTGATTGAAATGGTATGGAACAAAGACAACCATAACCATTTCATCTGGTCTATGACCTACTCCTGGACTTTGCTTCAAATTTGTCCTGAAAGAAATACTGACATAAATCATATCAGTCCAATTAGCACACCCCATATTGGATACCCAGGCATTGCTTTCCTCAACTGGCATTGGCCATTATGGGGCAAAAATTATCCTAGAACACAGCCCAAGTTCTCTAAATGAGTTCACTGTCAAACCCACAAGTCCTTGCCTGTGCCAACACACAGAGATGCTGCTCCCCGCATTGCAGAGACTACTGTTGTGTGTGTGACACACCAGGCTTGCATTCACACACTTGTGACTGTAACATTATTTCATACTTATTTCAAAACTTGAAAGTGGTAGACCTGGATCAATAGCAATAAATCTCCCACAGGATTCAAAGATGTTTGGAGCTGGGATCACAATTTTCCTTACATCATGTTGTAGGCCTAAAAACAACAGAGTGGGGCCCCAAGTGGTTGCTCCAGTGAAAATAAGATGTACACACAAAGACTGGGAAGAGCAGGTTTTTGATGTTTGTGAAATTTTTTGGAGGCACTGAAATGCTGCAAGGAGTTCATTACGATGTTTATAAATGCTAGAAAAGGCCATTTTAGCAAGAATGAAAACCTGAGACATGTTCTGATGTTTATTCATTATTTACCATTGATCGTTTTCCTCTAATGCATTTTCCTTATTCTGTCAGAGGAATTCCAAACACAGTGTTTGGCCAGGATGACTGCCTGCACAATCTAAATAGCAAAGAGTCAAAGAGAATGCTTTTTGAAAAACCTGTGGATAACAAAAACTACAAAACAAAGGCCTCCACATTAAACCAAGGTCATTAAAGAAATTGCAGGCTGGGTTAGCCACTAATTCAAAGGTGTAACCTTGTATTTTTACCAATATTGCTAGCTTTTGCCATACTTTGAGAAGTCACATTTTGTTTCTTAGCTGTAACTGAAAGCTTTTTAATTTAAATCTGTGGAATTGTAGCTCCTCTCACCAAATTGAGACTGACAGCATTCAAAACATGATGATGATGACTACAACTATGTTACTACAGCTCAGAGAATATCATCAAATCTAAACAAAGCCTATAGGCACAAATATTAAAGCATTACAAGCACTCTCCACCCCTCACACACACACACTCCTTTTTTGGGTAGGGGGTTGCAATAGTTTTGTGTACTCTTAACTCCTTGGATCTGTGGGAAAAGACAGACAGGAGAGAATGAACAGGATAATTACAGTTCTTCTGGCTACTTAGATATATTTACAACCCTTTCCAAATAGCATTAAATATTCTGAATTTAGGGCAGGAAACTTCTCATTATCTTTCACAGATCTAATTAACCAAATGATATGCTCCAAGCAACAGCAAATTCCCATGTGCACTTTTGAGTAAAGGGATTCTCTTCCTCCTGAAGAGAAACCCACATCAGGCATCCTCTCCTATTCAGGCAAAGCAGCTGCCAAAAGAGACAGTTTAAACCTGCAAAGAACACTTGGGGTTATAAAAATAGAAAACCATTTAGATATACAATGGCTGAGAGCCTCAGGGTATTATTTTGGTCCATAGAAGACAAGTAGTTTGAGCAGCCTATTAACCAGGGCAGAAGACAGGGAAATGGGATTAAAAGCCAACGTTCAAACAATGGAAGGCAGAGATCAGAAGATGACTGGGGCTCACAACAGCCAGCTGCAGCAGAGACCATTTTTTTTCTGCAGGAGTGTGTCATCTCACCCCCTACAAACGAACAAGAGAAAGCTACTGTAGCAACAAACTAACAAGAGAAAGCTACTGTAGAAACAAACAAATTGCAACTTGCTTTAAAAAATACTAATTATTCCTGCAGAACCCCCTCTGTTTTGATCTGATACATAATTTATCCAGGGGGAAAATGCCACCTTTAAAATTACTTTGGCCCTGTAGTTTTTAACTGTCAGATACAATTTCTTCAGAAACTAATTCATGATTTGCAGGCTTCATTAAGTTTTCACAAGTAATTTTAAACTTAAATCACCATTGGCAAATCCATCATTTATTGATAGAAACATTAGGACTCTAATGGAGTGTGACTTCTGATGAAATAAGATAGGAAGGGATTGGGGTGGAAAAATGTGGCCCCTTTTGCATCAAGAGACCATTTGTTCAGGGACAAAATATCAGATGAGGAAAAAAAGCAGTTTCTCTTTTGCTTGCCACCTAACACTAAATGTTTTTGAAGTTGTTAAAGTTCAAAAGTTATTAAAGTCTGGGTAAGAAGATAAAAGCTAAACTTAAGAATAAGTGTCACCAATCACTTCCTAATTTTCCATGTGCCTTAGCAGTGTTTCAGGGAGGATCTGATCCACGACCTCCCCAGGCACAGAGGTGAGACTGGTCTATATTTCACTGGGTCTTCCTTTTTTTTCCTTTTTAAAAATGAGGGTTAAGTTCCCTCTTTTCCAATCAGTGAGGACTCTACCATACTGCCAAAACTTCTCAAATGCAATGGATAGATAGTGACTTGACAACTTAATCTGCTGATTCCCTCAGGACCCTTAGATTTGTGTAACTTCAGGTTCTTTAGATGGTGTCAGATCTCTCCTTCTCCTACAGTGGGCAGTTCTCCATTTGTACAGTCCCTGTCTTTGCCTCCTGCAACTCAGGCAAGTGTTGCTAGAGCACCTGTCAGTGAAGACTAAGGCAAAAAAGTCACTGAATACCTCAGTCTTCTCCATATCCTGTGTGACCAGGTCTCTCATTTCCTTCTGGAAATTTTCCTAGTCTTCCTTTTATCACTGACATCACAGTGAAGCTTTTTTTGTTGCCCTTCATGTCCCTGGCCAGATTTATCTCCATCAGGACTTTCCCAACCTTATCCCTGGCTGCTCAGACAATTTCTCCATATTCATCCCAGGCTACCTGTCCTTTGTGGTACAAAGCACTGTTGTCATGAAAGCTGAGGGATGCACAAGCAGAAGTCCCCACATCTCCTTATCTATGAGAGTGAGGCTTTGCTACAGCAAAATTTAACACTGCAAAACCTGGAAATACATGGCGAAGAAACTTCCACCGGAATCAGATGTGAGCATGCAGCAATGTGCAAATTTATTGACACTGCCCAAAATAAAGGGTAAGAAAAAGAAAGATGAAGCTTCCTGTAGTGCTATCACTATGCAACAGCATGTAAAATCAGGAATATTTTGTGCAACTGAGAAAGAGAGGATAAATGGGTTGCTCAGTCTGTGAGAAGCTCTCTGACTTCAGTGAGATTATTTCTAAGTTTACTCAAACAGCATTAATGAAACAACTGGCTGGTCTCTAAGCCAGATGTTACCTATTTTAGAACAACTACCCTCATCACTTTGATCAGGAAGGGTATTTCTGTGACTTCCTCATTTATTGTTATATATACATAATGAATAAGAATATATGGGAATAAGAATATTAAGCAAGCTGAATGTAATGCATTTTAAATAACTCTGCTACTTCTTTTTTTAGATCTAAATTAAATGCAAAGTAAGCACCTCTCAAATGCTTGTGGATAAATTTACCTCTGGGAACTTAATGGCTGTGCTGATGAAACATTTGCATGCAGCTGTTTTGGCCATAAACACTGAAAATTTGCACATCCAATACATCCAGCTTTACATTCAACTTCTCTGCAATATGACTGCCTGCTTAAGACTTACAAGTAAAAGATTAAATGGGTAAAACTGGTAAAATTCAAAGACTGGACTCTTCTGTGAAAAACGTTTTCAGACAATGTTTAGGACACCACGTACAAGCTGAGATTTATAAAGTTCCACCATTCACATTTCAGTTCTGTTGCAATAAATGCCATTATAAAATCTTCAGACTAGTAATACAAAAAGATATTAATGTGTTTTCTCCATGTTAATTCAGTGTGGGGATTGTGATGTTAACACTACATTATTGCCTTTATCATTTCTCATTCTTGCAATATATAAAACAAACAAAGGGGTTTGATTCCTTATAGATTCATTTTTATCTCAGAGTGAAAGCTGTGCAAGATTTGTGGCTTCAGACTCATAGTTGGTGATAAGCTTCTCCTTCCTTCCTCTTCCCAAACTAAGTATATAAAGAGACTTTAACAAAATTAATTGCAGGATTCAGCGTTCATGAATTTCTATGCCTGTGTAATTCATTTCCTTGCAGATAGCAAAGCAAAAGGAGGTGCTCCTGCTGCCAAGGTTACAGCATTCATGAGCAAGCCTGCTCAGGACTGATGAGGAATAAGTAAAGAATCTCCCTGGTTGCTCCTGTTACTGGGGGCTAGCTTTTAGTCATGTTAAATTACTCATGCTGTCAGACTGCATTTCTTAGCATAGAGAGACAGTTGGAGAACAAACGCTGTCAGGAGAATCCCAAATGGCCATTTGTCTCACAAATTGCATGATTTTTAGTATTTTACTCCAATCGCACCCAGTTTGGAGACCAATCATATCCATAATCATCTCTGACAAAAAAGTATAGACCTTGACTCAATCCCTTCATCAGCAACTCCACTCTTTGATCCAGGCATGATGTGGGAAGGTGAAGCCACCTGTGCTCCCTAAGAAAATAGCAGTGGCATAAAAAGTTTGTTTTCCCCTCACCTCATCCTGTTGCCAAATTCACTGAACATAGAGTTCAGAAAAGAGGACTTATCTCTGATAAGGGTCATAAAGGAAGACCTGTGGGTGAAAAGATGCCACAGAGTGGGATCAACTGTGGGATCAATTTAGGCGTTTCTTCTCTTGTTGCAAATCCACAAATTCACTTTCAGGTGCTGTGGATACTTTTGACAAGAAATAGCTTTACATGCAGGAAAAGACTCACACAGAAACCCTTCCCAAATCCAGTAGCCCTGTCTGTTTTGACACAGCTGAGATCAGGGGAAGGATAAATTCATAAAGTGAGGAAGATTTCCTGAAGTTCCTTGATTTTTGAGTTAGAGGATGGAAGGATAATTTAATTTCTAACTTTATAAAATGCAGCTCACTTTCTATTCCCACTCATTTCCTTAACATCTGCTGAGATAAAAGACTTGTTAAATACATTCTTTAATCTCAGCTTCAAAATGGAGGACCAGTTGAGCTAGCTCTCAATAAACTAAAGGAAGTGTTCCAAATCTACATGCTTGTTAATGTGAATGTATCTTTACCCTCCATGCCCAACCATATTCCACAGGGAATGTAAGAGGCTCAGCACTGTGGTCACAGGACACAAAAAAGAGAAAGTTAAAATTTATTCTTACCTAAGGAATTGCTCCCTTGTAAAGTGTGTTGCTGTAGTAGGCAGTGCACTGAATCATATCCTACCCACTGGTATTGCTCTTCAGTGTCACTGAAACTCAGAGACATGAGAAGGGATTCAGGGCACTCCACATTCTAGCAGGCCTGATTTTCCTAAAGTGTCAAAATTCAAGCCTTTCTAAATTTTTCCAATGTGTCTTAACAAGGGAGAACTGCCCAAATAATTCTCAGTTTAAAATCATATTTTTGTTACACAGGATGGGGTTATCCTTCTAATAAATCTCACTTTCTGTTAGCACTGATTTTTCTTTCTACCAAATTCCACTACCAGCACTTAGAGAAGAACCTAAAAGAAAAACCTCTGTGACATTCTTGGCTACCAAACTCCACTTAACTCTGATCAATCAGAATCCAAGTTGTCTTCACACAAACTAAAATTCCCACTGGGTAACTGTTTCAAGGACAGAAGGTGAAGTGAACAGCAAGTCAGAACTGAGATGAGGACATCTGCATGTCCTCTTCTCTTGGAAGGTTACAGCAGCCAGGATATTGCAAGCTTTCAGAGATCAGAAACTTTATCCTCTTAATTCACACTATTTAAATTGTGGATTTATGATGTTAAGCTGAATGAGGCAAACAGTCTTTGAGAAGAAAGAGAATAATTACATGACTGAAGAGACATGCTTCAAGTAGTGCATTTTATGCCCTCCACTGATTTGTTTCTCAGTCCCCAAATGTGCCACTTTTCACAAAGTCCATATAGGACAGGACTCCTTAACTCTTCTCAAATTAATCTCCTCTAGAAAGGTTCACATGGAAAAATCATGAGGAAGAATTATATTGGAATCTTTGAAATTAATATGCCATTAAAAAAAGAAGGAGATTAATGAGATGTATCAATTTTAAACATAAAAGCTGTGGAATAGATAAGGACGTTTCCGAGTTACAGGCTGTAACTCTGCATGGCATCCTATTGAGACCAGAAATAAACACACACAGTCTGTGAAACACTTATTTAAAACATTATGCTCCTCATTTGCATTGAAATTGTTTCATAAGGGCCCATGGAAAGAGTTTATTTGTCCATCTCTAAACCTAGCTGTTACCAGCTATCTGCTAATCAGGACATAGCAGGGACCATATACAGGAAAATTCACACCAGGGCCTGCCACCAGCTTCTCTACAGTTTCACCACAGCCTCACAGGGAAGACTTTATCTATTTCAGGCACACAGCAAACAAATCTTTTACAAATTTCCAATGTGTTTGAACAACTGATGGGAATGAAGAATGAAGGAATGAAGAAGAGGGAGCCAAACTTGTCAGCAGTGCTTACTAAGATCACAAGAGACAATGGGCACAAATTAAAAAGCAGGATATTCAATACAAATGTAAAAAGACACTTTCTTATTGTGCAAACACTGCAATAGGTTACTCAGAGAAATTGTGCAGTCTCCATCTGCAAAGGTATTCCAAACTCAACTGGACACAGTCCTGGGCAGCCTATTCCAATTGTTCCTGTTTGAGGAGGGCATTGGGCTACCTCATTGCAAGAGGTCTCTTCTAGCCTAAACAGTTCTGTGATTCAGTACCATAGGAAGGGAAAGTTGGACAGTCATTGAGAGCACAGATGAAGCCAAGTTACCACAATAGAGTTGTATAGGTATATCCACAGGAATCCAGGTTTCTCTAATTTTTCTTAAAAATTCATCATACTCTGCCTAACTTCATCCAAATTCTTAGCATACAGCATCATCCCACACATTCTGTATTGCAGGATTAAGACATCATGTTTGAGAACAAACCAACTCAATTACTGCAGTTGTGATGCAGTGGAATATCCTATAGCACTGTAATACACCATCTCAAACACTCAAGTGAGGTGTCATTGGATCACACCAATCCACCAAGGTTGAAGTAAATTTCAAAAATCCTAAAATGAAGAATAATAGCTTGGCTCCATGGAAGACAAAACTCTGATTCACTGACTTTACTGGGCCCAGAATTTCAACATATACAAAGGGGTGACTTTTGCATTCATTCTGCACTGACACCTGATACTGCATCATGTAACTAAACCCCTAAATGGCTTGAAATGAATATGACAAAATTGTGATATCCAGCAGCAGAGAGCCATTCTGGTGTCCCAGTCTTACTCATCTAATCATCTCTGTTACTCTTACATGAAAGCTGACAGTTACATGAATAGAATTAGATGAAGAGAGTTGAAAGATGGGAAAACTTATGATAGGTAATTGGGAAAGCTATCCTCATTGCTCAGTGCTCTTCTGCCATAATAACAGTCGCTATTAAAGAGCTGCCTCTGTCACTTGTACATAAATCAGTGTCAAAGACAGCACGAAACAGATTCCCACTGAGAACACCCGTCTCTGGGAAGCCACACCTGGCCACTTAATGGCCACCCACAGTGGTGAGAGCAGCAAGGGCACTCCATTGACATTTACTAAAATACCAGTCTGATCTCAATGCCCTTCCAGGTATGCAACACATTCTCCTCCTGCTTTCTTCACACCACCCAAAAGAAAATTAATCCTTTTTCCCCCCCAAACTAGTTGACATTGAAAAAAAACATTGCTTCTCTTTGAGCATACATGGATGCTTTCCTGCAAACTACAATGTATTCCCCATTCATCAGGGTGGAGCTGAAAGAAATCTGTAGGATGTTTTCTGTGCATGCATGTCGTAAAGACAGTAATGTTGATCCCTTTCACAGCTTTTAAATACCCCTTCAATAATTCTGATTATTTCAAAACTTACAGCAATTCCTTCAGTCCTGAATATTCAAAAGAAAAACTAAATGCCTGGTGAGATGCACCTAAAACAATCTGGTTTTGAATTAAAATCCCTTTCTCTTACATGTATCATCACTTTCCACTTTCATTACTCTCTAAAGAAAGACTATTTAGTTGTTTTCTTAACTATCTTTAAGTGATCTTTTGAATATTTTCCATTTTACTTCTTTTACATAATTTGCCTATTTTTAACGTGCAATTCAGTTTGCACTTCAATATGCCCTTCAAGGTGACCTTTGAAAAGGTTTCCTAAATGCTGAGGTTAGGACTTTGTCAAGCAAGGTAATATCAGCACAGTGGAAGCTGATGACATGTTTTGTTCTGCTTTCCTGTGGCTCAGTGGCAAGATGCAGATGCCAGAAACATTTGGCAGAGCAACAACTTTGGCTTATGGCAGTAAAATACAAAATGGAGCAAGCTAGAAAATCAAAATATATAATGTTGTATAATAATTCAACAGTCTATCACAGAAAACACTCATTAAGAAATAGTATCAAAGACAATTAGTTGATGGAGGGGGAGCATAAGTGGATGAATGGGTTTTAACATGAAAGAACTGAAGCTATAAGAGAATTCTCTCTTCTCAAGGAAGTCTCTCTTGCAATTTGAAGGTATAGAAGAGGGCACAAAAAAATACCTGCAGCACAAAGGGGATTAAGATTGTGACATAGTTAAGACAATCTTTATACATGTCTCAGTCACTGCTAATGCCAGAACACTGCAGCAAAATTTTGTTATACCACCATCACTCACATTTTCAGAGGTACTGACAGCTCCAAGTAGGAAATGTGCACACTCTGAAATGGTAAATTAAAATATTTACTCTGTTTCCTGTTACCATATATCCCTTCATGCCAAATCTACTTCTCTTTCTTTCAGTTTGAATATTTCTTATTCTCAAGTCACCGATTTTGCTGCTCATTTGGAAAATGATTCAGGGAGTCCAAGATCACAAATAATTAAAGATAATTAGTCCTTATTAAAGATTATTACAGATATATCTGATTGATGATTTATGGGCACGGACAATAAAGCATCAAACAGGTATTGATTACCATCAACTTGTGAGATTATGTTGGTTTGTAACAGCATTTGTCAAGAACATTTCCTAAACCTCCTTCCTACACCTGAACTTCACAGCATGGATTCAAACCCACAGTCATCAGCCAGAAAGACAAACACAGTCCTGCAGTGCAGCACTATTTCCTATGAGAAATGATACTATACAGTGGGTGCCTCATATGCATCATGGAGCTCGGGTAACGTGAAGCACTTCAACATGATTTGTGACCTTAAAAGTCAACACACACCACCCTAAAAGAACTCAGAACTAGTAATGGTGTAGAGCTGCTGATCAACAAATCTGTCTTTCCCTGTTTATCATTGCCAAGTTAAATATAAGGAAGGAGGAGATGAAAGAATTTCAGCTGCAAATTACATTTAATAAAATGTTCTGTCTACTACATTATTCTTCAATTGCAGCTGACAAACTGAAGACAAGAACTGTATGCTACTGGCCTGCTGCACTGGGCTTTTGTGTCTGATAGCACAAAAAGTCGTCTTCTCTATTTGTATCTGTAAAAAATGTTAAACATTTAGTTTACTGTCATTTTCTAATGTTGTCTGAAATACATTGTGACACATCAAAAATGCTCATAGGATGAATAAAAAATGTGCTGTCTGTTTCAATGTATTACCTCACTCATTCCTCTGTATTTGATGTCACCTGTATTTACATGTCTAAGGCTACCTTAATCATTTATTCACCTTTCACTTTCTTTTCTCCTTCTGCTATTCTTCTCTTTTTTTCAAAGAAAATTGTTTGAAACATGTACCAGAAGTTAGAACTGAAGAGAACAGTAGTGGTTTACACACACCCCACCAACACTAGGTTCAGTTGGTGACTGATCCTGTTTCACATCATTCTATCTGCATTGAACATAAGAATGCATTTAATTCTTAAGCCACCTAGATGTTGAAATGGCTTCTCTTTTGACCACAGATGAGTCTCATTAAAACTCATCCTCTGTAATACTGAGGTCACAGTACATTAAATCAGACCTGAGAGCACTAAGTCTTTCCCAGGAGACATGGCACTTTCAGGATTTGGTGCTCAACACCACTTCTTCAGGTCAGCAGCAGGGGATCTGAACTACTGAGGCATGTAACATGTTACACTTGTAACATGCTTTAAGATGCTTGGACAAAAAGCTTGCAGTTGTGCAATGTATTTATTACCCACTATTACTGACTCCTACAATTTCACTTTGGAGAGGCTGGCTGAAGTCTTGCATCACTCATATTTGTCTGCTATGAAACCTGAAACTTGGGACACAGGCACAGGAAACAAATCATCGTAAAAAGTGATCCCACAACAAAGATATACTTTGACATGCTCCTGAGATTGTGATTTAACCTCTAATTAGGGATTACAAACCACCAAGAAGGAAGCCCAGATACATCTCCCTCTGTTGTAGGCTAACTGATTCATTGCCAGATATTTATCAGGAGACCCTCAGATGCATTTAGAGATGTCAGGAAATAAAAGATAGATCTGTTTGGCTTTTTGCCAGGCACAATGGCAGCAGCAGCTGTGTTTGCTTCATCTATATAGGTCTGAGAATTAATCTCCCAGTCAGCCTGGTTGGAGGCTGGAACTGGATCTCTCCTGAGGAAAAGCACTATTCCAAATCATGCAGCAGGACAATATGAAAAATTATTATATGAACAAAAATCCTTACTGACTAGGATGAGACCTACATTCATCTTCATTTCTGAACTCAGCCAGAACAGGAAGATATGCAGCATAAAAAGTTGATGCTACTGCATTATCTAATCTTTACAAAGAGTATTTGTGTTAGGCATGGAGCTTAATTTATGAAAGTTTGATTTTTGCCTTCCCACACCCATTCCCCTGCTAACACTTCATTCAAGGAATCAATTAGGCCTCGATCAGCCATTGATCAGCAGCTCCCAGCGGGGAGCCCTAATGCATTTTATCTGCAGTTATCGTTCCTAAATAACACCTATTTCTAAGCATGCACTTAATTCTATTCATCAATACTTTGCTATCCCTCAACAAGCCTGTTAATAGCATTTTGGAGGTGCACTTTCAATGAAATTTGCCTTTGACAAATGAATTAGTGAAACTACTGGGATTTCCTTTGGTGTGCTTGCTTTTTTCAGCCACACAGGCAAATTCCATCCCCCTCACCTCCTCTTGTCTAAGAAAAGGTTAAAGTGAGGTGTTAGAGTTCAAGATACTAAATGGAAAGCCCTTCAGAACAAATAGAGAAAGATAACCAATAATGCTTTAAAGTAAACATTCATTAATTTTTCACTGGATTCCCTATAGAATGAAAAGTGCAGTACATCTTTACAATCTCCAGAATTTGTCACTACCATTAGCATTCTCTTAGCAATATTGCTTTTGAAGGAAAGACACAAAGGTGCATATCAACTCTGACAAGACTTTAGTACGTGATTACGCTGGTCACATGGATTTAAGCATGCACCTAAATTATCTGCTGAATTGGGACAGATTTAAACCTATGCCTGAATGTTTTGCTGAAAATAAGCCAAAACGAATTGGTTATAATTAAATTCTTTTGATGAAATTTCTGCAACTCCCTATTGTGTGACACCAGTACTGAAATGCTAATAAACTAGTTAAAATTAAGCTTATTACCAAGTAAAATAAACCACAGAGACACTTCTGTCTTTTCTTGGTTTCTATCACCATTTATATAACATTATTTTACTTTAGAGAAATAAAAAATTTGATCAGGGCTAATGCATCAGCCACACAGAGCATTAATTGCAGTGCACTGCAGTCCAGAAGAATCCATAGATTCCCAAACATCCATCTACATCTCTACTCCTCTTTATCTGCTAAATAGCTTTTAGCCATGTCAGCACTTGCACAAAGCCCTATCTCCATAACACTGCCAGAGACATGCTACATGGCAGGAAGTGTGTGGAGAGCTCTTTTAAAAATGGAACAAACAGAGCTCTAACTGAAAAATAATTAACACACAGGCTGCTCAGAAACCACTACATACATTTACCAAGACGTGCAGGCTCTGAGGCATGTTATGTTGATACAGCACATCTCTGCAGAAATACCACAGTTAAAAACGGTCTTGTCATCTTGAGATCCTTCTGCATGCCAACAAAGCCAGATACTACCCACACAGATCCTGTTCTGAAATTCTCCCAGCCTTACACAGCAGCGGGAACAGCTATGTTCCCTGTGAAAAATGGGGATATGGAACCCATATTTCTGCCACCACTCAAAAAAACTGCAATACATGTCAGTGAGATGGTGCAGGCAAAGTGAAACGCCAGCAAAGAAACACTGGTAGAAAAAGCAGGTCATGTAACTGAGGAGTTGTGCAGTGTGACCACCCTGCCACTTTTACAGGACTTTCCAAAGCCTGCTGTTTTCCACCTGAATACATTTTGGATTGTCATGACCTTTCATTTTAGCTTCTATTTCTCTGTTTTCAAAAAGATTAGCAGGGTCTCTGTGTGAGACAGTCCTGCATGCCAGGCTGACTAAGAACATGAGACATTTTGTTACCTGAGCAGACAACCTGCTCCACTGAAGCCCTGCCAAAGATAAACATGGAAAAACATTAAACTCTCTAGTCACACAGAAACACAGAATATCAGGGGTCAGAAGGTTCCTCAAGAGATCATCTAGTCCAATCCCCCTGCCAGAGCAGGAACACCCACATCAGGTCACACAAGAAGGTGTCCAGGCAGGGTTCGAATGTCTCCAGAGAAAGAGACTCCACAACCTCTCTGGGCAGCCTGTGCCACCGTTCTGTCACTCTCACTGTGAAAAAGTTTTCCCTACATTTCTGTGGAACCTCCTGTGTTCCAGCTTGCACCCACTGCCCCTTGTCCTACCACTGGAGGTCACTCAGAAGTGCCTCAGCTATAACCCAAGCACTCGGCTTTCCCTGCATCTAATCCAGTGGGTTTGTATTAACTTCCTCTCTGAATAGTTTTTCAGTTTAATTATAAACCCCCCCCCCGCATATCAGCAAGTGGTTCAGCAGTACCAGACCACTTCTGTGAGCAATTGTTCATGAGTGCAGAAGGTGGAAGAGTTTAATTCTTTCCACTTCGCCTTTGAAGTCAAATGTGAAAGCGGTCATGAGGACTGACCTACACTTGAAATCATATCCACTACCTTTCAGTCTGCAGTATAGGACCAGGTAAAATATCAATCAGTAATTACAAACATCCATAAACATTTCAAAACACAAAATGCATCAATCTACAGACCGTATTTTTTTATAAACAAACAACAAAAGCTATAGAGGGACTCATTACAATTTACTGCAACAAGGAAAACAAGAGCATTTTCACACATCTCATGAAAAACAGGAGGAGTCATAATTTTTCAATCCTCTACCATTCTATGGGCCACTTTCAACACAGCTAAGCAGGCATGGAATTTAGGCTGTAATTTTCACAGGAACTCCAAGTGAGTTAATGGCCTTCTCTTTATTGAAAATTCTGGTCTTAACTCCAAGTTGCCAATAGCAGTAACTGCTGCCATAATCAAATATCATAGTCACTGATCCTTCAGTACTTTTGTTCCTTAAAGCAGCTTATATTACTCAGTTTGACATTTCAAAAAGAAAAGGGAAAAAAACAAGGACATTATGGTGGTTTAGTTATGTTCTTCCATTTGTAGGCATTAAATAGTGATACAAACAGATTTGTCTGAAAATCAGAAAAAATGCAGACACCTAAACAAACAAACCTACTGGAAAAAAAAGTCATGTATTACAGCTGCAAAAAAAGTAAATATGGACCTTTTTATTCTCTGCCTCCAGGAGAATCATCACAGTAAAAACAAATACAGATGCTAAAACCAGAAGGATTATACAAGTTAGAACTGGTACAAGACTGTGCATTTTATTAGCATAATTTATATTCCAGCAGGGTCCAATCTCACATTGAGAAATATAACAAGTCTCCAGCCCCTGACAGGATAGGGCCCTGCTGCTTTCACTTTCTGTCAATGAAGTTAAGATTAACCCTATCGGTACCTCGGATCTCTTATAAAAAGCCTCACACAGAAATTAAGAACTTATAATACTGTGAAATGCTGCTCTATGGAAATAAAATAAAAATAAAACATATAAAAGAGAACATTCAAGCCATGGACAAGTGGTCATTTACATGATTCTGGAGTTTGGACTGCTTCAATAAATTTATACTGAAAATACAGTACTAACAACCTGCCTTAGTTCTCATAGTCGCATTTATCTCCATTCAATCCTTCATGCCTTGGGCTGAAATTTCTGTCCTCAAAAAATTAAAAAGCTAAACTTTGAGAACTTGCATGTGAATGTACAGAGATACCAATAGGAGCTCCCAGGTTCTCCAGGTGCCCACTTTTAGCTGAAGACAGTCTGTGAACCAGTCACTTTGTTGCTCTTGGAGATCAAGAACAAAATAAAAGTGCTGTCAGTTTGTTTTCTTACAATTATTTCATAGGAATGTATTTCTTCATCCTATTGCCACAGAGCTAACATCTCTCTTCTGCATTAATCAAGGGATTCTCATGCATTGCAGTGTAACCAGGCAGGACAGAAAATAATGATTTGCACTCATTTTATTCAGGGAAGAATTTTCCATGTACTTACACTCCTAATTAATAGGTGGCTATCAGGTACTTGAGAAGATTGATGATTTTATATCTATATGTGCATACATATATGCATGAATAATACAGGAACCTTTAAGGTCTTACTCAGCAGTGTCATTTTATGGTTTTGCACACAAAATGAATGTCATTTTCTTCAGATGGGCAAATGTTCATGTAGATTATTCCTTTGCAAGGAACTACCTTAACTGAACTAATGTGATGGACTCTCTTTCCCTGCACCAGTGTGTGTGGAAATACACATGAGAGAAGCCAGCAGACAAAATCTAAGCATCCTGCACAAAAATATTAGTATGGGGCTGCTGCTGTTTTATTTATTCTGTCAGCAGAACTGTGAGTGTAACAGAGACAAATTATTGATTTCCTCAGTATAAGATCATGGATTAAAACTTACGCAGGAACATCAGGAGCCTCGATTTTGATCCACAATACAAAGACTACAGCAATTTCTTAACTCAGCAAAACTGACTTGAACTGGAGCCCGCCTTTTAGACTTTTTATTAAGAACTAAAACCACTATAAACCAAGAAGCTGAAGGAGGGAAGGAATCCTTTCTGACACTTTTTCACTAGTTTTGCCTCTGAAGAATGATGACCAACATTCTCTGTGACACACTTGTCAACGTAACAGTGTTGACTGCTTTATGAATAAAAATGTTTCTTTTTTTTATTCATTCCTCCATACCCACACGCTTACTGAACTATCAAGACTCCAGAACAGGGAATTATAAAAGATAATGATGTGTAGTGTAAGAAACATTACCTTTTAAATCTCCTCATTATTTTCAAGCATGTTTTCTGTGATTAGGACAGGTCTTTAGTATGTCATTATTTTTAAAGCTGCTATTATTTATCCTCTTTGAAGATCTTTTAAGCAGAGGATCTTTTCCCTTTCCTAAGTTGAATGAGGGTAGTCTCCATATTCCCTTTTGATGACTGCTCTCTCCCACCTCTCTAGTGCTTCTAATCATTTGTTACCCTTCACTGAAATGAAGTGGCCAAAATTCAGTATTAAACTCTAAGTGAGGAGAGTCTACCATGTCAAATGACATGGTAATGTTGTCTGACTGATTCCCTTTCTAAGTATATGCCAAGGATTGTATTCGGATTTTGAAGGCCCATTGCATATTAAGTAAATGCCTTTATAAAGTTGTCATGTATGACGTGTAGATCTTTCTCCCAAGAGACTAACAAGTAATTCAGAATCCAATAATGCATACAAGTAATCTGAAATTGCCCCTTCTACTTTAATTACCTTGCAAGTTAATTCCATGTTCCAGCTACAGTGTGTCATCCAGCAACCTAACTCTTTTCAGCCTTTCAGAAGAGCACCTGACAATCACTGTGTTCATTAATTGTGATCATTTACATCTTATCCACTCCCTCCTGAAGTTATTGTTAAACATACTGAATATAACTGAGTCTACTGCTAATCTTATTTTGATATTTTGTGTAGGTTTCTAAATTTTTTTTCCCTCTTTTGTCTTACCATTACAGAAGCAGCTGCTTATTGGACTTATATCTGATGACTATTAATTCATGGCAAAATTTACACACCTACCATGTGATTTTCAAGCTTCATTTGACTGAACAGGCAGTTTATGCACAATTTCACCCTTTTTTGCTGTTTATTCATGTAAGGTATTTTCAAAAAAAGAGGCAGCCTTGCCTTTACAAGAGAAACATGAAGTAAGCACAGGAACAAGTCATATATAAGTAAATTGTGAAATCAAAACCAAAAATTTACTTGTTAAACTTTTATACATTTGCCTTTATGTTCCACTAGAATGTAAGTACATGTGTGCTGCAAGGAGAAACTTGGAAAGATAATTAATTGCAATCCTTTGCCTGTGCTAAGGTCACCTCCTTTGCAACAACATTAACGTGTCTCTTAAATTGTAAGCCTGTTTTTAAAAATGTATATTTTGTCTCTTCCTACGTGTTCCTAGTAAGGTTATGACAACTTCTTTGGATGTTCTGTGCATTTCATTTTATTTGTTGTGGGTTTTTTTAAATGGCAGATACACTTGGCAAAAGCTGTGACCTTGAGTTGTACACATGAGCAAGCAAGAGAGAGAAGCCCTACAAGGCTGTTTATGTATTCTGAGCAAGCTCCTTCTGAGAGGGGTGTCTCAAGGAAGACAGAAGCATGATGTGCATACCAAGCCAAGTGCTTCATGGTTTATTTATAGGGAAAAGGGGAATAAAAATTTCCTGAAGGGGAAAGAAAAATGAAGAATCTGACTTACCTTATCGGTGTAGACGAAGAACAGAATCACAACAGTGAGCTCCAACAGAAATATAATTAACAGCATGATAAAAAACTGTCAAGAGAAGAAGGGACAGGGGAAAAAACAAAAAGCAAAAACCATAAACATCTATTTCAGCTTTTTCCGGATGCACAATTAAAACACTTAGCAGAAGCAGAAGCAGAATGGGGAGTGGGAGTCACAGAGACAGCAAAATGCAAAGCTGCTGTGTTACAGCAGAACACAAGGCACACACCATCCAGTAACTGAAAAAAGCAGGTAAAGGACTAGCCAGGAAACAGAGCAGCATCCAGGCATGTGTGTAGCTGATGTGACTGATCAGAGATTCAGATATCACTGATATCAGCAGAACAGCATAAAACCCCACAAAGACCTCTCCCCCCAACAGGCCAGTGCTCTGTTTGACAGTAACCCTTGAAGACACTTCCCAGATTAGCTTCTCTGCATTTTTCCTCTCATTAGATCTTTCTGATTGACAATACATCAGTAAAATCCATAGTGTGTACTTCCCATTGCAAGAGAAGGCAGTCTGGCACAAACTATGAAGTCACAGCTCCTTCTAAGGAGAATTGTGGAAGAAGTTAAAGGCATATTAGAAAAGCTTGTATACCAAGTTCAATTTACAAGCGGTTTTGCGTAGCTCAGCAAATTGCCCATGAGTTTCAACTGAAAACATCAGAGTTAGTCCATTTCTTTTTCCCCTCATAAACCACGGAACTGTATATAAAAGTAGTCAAAGCTCAAAGGAGAGGATAGAAAACTTTTAACATGGGGATTTCAGGTAGATTGAAGCCCTCAGCTCTGATCAACTTCAGACAGAGGAACTGTTGCCAATGCCAAACACTTCTGAAAATCCTCATCCCCTGCTTTTTGTTAAAATTCTGGATGAGTCTGCAGCAGCTTCAACACAGCAATTGCATGGACTTTAGAACAAGCACTATCAGAGCAGTAAATGAAACTGAGTTTTACAGAGATGGGTAAAGGAGAAGGAGTAACTTTGGAAAAAGTCCTGCTCCCTCAAACATAAACTCCACACACTTAATAGCCTCCAAAGCTGAAATTCTAATACTGAGCACCACTGACTTAACTGAAATCCCATCACCAAGAGAAAAAACCAGTTACCATCTCTTTAGTTTAAACCACAAGGCTGCAAATCTATAAAAGTTTAATAGCTACAAAGCCCTATCAGAGCTTCCTCACTGCCTGATAAGTCAAAGCCAAACCTTTGAACCGATGGACTTCTGTGATTGAACGAAGGGCAAAAGGTGAAGGAGGGGAAAATACCTGTCTCCACTGGTACAATTACACTATCTACAGAATTCATTGCATTTTGCCCCTTGAGTTTTAAATTAAAGTTTATTTTCGAATTTTCATCACTAGTATCTTCACACCTGCCTGAACCTATTACCAGATCCTATTACTGACCAGTTTTGAATCACAGAACTCATTCACACTTGTGATCCAAGCTGATTTACATATCATTACTATCCCATGCTGACCTTCAGCATGGCATTGCAAACCAGCCTCTGTGCAGTTCCTTATTTTCTACACTTATGATTTTGGCCTGCAGTATGGCATTAATTGAAACAGGACAGAGCATGTCCCTCTTTTGAAAGATACACAGACTCTGCTCTGGTTTCTTTTGCTGTGGGATACTTTTTTAGTCATCCATAAAGCAGGGCGTCTCCAAAATGTACATGCAAATATTACTGTTTCCCTGTGAAATTCACCGCCATAGCCTGGATTACATCAGGTAATTTCTAGAACAAAAGAAGGACTTGTATCCTTTGCAAACAGTGATCAACATTTCCTATCATAACACTCCAATTTCATCAGCTTATAATTTTTTACCAAATCTGAATTCTCTATGCTTATATGTTCTGAGCTTGTTTCTATCTAAAGGATAAAAGCTTCTGGAAGAACTTCAAAAATAGCACTTCAATTATTTCCAAGAGCCAAGCAGAAATTTTTCTGCCCAGGTTAAAATTCTAGTGGTTTAACATGAAATCCTCTCACATCGCAGTGTTAAGAGCAGGGACCTGAAAGAAAGTGCAGCTCTATTTCAGGCACGTGCCTTTTGTCTTACCCAACGATGAGTGGATTTTTGTGGGAAAGTTATTAGTCTTCAGAAAACCACATTTCACACATCCAGTAGAGATGAGAAGGCTCAGCAACTAAGACTTCCAAAGTCTACAACCACAAAAAAACTACTTACATTCTTCCTGCAGCTCATGCGTGACCAGACAACTTGCAAACCATCCCACACAGCATCTTCCCCACTCCTGTGGCACAAACATGTGCAAGGCCTTCCTGCTGTCCCCTAAGAGCTGATGTCTTCCAGTTCACAGGACATAATCTGGAACAGGCCAGGGACCTGTTTTTCCTGTACTGTAAAGAAAGGTTTCCTCCTTCTCTGAAGTCACTGGACAGTACAGCCAAAGCCAGAAAATCACAGAATGGTTTGGGTTGGAACCCATCTAGTTGCAACCCTCCCGCCATGGGCAGCTCTGAAGAGAAAGACTTGGGAGTGTCAGCTGACGACAAACTCAACATGAGCCAGCAGTGTGCACTCGCAGCCAAGAAGGCCAACCAAATCCTGGGTTGCATCAAGAGGAGTGTGACCAGCAGGTCAAGAGAGGTGATTTTGCCCCTCTACTGGGCACTGGTGAGACCCCACCTGGAGTATTGCGTCCAGTTCTGGAGCCCTCAACACAAGAGGGATATCGAGCTGTTGGAGCAGGTCCAGAGGAGGGCCACGAAGATGGTCAAAGGGCTGGAGCAACTGCCCTATGAAGACAGGCTGAGGGAGTTGGGGTTAGTTCAGCCTGGACAAGAGAAGGCTCGGGGGGACTTTATAGTGACTTATCAATACTTGAGGGGATCCTACTGAAAGGCAGGGGAAGGACTTTTTAATAAGATATCGGATGGAAGGACCAGAAACAATGGATGTAAATTGGAAGGGGG